>JANUWF010002387.1:600000-955000 GCA_026120185.1 Voacanga thouarsii | reverse complement strand
TCACACAAGAAAGGTATTTTATTTGAAGAAGAAATAGATTAATTCAAGTCCTTCAAGAAAATTGTATATTGTCGTTGCTGATAACTTGAACTGAAAGCATACTTAACAGAAGGATTCATCACTCTTCGTTAATGGCATATGCTTCTCAACTATTCAGAATATTTTCATAAATGTCCTCCCCAGTTTTTCATGACCAAACTATGAGGATCTCTCTTCAAATTTCGTACTTCTATCTTGTGTTTTCTTTGCTTCTTTGGTCACTATTATATTCTGCAATAGAGTAGTAGTTTCCTTGTCAAATTAGAAATCTACGTTAGCCTTGCAACTTTCTAAATCTTTGCAACTCCAATCCCACTTGGATTCACAATCTTTCACTTACAAAGTCTTCGTTAGATCTTCACTAAGATTCGTCCAAAATTCTCTAGAATCCCTTTTCTACTCCAACTGAATTATTATAGCATTAAAACCTTTCCAATATTATAATTTCTAAAATAGCTTCAATTCTGTCGAAGATGCATGCCAGATGCCAACTTTGACAACGACAATGAAGCGTTTTATTTTCTTGTTGAATTAGGATATCGCCTAAAAGATACCAAAAATTCTAGTATGGCCCCAGTCTATGTGGACATGATGCACTAAAGGGTTATATTTCATGCAGTAAAAATTATGCAGTACAACTACTCAATACATGTAGTCTACAAGTCTACGATTCATGAAAGAATTTCTCAAAAGATACTCACCAAAATCTTCCGTATCTTTATAGTCTAATTCCAAAAATGTTATATAACTTCACAACATGATATTCATGAAGATTCCGAATACATAATACCAGATATTCCCCAAGATTTTTTGAAATTAGGTCCCTAATTCAACTCTAATTCCTTTGATCAATCCCATGAGGAGTATATTCTTCAATATCTTTTGGGATTTATTTTTCTAATTCAACTCCAATTTGTTTTGCTCAAAAATTGCCAAATAAGCAATGCAATTTTCGGAACAATTATAGTGAATACACTTATGTTTTGATTTCTCAGCATTAGCCGTGGCCTTTTTTTTTTTTTACTAAATAAAATCATTTTATTCATAATAAAACAAGTCACACAAATAAACAACTAGATTCATAGTAATACAGAGAAATCACACGCTCAATCCTAGGTGAATGCAAAACAACAAATAAAAAAGAAAACAAACACATAATAATTTTTTCCTAAACATTAACCGTGGGCTTGGGGTGAATGTAAAATTTTGCTAAAATTTTATAAGATAAAGTAAATTTTTTCTTTTTAAAAAAAAATCAAATGGCACGCTAAATTTAATTATATTTATTCATATAATGTTCAAACGATCTCCATCCATTGGGTTAAAAATTCGTGCCAATAATTGAAAAGATTGAATGAAAGTTTTTTGTTTCTTGTCAACAATGAAGCCATGGCAGACCAGTACATTTTGTCCCATGCTTCGGTTGCTTTTTTATTTACATCAAGCACCCATGGAATTGGACCACCTTCTCTTTTAAAATTCAAAAAGTAATGAGGACTAATGAATAAAAAGAAATACCAAACACGTGTTTGTAATTGAACCTTCTACCGCCAATATTCGACTGCTATTGTCCTCTTCTCAATATTGGCATCAAATCAAAAAACAATTTTTTTTCCCTTCTAAATAGAGGATTGTATTAATATAAATTAAAAAATAATTGTACTCCGCTTTCATGATGCAACAAGGAGAGATGTGCATTTTTTGTACTATATTTTTGTAGAAGGATTTAATTCATTGTCAATGAGGTAGGTATTCCGGGGCGAGTGACCCTCGTGCATCATTTCTTGCCATGTATACTCCTGTATACATTATTGTAAATGAGTAACATTATTCTATAATATTTGAGAAGAAATTCCGTTTAGATTGAGTTGGTTTTATTATGGTTCTCAGAACCAAAACAAAATTTGGTTTATATACTAGTTCAATGTGTTTAGAATTTGCAGCTGAAAAGCAGTGTTATTAATACTCAAGATTATGTACTTCTATTTCAACAGAGGCTTTATGAATGACACCTTATAGAGTGATGACTCCTCATTGATATGATTTGATCCGAGGATGACTTTACAAACTTTTTTATGAAATTATCCTCATATTGATATTTCTTTTGTTCGTATATTTAAAAATTACCTAATTTATTTACTTGCTTCATCTGGGTTGCATGCTAATGCACCTTTTGTATGGGATCATTCTATTCTATCGGATAGTTTGTTTGCGACATTGGCAATTTGTTTTAATATAATTTCTCCTTTTTTCTTAAAAAAAATAAAAAATCCAACCATTAATATCCTAAAAAACTAAAAAAAGATAAAAATGCCAAATTCTAATCTCATCCGATATAATTAGGGATTTATCAAAATGTTTAAAAGATATTGTGTTATGTGCATACCTAATTTTTATATGGGGGCTAACAAAATTAATAGTCCGTCTATTCAATTGACTTATACATTAGTACGAAGTACAATTACAAGCTTTTAACTCAAGCACAAAATATGATAACAATTCAATTGAGGAACTCAAACTCCTTATCGACCAGAAGTAAGGTGAGTTCGAGTTCCTCAAGTGAAAGTCAGAATGTCAACATACTTTGTAATTGTACAATGTACTAATATGTAGAAGTCAATTAAATAGATTGATTGTTAATTTGGTCAGCCCGTGTGTAAAAATTAAAAATGCATCATAATATAATATCCTTTAAATATTTTGATGAATACCTAATTATATTGTGTGACGCATATATTAAAAATGCACATCCATGGTAAAATGCGATAAATTAAAAATTAAGATTTCAATTAAATCTAAAATGAAATTTGGATATAATATGGAGTTTTGTTAAAATTTTCTCTGTTTTTATCCACAAATGACGAGCTAAATTTGATTTGGTTTTATTTGAATTATATTTATTTATATAAACTTCTAAACATCTCCATCCATTGGGTTAAATATCCGTGCAATGATTGAAAAGATAGGATGAAAGCTCTCTGTTTCCGTATCAATAATGGAAGCCATTGCATCTCTTTCAGCAGACCACTACACCTTGTCCCCTTCTTCGTCTTCCTTTCCGTATAGGACCATCAATAATCCATCACCCTCTCTTAAAAATTCAAAAGAAGACAGTATTATGTTTTGTAAATAGTGAAATTTAAAATTTTAATTAAAATAATGTTTTTAATTGAATTGAATTATTATCCAATTTCATCACAAAGAATAAAAAGAAATATCATACACCTCCAATCCTCAATCTCTTTTTTAAGCAATTTTCAGTATCGCTGATACACTTACAGTCTTCTAAATTATTGTTCACAGATTTAGATAATTTTACTACTCAAACAATTATTGTTCGTGAATGATGGTATATATATACACACACTAGTTCAATGTGTTTAGATTTGGCAATTGAAGATCAGTGTTATTATTACTCAAGATTATGTATATCTTTATTGAATTTTAAAAAACAAGACATAGTTTTGGTTTTGAGAACCCGAATACAAACATATCCAATCTAAATAAAATTTTATTCTGAAAATATGTTAGAAAAAAATTAAATCCACTCTACTTAGCTCTATATATTTTGTAAAAGAAAAAAAAATTAAATTCATTCAAAATTATTCTTATTTCGTACAAACTATTTTCTTAAATTTAATTCAAGAATTTGTGCATGTCAAAACATAGAGGCAAAAGAGACAAATCCTAAAACCTTTGAGGGGTCAATAAATACTTAAACAATATGTGATATGTTCATTTCGTCCCTAGTAGCTCGAACTAGTCAACTAAAACAATATGCATTTTAATTAACAAATCTCATCAACAAATGACCCCTTCCTCATAATTGTTCAAAATTTCTGTCCTCTCTCAATCTTTGACTGATTTTTTAGATTTTTGCATGGGTGCAATTAGATGTAACTTCCGAAAATAATTTATTTAAATTAAATAAAAAAATTAAAAATATATGGAATTCATGTGAGATTAAGGAGAGAGAATATGATATTTTGTGAGTATGTGATAATTTTCGAATAAAATAAAAATTATTTAGATTGAATTTTTAAAATTAAATTAGAGTTTTAATTTAAATTGAATAGTAATAAAATTATACCTGTCTATCAAACAAAAATCAATGGAGGATTAAAAACTAAAGTCACAATACATTTCTTAAGTTTGATTTTTTTGAGCTATTCCTATTTAAAAGTCTCCTCATTTTATAAAAACAAATTGATATTTTTATCTTTGGTATAGTGGAATAAACTCATCAAATATGCACAACAGTAATTAAGTCACAAATTAAGTACATTAAGTAATTAAGAAAATTTAAATTATCTGGATATAAAAGGAGATCATTACTCTGTCTTTTTCACTTCCAAAAGAACTCTATACTTTTGTTTTTTCCACCAAAAAGTAAAATTGCCCTTTATATTATTTTCTATTTTACTTTAGTCCTCTATCTCTCCATCAAGAAATATTTGTTGTATAAATTTTTTGTATAAGGATAATAAAGTTATTAAAAATCTTAATTATAAAGTAAAAAGACTATATTATCCTTTTGAATATTGAAAATTAATTGATGTGTTGATTTATTAAAGTATTATAATAAAACAAGAGTATAAGCAAAAAAAAAAAAAAGATAAAAAATATATGTTTTAAATTCCAAAGTAATAGGTACTTGAAAATGATTTTTTTTCTCTAAAACGACACTTATTTCAAAATAGAGGTAGTAATCTATGATTGCTTTCAAATTTCAATTGCTAATTATAAATCCTAATAATCTCTTTTGTGGTATGATGAATTGAAGGCTGGAAATAACAAACTACTATGATGCCTTAAACACTTCAATTCTTGTAATGTTTACGAAAATAGATAGATCTCATGTACATAAAGGAATATTCATACTAATTCCATTTAGTTTTTTGTAGCCCAAAAAATATTTTATACATACAAATTTAGAACAATTCCTTTATCTTGTTAAACAAACAGAAAAACAAATTACAAAAACAAATATGCATACATACATATTGTCTAATAATAGTTAAACGCTAACTCTATGTTTAATTCACAAAAGAGAAGAGGAGGGGAAAGAGAAAGCTTTACTCCCATTTCCAAATAAATAAATAAATATATAAATTTTATTTTATTTAGTTAAAATGGATAAAAATAAATAACAAATATTATATTGATTTATATCTTAGTTTATTTAAATTTAAATAGATTATTATTATTATTATTTACGTAGAGAAAACTTATTTACCTCCAAATTTACATTTATTTTTTTAAATTCTTTTTTACTCTAAATTAAACATATTGTAAACTACCACACTGTCAAAAATACCAAGTCAAAATAGAGACAACCATAGAGATATCTTATACAAAATAAATGGACCCCAATATTATCTCTGGTTTGTCTCGAATGAAAATTTGAGGCAAGATTCAAATTGATTCCTAACGAGGCAGATCTTTCATTTTCCATTATTGAAAATGGTCCCAAAGTCCATCTGGATGTAAATCAATTCTCATCTCAAATCAGAATAATTTTGAACGTTTGGGAAGATAAAGGAAGATAATAAGAAAATTTCCAATCGCTACTTGAAACTGTGTAAAAAGTTTATATCTAATGAAAAATTCATTTCGTGCACTTATTATCTTGATCAACTCAAATAAGCTACTTAAAAAAATGCCATCACGACCTTACTGGCCTTGATTGTCAGGGAGGGGAGGGGAATCTCAAAGTATGGGCCAAATCTTATTTTCTAATTTTTGGAGATGGTCCCACAATCGATCTGGTCGTATTTCTTAATTTATCTTGAGCTGTGGGTCATGTACCACGTGACGTCTTCTATATAACCAACGGGAGAACTAATGTTAGAATATATAAACTTTTACTTTCTTTATTTAAATTTAAATATTTTATAACAAATATTTGATTATATATAAATTATTACACTAAAAAAAAATATGTGGCGAGACTCGTAAATCAGAGGTATATATTGTTTAAATGAAGAATGTTAGTTGTGATGTTTAGAAGCAGAATATATTTTATTGTAAAAAAATAATTATTTATTTTTAAATAGTTTATATTAAATAGAAAAATATATTGAAGTACTTTGACTATTAGAATAAGTTTAATTTTAACATCTTGAAACAATAATTTTTTGTAATCACAAAAATTTAGTGCTTTCAATGTGGGGGAATTTCTTTGGTGTTTGTTTCAAAAGCTTGATGTGAATTCCGCCCTTTTTTGTTTTTTGTTTTTTTTAAATTCGTTATATCTTCTGTGCCCACGTGAATTTCCACTCTTTCCCTCATGAAGCTCTATATATTTTTAAAATTATATTAAGGGAAGGAAGTATACAGTATGGAAATCAGTATGGCTCATTAGACGATTACAAGGTAGATGTTGAAAATGAATAATTTATTTATAAAATTTTTCTGGATCTTGTATGTGGATATGACTATTTTTTTTATAATCATATGGGTATTATATAAATGTTATAAAATTTCGGTAATGTTAGAATAAAATTTACACACTACACACTAAGAAAATTCTAACTATTCTTTACACAAAAATTTCTTCAAACTTCTCTCTTTCTTTTCTCTTACAATTTTCTCTAATCTTTCTTTCACTAATCTTTCTTTCACAAAATAATGGTATATTACAAGCTTAGAGAATAGCTCTATTTATAAAGCTCTAATTAGTGTATTACATCATGGTATACATCATCTTCCACTAATCTTAATTAGTGGTGTCTCCACTAAATGGAAGACATCCATAAAAATCTTCTCTAATAATTTACATAAATCCATAATTAGTGGAGCCTCCACTAATTAATGGAGCTTCCAATAATTTTAAGATATTCATAACACTCCCCCTTGGATGTCCATCCATTACATAAAGAATATATCTCGTTAAAACCTTACTAGATAAAACCCCGATGGGAAAAAAATCTAGTGAAGGAAAAAGAGTACACTATTCTATATGTCTGTTTATTACTCCACCTGATGAGTTGATTCCTTTAAATCTTTAAACCGACGCATACCGATTTTATATCTCGATTTCTCAAATGTTGCAGTCGGTAAAGTCTTCGTGAAAATATCTGCGAGGTTGTCACATGACCGAATTTGTAGCACATCAATTTCACATTTCTTTTGGAGTTCATGAGTAAAGAAGAATTTTGGTGAAATATGTTTTGTCCGATCTCCTTTAATATATTTTCCTCGTAATTAAGCTATACAAGCTGCATTGTCTTCATAAAGAGGAGTTGGAATATCTTTGATCGATGATAATCCATAACTTTCTCGGATATAATGAATCATGGATCTTAGCCATACACATTCTCGACTTGCTTCATGAATGACTATAATTTCAGTATGATTTGAAGAAGTAGCTGCTATAGATTGTTTCGTAGAACGCCATGATATAGCAGTATTTCCACATGTAAATAGATAGCCCGTTTGAGAATGTGCTTTTTGTGGATCAGATAAATAACCAGCATCTGCATAACCAATCAATGTTGGAGTCGGTTTTATTTGAATAAAATAATCTGAGATCAATTGTACCTTAGAGATATCGAAGGACTTGTTTAATTCCATTCCAATGTCGTCGTGTTGGTGAAGAACTAAATCTTGCTAATAAATTGACAGAAAAAGCAATATCAGGTCGTGTATTATTAGCAAGATACATCAATGCACCAATTGCACTGAGATATGGTACTTCAGGACCAAGGAGTTCTTCATCATTTTCTTGAGGTCGGAAATGATCTTTATCCACATTTAATAATTGGACGATCATTGGAATACTCAATGGATGTGCTTTGTCCATGTAAAATCTTTTTAGCACTTTTCTTTGTATATGTTGATTGATGAATAAATGTTCCACTCTCCAGATGTTCAATTTGTAAACCAAGGCAAAATTTGGTTTTACCAAAATCCTTAATTTCAAATTCTCTTTTTAAATAATCAATTGTTTCTTGGAGCTCTTCAGGAGTTCCAATAAGATTAATATCATCAACATATATAGCTAATATCACAAATTTAGAACCAGATTTCTTAATAAAAACACATGGACATACCTGGTCATTTTTAAATCCCGCTTTCAATAAATATTCACTAAGACGTGTGAACCACATGCGCCCAGATTGCTTCAGGCCATATAATGATTTTTACAATTTGATGGAGTAATTGTCACGAGAATAATGTTTATATGCTTCAGGCATATGAAATCCTTTGGGGATTTTCATGTAAATATTATTTTCTAAATTTCCATACAAGTAAGCAGTGACAACATCTAATAGGCGCATATCTATCTTTTCATGTACTGCCAAACTGATAAGATATCGGAGTGTAATAGTATTAACAATAGGAGAATAAGTTTTATCATAATCAATACCTGATCTTTGTGAAAAACCTTAGGCTACTAATCGCGTTTTATATCGAACGATTTCACTCTTTTCATTGCGCTTTCGCACAAATATCCATTTGTAGCAAACAGGTTTTACACCTTCTGGTGTTCGGACTGCAGGTCCAAAGACTTCACGTTTTGTCAGTGCATTTAACTCCGATTGAATCGCATCTTTCCATTGTAGCTAATCTTTTCTATGCCGACATTCATCAACTAATATTGGTTCAGGATCATCATTATCCTATGTAACATCAAGAGATATATTGTATGCAAATATATTATCAATAACAGTTTCTATCCGATTCCAACTTCTACCGGAAGTGATATAATTGATAGAAATTTCGAGTGTTACTTTAATCAACTTACGATTCTTTGTCATCGATTCTCTCTTGGTCTTTATCATTCTTTTCTTCAATATGATCTTACGGATCATTTAATCATCTTTTCTTTCGAGGATTTTTATCTTTAGAACCAAGAGGTCGGCCACGCTTACGGCGTGTTTTTGACTCAGCGGCTATAGGTATAATATTTTGTTCTGCTTGGAACTTCAATTCGAATAGGAGTATTTATAGTTGGAATATGTGATTTTGTAACTCTTACGGAGTCAACAAAAGCGTCTGGCATTTGATTTGCAATGCTTTGCAAATGAATTATCTTTTGAATTTCAAGTTCACATGCGCTTGTGTGCGGATCAAGATAATTTAATGATGTTGTCCAAGCAAGATCCTTTTTATGCTATTTTGGTTCTCCCCTAATTTAGGGAATAATGATTCATCAAAATGACAATCGAGCAAATCTTCTTTGTGAATACATCTCTGTCGGGGGTTTAACATACCTGGTAATAGAGGGAGAATCATATCCAACGTATATCCCCTTTCTTCTTTGAGGACCCATCTTTGTACGTTGGTTTGGTGCAATTGGAATATATACAACACACCCAAAAATTCTTAAATGAACAATATTTGGTTCTGACCCAAAAGCCAATTACAAAGGAGAGAATTTATGATAACTAGCTGGTCTTATACGCACAAGTGTTGCAGCATGTAAAATATCATGTCCCCAGGCAGATGTTGGGAGATTTGTTTTCATTAATAATGGTCTAACAATTAATTGTAATCGTTTAATCAAAGATTTAGCAAGACCATTTTGTGTGTGAACATGAGTTACATGATGTTCAACATTAATCCTAATTGACATGCAATATGCATCAAAAGCATGTGATGAAAATTCACTAGCATTATCTAAACGGATATTTTTAATGTGATGGTCAGGAAATTGTGCTCGTAATTTAATTATTTGAGCAAGTAATCTCGCAAATGCCAGGTTGCGAGTAGATAATAAACATACATGTGACCATCGGGATGATGCATCAATTAAGACCATAAAATATTTGAACGGTCCACATGGTGGATCAATAGGTCCACAAATATCGCCGTGAATCCGTTCGAGAAATGTAGGACTTTCAGCTCCTACTTTTACTGGTGATGGTTTAATAATTAATTTTCCTAGGGAACATGTAGTACATGCGAATTTTTTTTTATGTTAATATCCTTTTATTTTTTAAAGGATGATCATGTGTATTCTCAATGATTCTTCTCATCATGGTAGATCTCGGATGACCCAACCGGTCATGCCAAATGCTAAAAGTAATAGGATTAGTAAACTTCTGGTTTACTAGATGATGAATTTCAATTGTACGTATTTTTACAAAATATAGGCCAGTAGAAAAAGACGACAGTTTTTCTAATACAGATTTCTTACCCAAATGCATTTGAGTAATATAAAGATGCTCAATCCCATTTTTCTCATTTGTTTCAACATGATACCCATTTCTGCGGATATCTTTAAAACTCAATAAATTTCTTCTGAATTTTGAGGAAAATAGTGCCTCATCAATAATAATTGTTGTTCCTTTAGGCAACAATATACTAGCTCTTCCGGAGCCCTCAATTACATTTGCACTACCGTTTATCGTATAAATATTTATTTCTCCCATTTTGAGATCAGAAAAATATTTCTCATTTTTTAGTATGATGTGTGTAGTTCCACTATCAATAATGCATACATCATCATTAACAACAGCCATCTGAACACAAATATATATATGCAAACGTAAATATTATTAGAATAGAATGAAAATAAAAATACAAAAATATCAGGGTGAGGCTTTAATTCTTCTGGACACTGCCATCACCAATTAAATGGTCTATCCTACCGTCTGGGTGTTCAAAAAAATCCGATACATCCATATGAGTAATATTGATATTAAGATCTTCATGATCAATATCATTATCCTCAGCATTATTTATTAGATGTTGAGAAAAATTTGCTTCCACATTTTTATTTTTCAATGAAGTATGATACAATTCAACTAAATGCTTAGCCGTACGATAGTTTCGTGACCAATGACCTTTCATGCCACATCTATAACATATATCCTCATACTTTTCTTCAATTTCTTTTTCTTTTCCCTTATGATCTTTTCTGTTCCACTTCAGGTGGCCAATATTTCTCACAATTTGATTATAATTGTGATAAAGGAAATATCGAGCGTGTCTACGAGCATAACCATGACCACGGCCATGGCCACGACCACGACTATAACGATGGCTTCTGCTGGAGCCAACAACATTCACTTCTGGGAGTGCTGTTTGTTAGAATTCGTGGACTCCTAAACGCGAAAAATATCCACGAATCCCTCCTGAGGACCCAAGTAAACGATTAAGAAGATCTAAGGTTTAAGAATTACCTCTGGTTGCTGTAATCGAAATCCTTCGATTCTGATTGCGCTGTTGTATGTTCAACCCGAACAATCACCAGACGTTGCAGTATGCAAACGTCCTCTATCGGATACACACCGCGAACTCACTCGATACCCGGGGAGTGATAGTGCCTAGGGTTTGAGAGGTTTTTTTTTTTTTTCTGGTAGAGAATGGCACGAATGTTCTCAACCGAAAAAAATTGGACTCCTGAAAAGACGGCTAGGGTTTTCGTAAAAACCCCCAAACCTCTTAGAGTCCAACCCTAATAATATCTTATCATATTCTAATTTAAATTCAAATTAAATTAAAACTGATATGATAAGATTCTGCCATTATCTCGGTAATTTAACTAATTAATTTACCGAGTCAGATTCTTATAATCTGGACATCATCCAGATACATCGAATGTGGACATATTTCCAGATTCATTGTATCTGGTAAATTTTCTAAGTACGATTAACTTAGACATATTTCCAGATTCATCGAACCTGGTCACCAGAAAAATAACCTAACAAGTTCGCTTATTGTGTGACCCTATAGGTTCATTTAACACTGACAGTGTGCCTAAATCATATTTAAATGGCCCACAAGTTATAAGCGGTTTCTAGCAAAACATTATAACTATCCAGGTTAAATGAAGATCGGTGATCTCTTTGAACCAAACCATAATTTTATATTTAGTCCTTTTGTCACACGATATCCAGATTAAGCATAAGGCACGGAGCATGTCATCCTTATTAAACTTAATCAATTATTTCTTGATTTCATAGTAGATTGTTCAAACAAATGATATCAATATCTTAGATTGATATATTTGAGCGCGACCATGCATTTTTAACGAGTCTAACTTATCAAGGGGCCCATGGATATCTCTCCCATAATCGAGAGGGACAAATTCCTTCACAATCAATCATATTCCTCTCCTTGATTTATTCTATATCCAACGAGTAGTCTAATTTATTATCCGGTTAAAGACAACTTTAGACAATGTCAAAATACAGAATTTATCAAGTAGGAAACTATGATGAATTTAGGTCGAAGGACTTTCAATATTATTATGGCTAGAAAGTACTTATGACATATTCCATGAAGTACTCTCACGAGTGGGTCATGTCCAATACAATGTTCTCTAACATTTATTTATGTCTTGACTCGATATCACAAATATCCATGGCCGATAAAACATAGCCATCAAGTCACAAACATACTAATCTTAATTTATTATTATTCCAATAATAATAATCGATCAGGGACAGTTTTAGAATAGTCATTGTATTCATTGTAGGGTTTTACTATCAAGTCACGTACTTGATGACCAACAAAACAAAACTCACTATTCATGGAAAGGAAAGCCTCATATTATTATATAAAACATAACGACAATAGTATAAGTACAAATTGACTCTAGGGCATATCCCCAACAGTCTCCCACTTGCACTAAGACCAATTTGGCATAAACCGTAATCCCATTGATCTGGTATGACTATCATGTTTAGCCGATGGGAGAGGCTTTGTCAGTGGATCTGCAACATTGTCATCAGTTGGTACCTTGCATACATTGACATCTCCTCTATCAATAATTTCTCGAATGAGATGAAAATGTCTAAGTATATGTTTGGATCGCTGATGTGATCTTGGTTCCTTAGCTTGTGCAATGGCTCCATTGTTGTCACAATAGAGATCCACTGGATTCACAATACTAGGAACTACATCTAGTTACGTAATGAACTTTTTAATCCAAGCTGCTTCTTTAGCTGCGGTTGAGGCGACTACATACTCGAACTACGTAGTAGAATCGGCCACGGTGTCTTGCTTTGAACTTTTCCGACTTACAGACACCTCCATTCAAACAAAATAGAAAACCTGATTGCGATTTATAATCATCTATGTCGGACTAAAAACTAGCATCAGTGTAACCATTTACAACTAGCTCGCCTTCTTGTCCTCCATAAACTAAGAACATATCTTTAGTTCTTCTTAAGTACTTCAGTATGTTCTTGACGGCAGATCCAGTGTGCCTCTCCGAGATTTGATTGGAACACTGCTCGTCATGCTCAATGCATATGATACATCGGGTTGAGTACATAACATGGCATACATGATAGACCCTATAGCGGAAGCGTATGGTATCTTGTTCATGCGCTCTTCTTCATCCTTCGTAGAAGGACTTTGAGTTTTGCTTGAGCTTAATGCCATGTGACATTGGCAAGAATCCTCTCTTAGAGTCTTGCATACTTGAACCTTTTCGAGTACCTTATCAACGTATGTACTTTGACTTAGTCCAATTAGCTTTCTAGATCTATCTCTATAGATCCTTATACCTAGAATATAGGCAGCTTCACCTAAGTCTTTCATTGAGAAACAATTTCCCAACCATGTCTTTACACTTTGTAGAGTTGGGATGTCGTTTCCAATGAGTAAGATATCATCAACATAAAGTACCAAAAAGACTATTGCATTCCCACTTGTTTTCTTATAGACACAAGGCTCATCTTCATTTTTGATAAAGTTAAACTCTTTAATTGCTTCATCAAAACGAAGATTCCAGCTTTGAGATGCTTGCTTCAATCCATAAATGGATCTTTGAAGCTTGCACACTTTATTAGAATTCAAAGGATCATCAAAACCCTCAGGTTGTGTCATGTACACATCTTCGAGTAAGTTTCCATTAAGAAACGCGGTTTTGACATCCATTTGCCAAATTTCATAGTCATAATATGCTGCTATGGCAAGAAGAATTCTGATAGATTTAAGCATTATAACTGGTGAAAAGGTTTCATCATAGTCTATACCATAAGTTTGTCTATAACCTTTTGCTACTAGTCGTGCTTTGTAAGTATGCACATTTCCCTCAATGTCTGTTTTCTTTTTGAAAACCCACTTACAACACCCAATGGTTTTTGAACCTTTAGGTGGGTTAACCAAAGTCCAAACTTGGTTATCATACATGGATTGCATCTCAGACTTCATAGCCTCTAACCATTTTCCAGAGTCAGAACTCTTAATGGCTTCTTGATAGGAAGTAGGCTCATCATTAACCATAAGCTCCACATTGTGATCGTCAGTGATGAGAAATCCATATCTCTCAGGTTGTTGACGAACCCTATCAGATCTTCGAGGTCCTTGTTCTATAAATGTAGGCTCATCTTGGACTTGTGAGCCATCTAATCGAGATTCATTATTTGGTTCGGGCACTAATTGTGGCTCTTGAATCTCATCTTGATAAGGTTCGAGCACTAATTGTGGTCCTTGAATCTCATCAAGATGTATTTTACTCCCATCGATTCTTTTGGAAATAAATTCCTTTTCAAGAAAGAATCCATTTCGAGCAACAATTACTCTATTTTCTTTTGGGAGATAAAATTGATATCCTTTAGTTTCTTTAGGATACTCCACAAATATGCATTTATCCGATTTAGGTGCAAGTTTATCGAGATAATAAACGCTTTACATAAACTTCACAACCCCAAATCTTCAAAAATAACAAACTAGGTTGTCTCCCGAGTCCATATCTCATATGGCATTTTCTCGAACCGATTTAGATGGAACTCGATTTAGTATGAATGCAGCGAGTCTCCAAGGCATAACCCCAAAAGGAGATTGGAAGATCGGTTTGACTCATCATTGATCAAACCATATCTAATAAAGTCCGATTTCTCCGTTCGGATACACCATTCCATTGAGGTGTTCCTGGTGGAGTTAATTGGGAAATAATTCCACAATTTTTAAGATGCTCGTCAAACTCGTGACTTAAGTATTCACCACCTCGATCCGATCAAAGTGTTTTGATACTTTTGCCAAGTTGATTTTGTACTTCATTTTGAAATTCTTTGAATTTCGGAACGATTCAGATTTGTGTTTCATCGGATACAGGTAGCCATATCTGCATGAAATCATCCGTAAATGTAATGAAGTACTGAAATCCTCCTCTAGCAAATGAATTCATTGGTCCACATACATCGGTATGTATTAGGCCCAATAAATCAGTTGCCCTTTCATTTTGTCTCTTGAAAGGCGCTTTAGTCATTTTGCCTAATAAACAAGAATCACATGTTTTGTAAGATTCTAAATCAAACGATTTTAGAAACCCATCATTATGGAGCTTTGTTATGCGTTTCTCATTTATATGGCCCAAACGACAATGCCAGAAGTAAGTCTGATTTAAATCATTGGATTTCAATCTCTTAGTATTTATATTATAGATAGACATATCTGAAGATCCACGAAGATTTAGAATATAAAGCCCATTCGATAATGAAGCATCTCCATAAAAAATGCCGTTTTTATTAATGGAGCAAATGTTATTCCTAATAACAAATTCAAAACCTTCTAAATCCAAATAAGAAACTGAAATAATATTCCTACTCATAGCAGGAATATAAAAACAATTTTTCAGTTCTAAAACAAGCCCACTGGGCAAAATTAATTCAAAAGTTCCTACAGCTACTGCAACAACTTTTGCTCCATTCGCAACTCGTAGGTCCACCTCGCCTTATGCTAAGGCTCTACTCCTTTTTAGACCCTGCACATTTACACAAATGTGAGATCCACAACCGGTATCCAATACCCATGAATCGAAGTAGATAAATTAATTTCAATAACATAAATACCAAGCGGCGAGTCTCACTTGTCCTTCTTTTTCTTTGCTTCCAAATAGAGCTTGCAATTTCTTAACCAATGTCCTTGTTCTCCACAATGGTAGCAAGCTCCCTCCTTTGGTGTCTTGGCCTTAGGTTTGGGCTTGAACTTGGACTTTGCCTTGTCCTTACCCTTACTAGCCATGACCTTGCCCTTTTGGTTGTTCTTTTTGCCTTTCCCTTTTTGAACCATTAAAACACTAGAAGTATTCTTCTTAATGTTTAGTTCAGCTTGTTTTAGCATCCCATGCAATTCAGTAATGGATTTCTCCATATTATGCATGTTAAAATTTATGACAAACTGGTCATACTCAGCAGGTAAAGAGCCCAAGATCAAATCCGTAGCCATGTCATGATTAACAGGAGCACCAAGCTTATCAAGATGATCTAGATAGCCCTTCATTTTAAGGACATGAGCACTTACCGAGGTGCCAGAAACCATCTTACATGCATTTAACGCCTTGTGAGTTTCAAATCTCTCTTGTCGTGCTTGCTCTTGGAACATTTCCTTGAGATGCACAATCATGTCATATGAATATTCTCTACCGAAAAAAAAAACCTCTCAAACCCTAGGCGCTAGCACTCCCCGGGTATCGAGTGAGTTTGCGGTGTGTATCCGATAGAGGACGTTCGCATACTATAGAGTCTGGTGATTGTTCGGGTTGAACGTACAACAGCGCAATCAGAATCGAAGGATTTCGATTACAACAACTAGAGGTAATTCTTAAACCTTAGATCTTCTTAATCGTTTACTTGGGTCCTCAGGAGGGATTCGTGGATATTTTTCGCGTTTAGGAGTCCACGAATTCTAACAGTGGTATCAAAGCTCATGGTTGCTAGCATGAGGCAAGTAACATCGTTGGAGTCATCTTTGTGCTTACTATAAGCATCTTTTTCAGCTTTTGAGGCGTTATTTGCTGGAGCAGGAGGAATAGGATTTTCAAGAATATAGAGCATTTTTTCTTGCTTAAGAACAATTCTTAAGTTTCGTGCCCAATTAAGAAAGTTAGTCCCACTAAGCTTGTCTTTCTCAAGCACAGACCGCAATGAATTATTCCAAATGTTTGTTGCCATTATCTACAAACAAAAACAGGCAAAAGCTGTTAGAATTCGTGGACTCATAAACGCGGAAAACATCCACGAATCCCTCCTGAGGACCCAAGTAAACGATTAAGAAGATCTAAGGTTTAAGAATTACCTCTGGTTGCTGTAATCGAAATCCTTCGATTCTGATTGCGCTGTTGTACGTTCAATCCGAACAATCACCAGATGCTGCAGTATGTGAACGTCCTCTATCGGATACATATCGCGAACTCACTCGATACTTGGGGAGTGCTAGCGCCTAGGGTTTGAGAGGTTTTTTTTTCTGGTAGAGAATGGCACGAATGTTCTCAACCGAAAAAAATTGGACTCCTGAAAAGACGGCTAGGGTTTTCGTAAAAACCCCTAAACCTCTTAGAGTCCAACCCTAATAATATCTTATCATATTCTAATTTAAATTCAAATTAAATTAAAACTGATATGATAAGATTCTGCCATTATCTCGGTAATTTAACTAATTAATTTACCGAGTCAGATTCTTATAATCTGGACATTATCCAGATACATCGAATGTGGACATATTTCCGGATTCATTGTATCCAGTAAATTTTCTAAGTACGATTAACTTAGACATATTTCCGGATTCATCGAACCTGGTCACCGTAAAAATAACCTAACAAGTTCGCTTATTGTGTGACCCTATAGGTTCATTTAACACTGACAGTGTGCCTAAATCATATTTAAATGGCCCACAAGTTATAAGCAATTTTTAGCAAAACATTATAACTATCCAGGTTAAATGAAGATCGGTGATCTCTTTGAACCAAACCATAATTTTATATTTAGTCCTTTTGTCACACGATATCCAGATTAAGCATAAGGCACGGAGCATGTCATCCTTATTAAACTTAATTAATTATTTCTTGATTTCATAGTAGACCTGTTCAAACAAATGATATCAAATCTTAGATTGGATATATTTGAGCGCGCCATGCATTTTTAACAGCCTAACTTATCAAGGGGCCCATGGATATCTCTCTCATAATCGAGAGGGACAAATTCCTTCACAATCAATCATATTCCTCTCCTTGATTTATTCTATATCCAACAGTAGTCTAATTTATTATCTGGTTAAAGACAACTTTAGACAATGTCAAAATACAGAATTTATCAAGTAGGAAACTATGATGAATTTAGGTCGAAGGACTTTCAATATTATTATGGCTAGAAAGTACTTATGACATATTCCATGAAGTACTCTCACAGTGGGTCATGTCCAATACAATGTTCTCTAACATTTATTTATGTCTTGACTCGATATCACAAATATCCATGGCCAGTAAAACATAGCCATCAAGTCACAAACATACTAATCTTAATTTATTATTATTCCAATAATAATAATCGATCAGGGATAGTTTTAGACTAGTCATTGTATTCATTGTAGCGTTTTACTATCAAGTCACGTACTTGATGACCAACAAAACAAAACTCACTATTCATGAAAAGGAAAGCCTCATATTATTATATAAAACATAACGACAATAGTATAAGTACAAATTGACTCTAGGGCATATCCCCAACACTGTTGAGCCAGTTGATCTGGCTTCATGATTTCTCAATAATAACTCATAATTTTTTTCTGCAATGAGGAGGGTAGTAATTAAATCTGTAAATTTTGTATACCCATTTTCTCGATATTGTTGCTGCAGGATAATATTCGAGGCATGAAATGTGGAGAATGTCTTCTCCAACATATCTTCATCAGTCACTTTTTCTTCGCATAATTTTAACTGAGATGTAATTTTATACATTGCGGAGCTATATTCATTCACGATTTTAAAATCTTGCAACCTCAGGTGCAACCATTTATACCGTGCAGTGGGTAGTACGACCATCTTCAGCTGGTCAAAGCTTTCTTTTAAATTTACTCACATGACATATGGATCTTTTTCGGTAAGATATTCCATTTTCAAATTTTCATCGAGATAATGACGGATAAAAATTAAAGCTTTAGCCTTGTGTTGTGTAGATGCACTATTATTTGCTTGAATAGTTTCACTAAGGCCTTCAGCATTTAGATGCATTTCTGCATCGAGAACCCATGACATATAATTTTTTCCAGAAATATCAAGGGTTACAAATTCGAGTTTAGCGAGGTTAGCCATAGAGATCAATAAATGTGTACCTGTCTTCTAGCTTTGGTAACGGCAGAAACTCGTGCTTAATCTTCTGGCTTTTGTACCGGCAGAGACTCATGCTGATAACATGTTATAAAATTTGGGTAATGTTAGAATAAAATCTACACACTACACACTAGGGGTGGCAATCGTGTCGTGTTCGAGTTGGCGGGTCGTGTCAACTTGAGATAATTACATTTGACAGGCCAACCCGAACACGACCCGATTAATAAACGTGTTGTGGCGTGTCAACCCATTTATTTTCGTGTCGTGTTCGTGTTATAAAACGGGTTGACACGACATGACACAATTAGACACAAAAATTAAATAGATAATTACTAAATTCGTCAACCCGAATACCTACTAAACCCGTCAATCTGTGCACCATTACACAAAAAATTTGAAAAAATCAAATCAAATTATATAAAATTAAAAAACTAATAAAATAGTCCGTAAAGTTATAAATAACCAATAAAATAACAAACCATCCTACTAAATATTTAGAGATTTTAATAAATTCATAAGATTTAATCTTAAAAATCTAAACAAATGTAATTTTGCAATAAAATTGTATTATTCAAGAAATTATTTTCTCTAGATATTTAGAATAACAATTTTGTCGTAACATGCCAGGAATTTTAAAGAGCAAATGGAGAGCAAAAAACGAGCACGAAATGAAGGCTTGTCCTTGTAGGGTGTAATTCAAATTGTCTTTGTCCCAATGCCAGAAATAGCATAGTTTACGAACTGGTCAATCGATGCTGAGTGAACTTTATCCTCTGGTAAATGCACCACACGAGCTTCTTTTCATTCTATATTCGATTCGGCCTGTAGGCATATTACATACGTTATTTCCTAAAGGTCTAACCTTCCCCTTTAGACTTGCGAAAGGTCGTTGCTTACCAACTCGTACTAATATTATTATTATAGACACTAAATAATAATTAATTAAGAATGATTCATTTACTATATATCAAGCAAATAACCACATTAACATCATTTATTTTCTTTAAGATGTCTCATATAATTAAACAAAATAGACACACAAACAATTTAATTAATTCATATAATAAAATTTAATTCAATTAATTCATGTAAAAAATTAAATTATCTAATTTTCTATAGTAAAATTTGTAGGGTATTACAAAAAGTATTAAATATAAATATTAAAAAAAGTTAAACGGGTTCGCGGGTTGAAACGGGTTAAAACAAGTTGAACCCGTTTATGACCTGTACACGTTTAAAGTTAAACATGTCGACTTGTTTCGACCCGAACCCGCGAAACCCCAACCCTAACCCGCTATAACCGTGTCGTGTTCGTGTCATGTTGGTGTGTCGTGTTCAATATTACCGCCCCTACTATACACTAAGAAAATTCTAACTATTCTTTGCACAAAAATTTCTTCAAACTTATTTCTTTCTTTTCTCTCACAATTTTCTCTAATCTTTCTTTCACTAATCTTTCTTTCACAAAATAATGATGTATTACAAGCTTAGAGAATAACTCTATTTATAGAGTTCTAATTAGTGGATTACATCATGGCATACATCATCTTCCACTAATCTTAATTAGTGATGTCTCCATTAAATGGTGGACATCCATAAAAATCTTCTCTAATAATTCACATAAATCCATAATTAGTGGAGTCTCCACTAATTAATGGAGTTTTTAATAATTTTAAGATATTCATAACAATAAATTATTTTAAACAATTTTAGTACTCCAAGTTTGATATGGTTAGGCAGCAAATCTCGATTATCATTTGGCAAAATAATAATTTTCTTTTAATTGAAGAATACTTTTGGCGCCCAATTTCTTTTCCCTTTCCAAAACTTTTGTTCATGATGGTATACTGCACAATCCATGAAGCAATTATAAATAGCAGCACTAACCATAGTTCTATTGGGCATTTGCATAACCTATCAAGAAGGTAAAACTCTGTATATCAGATAATGTGGCTTTTCAGTGTTGTTCTGTTTCTAAGATTGATTCTATTTTGCACTTTCTTTTTATTGCCTTGGAACAGAGTATGAGCGTGCCATTTTATCCTTTTATCCTTTTTTGGTTTTTAGATTTTGATCTTTAAGCAAGGAAGATTACTCAGAACAGAAATTATTGTGCTCACTGAACATCAAAGAGAATTTTGATGCAGGAGAGGAGAAATCTGTTCATAATTGGAGGAAAATGCTGAAGCAACACTTCATTCCTCTCCTAGTCATCTTCAGCATACTCTTGCTGCAGCCCATCTACTCTCTTCCCAGTTCTCGGGAAGCCGAAGAATTCTTCAACCGCAGGTTTTCTTCTCATCGTATCCTCCTTAGCCATGAGTCCGAGCACTATGCTGTCATCTTTGATGCCGGAAGCACTGGTTCCAGGGTCCATGTCTTCCGCTTTGATCCCAACTTGGATCTCCTTCGCATTGGCCAAGAGTTCGAGCTTTTTGTAATGGTATAGTACCATTTCTTGTGCAACTATTTTATATGACATAAGCTTGTCCATTTCAGTTACTTATTCATAAAACTCTTGAAAAAACAATTTCGTTTCTAATTGGTGAAAGTTGAAAATTTTCAAGCAAATGGGCATCTTTTTTTTTTTTTTTAATAATATGAATCATTTTCTGAAGATTAGGATGTTTTTCGTTTGGTTTTGTTGTTGCAGATAAAACCGGGACTCAGTGCATATGGAGATAACCCTAAAGCAGCCGCAAAATCTATAGAGCCCCTGCTACAGAGAGCTGAAGCCGTTGTTCCAGAAGAATTGCAGTCTAACCCACCAGTTAAAGTTGGGGTAAGTTTGTGTCAAGCTGTAACTATTTTGTTAATGCAATCAGCACATAGGGGACATCTCTTGAATTCTTTATTTTTCATATTTTTGCAGGCGACTGCTGGTTTAAGACTGCTGAAAGGCGATGCACCTGAAAAGATTTTGGAAGCTGTATGAATTGCTTGTATAATGAAATCCTCTAATATCCTTAGTTTATTCCATTCTGGAGGCTGAAATATCTGTGATCTCCTTCTTAAAGGTGAGAGAATTGATCAGAAGTGAAAGCTCCTTCAAGTACAAAGCAGAATGGATCACCATTCTTGAAGGCACTCAAGAAGCTTCTTATTTATGGGTGAGTTATCGACGGTTTTGCAATGAAGCCCAAGACTATAATGCAAATCGATTCCTTGAGAATCAATTATTTGGTTACGGCCGTGCAGGTGGCAATAAATTATTTATTAGGTACAGCAGGAAATAATTACTCGAATACTGTTGGTACAATTGATATGGGAGGTGGATCAATGCAAATGACATATGCTCTCTCAGAAGAAAGTGCAGCTGAGGCCGCCAACGTAACAATTGGAGGGGAAAAATATGTGCAACAAAGAAACGTTAAGGGAAGAACATATCACCTTTATGCCCACAGGTATCTCTTCACACATATTCAGTGATCATTGTCAATTGGTTCAAATAATTTCTTGAGAATTGTTTCTATACCAAAATAATGCCCAACAAAGAATTGAATTAGGATGAGATGTTCTTGGATGCAGTTACCTGAACTATGGTTTATTAGCAGCCCGTGGCGAGATTTTGAAGGTTTCCGCAAACTCCAGCAATCCGTGCATTGTAGCCGGCTATGATGGTATTATTCTTCACCTTCCTAAGTCTCTGAGATCGACGTTTGATTATGATATGCAATTGACTTCTGCTGTATTTTTGAGTTTCTTGGAGCTATATTGCTTCACAGAGTCATAATATTGCAGTAGAAGGGATCCTTTATAAAGCCGGTTTTCTACAACTCTTTACTCTATCTTCTGTAAAACTATGGTATTGGAAACCATGGCTCTAAGAATCTAAGAATTTGCATGCCCTATAGGTATATACTCTGTTTTTCACTCATTATTAATTTATTTCTTTCATCCATATTCTAAGTTTCAGGTCTCTAAATGGTGCTCTATTCGTTTTCCCAAATAAAATGTCGTAGTTTCAATTCAAATTGTGTAGAAACTGTGGTGTTCAATGTGGAATGGAGGGAGTATGGCATAACTGAGATGTTGATATCAGCCTACATTGTTCTTTTTGGTTGTCATTTGTTTTTACAATACAAAAGAGATTGAAACTATTATCATTCTTCCTACTTGAAGGGATCTATACCTACAATGGGGCAGCATACATAGCATCATCTCTCCTTTCTGGTTCAGACTTGAAGAAATGCAGAAAATATATTCTAAAAGCCCTCAAAATAGATGCCCCATGCGAACACAAGAACTGCACATTCAACGGAGTCTGGAATGGCGGCGGAGGTGCCGGACAAAAGAATCTATATGTCCAATCATATTTCTTCGGCAAAGCCAAGGAGGTAACTAGAAAACATTCATCTGTTAATTATTGTTGTTATTCTGATCCGGTGTTTTGATGACATTGGCCTTGACAAAAGTGTCATTCCTTTTCCAGGTCGGCATGATTACTCAAAGCGCATCTTCTGCTGTTATCCGTCCTGCTGATTATCTGCGTGCAGCTAACGGTGCCTGTGTGACCGAATTCAAGGATGTGAAATCTAAATACCCCAACCTAGAACAAAAAGATGCACCATTTGTATGCTCTGATCTTGTTTACTTCTACACAGTGCTTGTAGATGGATTTGGTAAGTTTTCTCTTCTATTTTCTAAATCCTAAAAAGAACTTTAACACAAGCATGATTGACCGAAAATCATGTGCATGAAATAAATGATTTCTTTAGTTGAGACAGGTAATCCGCAGAAAACTCAGAATGAAAAAGAAAAAAATTGTAAGGTTGATTGAGATGGGCGATATTTATATTGTTAATTTATCTCTACCAGGTCTGAATCCCTTCAAGAAAATTACAATATCGGAGAAGATTGACTACAAAGGTATCCTTGTTGAGGCAGCTTGGCCATTGGGTTCTGCCATTGATGTCATTTCATCACAAACACAGAGCCACGCATTGAAGTTAGGTGGGGGTGAAACGGAGCAGATAATCAAAGAAAGAAGCATAAAGTTGTCTGTTTAATTTCTTTGTAATCTGTTCCCTACATGACGACCTTATCATGTTAACTTCCACATTTCTCCTTTCAATTCTAGTGAAGTAAATTTTTTCTTGAGTGTTTTAGTTTCTTCATTTTCATCCAATAGGACCAGAAACTGTTGTCGCTCTTTGACTGGTAAATTTTGAGTCCTTTTTTTTTGGGGGGGGGGTTGGGGGGATCAGAAATTTTATTTCATGAAGAACATGTTAAGAAAGAACAGAAACAAATACAGTAAGGTGATGCCGAATCCTCCCATAAACCATAAACATGGCACATTACTGCGTCCCAAGAGCAATTTCAGGTAAAAGATAGGTGGGGAGATTACCCATTCCCTATGTAAAACAAGACACTGAAAATTGCCACATTATCCACCATTTGCATGAAGCTTCAAAAATGTGGAAATGGGGACGAAAAGTAGAAATGGGAACTACATGTAAAATTAAATGGAGAAAATCCTATATTTGTAAATGTAAAAGTTAAAGTTAAAAGATAAATATATCTTTCATACTTTTCAACAGTTAAAATAAAAAATCTAAGGAATATGAGAATAAATTTAATTTATTGAAGAATTTTTCATTTACTTTAACTCAAATCAAATAAGATAAATGCACATGTAATTTACACTAGTAAAAAATAAGGATGGCGCTATTGCCAGATCAATTTTCCTTTTGCGAGGGCAAGTTTTATTTGAATGACTTATTTACCTTTTTTTTATTAACTTAAATATCTTAACTAAATAATTTTCTAATAGAGCTGTAAACGAGTTCAATCGGGTCCGAGACACCTTGTCCCGGACCCGACTCGATTACCCACCGGGTATAAAATGAAGAGACCCATACCCACATATGCGGGTATCGGGTTATAAAACATATTTTTATTTAAAATTAAAAAAATTTTATTCACATTTAAACTAAAAATGTAAATAATAGCCTTAGTATCAATAATAACTATAATTCCAACTCTGTAGCAAATTCCAAAACCAATAATTGCCAATTGCAGAGGCAACAACATTTATTTTGTAGGCAGTGGCGTAGAAAACTTATGGACAATTGATGAGAATATGGAACAACTTGGGTTGTATAATATGGTTGATGGGGCTAGAGATCTTTTAGATACAATATGGGATTTGAAAACAAAACCATACAAAATATATGTTTCCAAATTACAACCTTAAAAAGGCACATCATGTTACAAGAATCAATTGCTTTCCAACAAAATATAGATCAATTTTCACAAATTTGTCTAGTACTAGCAATATTTCCTAAATATAAGCTTTATAAGTTTTTATTATACTTCATGATAACAATATAGATTATTTGACTCTCAAAAAAATCATAACATAATATATTTTTGTTATAAAATTAGGGTAGTGTTAGAATAAAATCTTCACACTACACACTAATAAAACTCTAACTATTTTGCACAAGAATTTCTCTCTTTCTCTTCTCTCACAATTTTCTCTATTTTTTCTTTCACTAATCTTTCTTTCACAAAATAATGGTGTATTACAAGTTTAGAGAATAACTCTATTTATAGAGCTCTAATTAGTGGAATACATTATCTTCCACTAATTTCAATTAGTGGTGTCTCCACTAAATGGTGGACATCCATAAAAATCTTCTATAATAATTCACATAAATCCATAATTAGTGGAGCCTCCACTAATTAATAAAGATTCCAATAATTCATAACACTCCCTCTTGGATGTCCATCCATTACATAAAGAATATGCCTCGTTAAAACCTTACTAGATAAAAACCCAGTGGGAAAAAAAATCTGGTGAAGAAAAAAGAGTACACTATTCTATATGTCTGTTTATTACTCCCCCTGATGAGATGATTCCTTTAAATCTTTAAACCGATGCATACCGATTTTATATCTCAACTTCTCAAATGTTGCAGTCGGTAAAGTCTTCGTGAAAATATCTGCGAGGTCATCACATGACCGAATTTGTAGCACATCAATTTCACATTTCTTCTGGAATTCATGAGTAAAGAATAATTTTGGTGAAATATGTTTTGTCCGATCTCCTTTAATATATCCTCCTCGTAATTGAGCTATGCAAGCTGCATTGTCTTCATAAAGAGGAGTTGGAATATCTTTGATTGATGATAATCCATAACTTTCTCGGATATAATGAATCATGGATCTTAGCCATACACATTCTCGACTTGCTTCATGAATGGCTATAATTTCAGCATGATTTGAAAAAGTAGCTGCTATAGATTGTTTCGTAGAACGCCATGATATAGCAGTATTTCCACATGTAAATAGATAGCCCGTTTGAGAACGTGCTTTATGTGGATCAGATAAATAACCAGCATCTGCATAACCTATCAATGTTGGATTGATTTTATTTGAATAAAATAATTCGAGATCAATTGTACCTTGGAGATATCGAAGGACTTGTTTAATTCCATTCCAATGTCGTCGTGTTGGTGAAGAACTAAATCTTGCTAATAAATTGACGACAAAAGCAATATCGAGGTCGTGTATTATTAGCAAGATACATCAATGCATCAATTGCCTTTGAGATATGGTACTTGAGGACCAAGGAGTTCTTCATCATTTTCTTGAGGTCGGAAAGGATCTTTATCCACATTTAATGATCGGACGATCATTGGAATACTCAATGGATGTGCTTTGTCCATGTAAAATCTTTTTAGCACTTTTCTTTGTATATGTTGATTGATGAATAAATGTTTCACTCTCCGGATGTTCAATTTGTAAACCAAGGCAAAATTTGGTTTTACCAAAATCCTTGATTTGAATTCTCTTTTTAAATAATCAATTGTTTCTTGGAGCTCTTGAGGAGTTCCAATAAGATTAATATCATCAACATATATAGCTAATATCACAAATTTAGAACCAGATTTCTTAATAAAAACACATGGACATACCTGGTCATTTTTAAATCCGCTTTCAATAAATATTCACTAAGGCGTGTGAACCACATGCGCCCAGATTGCTTCGGGCCATATAATGATTTACGCAACTTGATGGAGTAATTTTCACGAGGATAATGTTTATATGCTTGAGGCATATGAAATCCTTCGAGGATTTTCATGTAAACATCATTTTCTAAATTTCCATACAAGTAAGCGGTGACAACATCTAATAGGCGCATATCTATCTTTTCATGTCTTGCTAAGCTGATAAGATATCGGAGTGTAATAGCATCAACAACGGGAGAATAAGTTTCATCATAATCAATACCTGGTCTTTGTGAAAAATCTTGGGCTACTAATCGCGCTTTATATCGAACGATTTCACTCTTTTCATTGTGCTTTCGCACAAATATCCATTTGTAACCAACGGGTTTTACACCTTACGGTGTTCGGACTGCAGGTCCGAAGACTTCACGTTTTGTCGAGTGCATTTAACTCCGATTGAATCGCATCTTTCCATTGCGGCCAATCTTTTCTATGCTGAGCATTCATCAAGCGATATTGGTTCGGGATCATCATTATCCTGTGTAACATCAAGAGATATATTGTATGCAAATATATTATCAATAACGGTTTCTATCCGATTCCAACTTCTACAGGAAGTGGTATAATTGATAGAAATTTCGGTGTTACTTTCATCAACTTACGGTTCTTTGTCATCAGTTCTCTCTTGGTCTTTATCATTCTTTTCTTCAATATGATCTTCGGATCATTTAATCCTCTTTTCTTTCGAGGATTTTTATCTTTAGAACCAAGAGGTCGGCCACGCTTACGGCGTGTTTTTGACTCAGCGACTATAGGTATAATATTTTGTTCTGCTTGGAACTTCAATTCGAATAGGAGCATTTATAGGTTGGAATATGCGATTTTGTAACTCTTACGGAGTCAACAAAAGCGTCGGCATTTGATTTGCAATGCTTTGCAAATGAATTATCTTTTGAACTTCAAGTTCACATGCGCTTGTGCGCGGATCAAGATAATTTAATGATGTTGTCCAAGCAAGATCCTTTTTATCTTGTTTTGGTTCTCCCCTAATTTAGGGAATAATGATTCATCAAAATGACAATCGACAAATCTTCTTGTGAATACATCTCTGTCGGGGATTCAACATACACGATAATAGAGGGAGAATTATATCCAACGTATATCCCCTTTCTTCTTTGAGGACCCATCTTTGTACGTTGGTTTGGTGCAATTGGAATATATACTGACACACCCAAAAATTCTTAAATGAGCAATATTTGGTTCGACCCAAAAGACAATTGCAAAGGAGAGAATTTATGATAACTAGTTGGTCTTATACGTACAAGTGTTGCGGCATGTAGAATAGCATGTCCCCAGGCGAGATGTTGGGAGATTTGTTTTCATTAATAATGGTCTAGCAATTAATTGTAATCGTTTAATCAAAGATTCGACAAGACCATTTTGTGTGTGAACATGAGCTACGGGATGTTCAACATTAATCCCAATTGACATGCAATATGCATCAAAAGCATGTGATGAAAATTCACCAGCATTATCCAAACGGATATTTTTAATGTGATGGTCAGGAAATTGTGCTCGTAATTTAATTATTTGAGCAAGTAATCTCGCAAACGCCAGGTTACGAGTAGATAATAAACATACATGTGACCATCGGGATGATGCATCAATTAAGACCATAAAATATTTGAACGGTCCACATGGTGGATCAATAGGTCCACAAATATCTCCGTGAATCCGTTCGAGAAATGTAGGACTTTCAGCTCCTACTTTTCTTGGTGATGGTTTAACAATTAATTTTCCTAGGGAACATGCGGTACATGCGAATTTTTCTGATGTTAATATCCTTTTATTTTTTAAAGGATGACCATGTGTATTCTCAATGATTCTTCTCATCATGGTAGATCCCGGATGACCTAACCGGTCATGCCAAATGCTAAAAGTAATAGGATTAGTAAACTTTTGGTTTACTAGATGATAAATTTCAATTATACGTATTTTTACAAAATATAGGCCAGTAAAAAAAGACGGCAGTTTTTCTAATACAGATTTCTTACCCAAATGCATTTGAGTAATAAAAAGATGCTCAATCCCATTTTTCTCATTTGTTTCAACATGATACCCATTTCTGCGGATATCTTTAAAACTCAATAAATTTCTTCTGAATTTTGAGGAAAATAGTGCCTCATCAATAATAATTGTTGTTCCTTTAGGCAACAATATACTAGCTCTTCCGGAGCCCTCAATTACATTTGCACTACCGTTTATCGTATAAATATTTATTTCTCCCATTTTGAGATCAGAAAAATATTTCTCATTTTTTAGTATGGTGTGTGTAGTTCCACTATCAATAATGCATACATCATCATTAACAACAGCCATCTGAACACAAATATATATATGCAAACGTAAATATTATTAGAATAGAATGAAAATGAAAATACAAAAATATCAGGGTGAGGCTTTAATTCTTACGGACACTTGCCATCACCAATTAAATGGTCTATCCTACCGATCCGGGTGTTCAAAAAAATCCGATACATCCATATGGGTAATATTGATATTAAGATCTTCAGGATCAATATCATCATCCTCAGCATTATTTATTGGATGTTGAGAAAAATTTGCTTCCACATTTTTATTTTTCAATGAAGCTTGATACAATTCAACTAAATGCTTAGCCGTACGACAGTTTCGTGACCAATGACCTTTCATGCCACATCTATAACATATATCCTCATGCTTTTTTTCAATTTCTTTTTCTTTTCCCTTATGATCTTTTCTGTTCCACTTTAGGTGGCCAGTATTTCTCACAATTTGGTTATGATTGTGATAAGGGAAATATCGAGCATGTCTACGACCATAACCACGACCACGGCCACGGCTATGGCCACGACCACGACTATAACGATGGCTTCTGCTAGAGCCAACGACATTCACTTACGAGAGTCTTTGTTGAGCCGGTTGATGCAGCTTCATGATTTCTCAATAATAACTCATTATTCTTCTCTGCAATGAGGAGAGCGAGTAATTAAATCTGTAAATTTTGTATACCCATTTTCTCGATATTGTTCTTTGCAGGACAATATTTGAGGCATGAAAGGTGGAGAATGTCTTCTCCAACATATCTTCATCAGTCACTTTTTCTCCGCATAATTTTAATTGAGATGTAATTTTATACATTGCGGAGCTATATTCATTCACGGTTTTAAAATCTTGCAACCTCAGGTGCAACCATTCATACCGTGCAGTGGGTAGTACAACCATCTTTAGGTGGTCAAATTTTTCTTTTAAATTTACCCACAGGACATATGGATCTTTTTCGGTAAGATATTTCATTTTCAAATTTTCATCGAGATGACGATGAATAAAAATCAAAGCTTTAGCCTTGTGTTGTGCAGATGCACTATTATTTGCTTGAATAGTTTCACTAAAGGCTTCAGCATTTAGATGCATTTCTGCATCGAGAACCCATGACATATAATTTTTTTCCAGAAATATCAAGGGTTACAAATTCGAGTTTAGCGAGATTAGCCATAGAGATCAATAAATGCGTACCTGTCTTCTGGTTTTGTTAACGGCAGAAACTCGTGCTTAGTCTTCTGGCTTTTGTACTGGTAGAGACTCGTGCTGATAACGTGTTATAAAATTAGGGTAGTGTTAGAATAAAATCTTCACACTACACACTAATAAAACTCTATCTATTTTACACAAGAATTTCTCTCTTTCTCTTCTCTCACAATTTTCTCTAATCTTTCTTTCACTAATCTTTCTTTAACAAAATAATGGTGTATTACAAGCTTAGAGAATAGCTCTATTATAGAGCTCTAATTAGTGGAATACATCATGGCATACATCATCTTCCACTAATCTCAATTAGTGGTGTTTCTACTAAATAGTGGACATCCATAAAAATCTTCTATAATAATTCACATAATTCCATAATTAGTGCAGCCTCCACTAATTAATAAAGATTCCAATATTTCATAACAATTTTATATATAATATAATATATATTTTATATTTTATATAATATAGTATATATAATAGAATTTATTAATCGGGTAATCAGGTACGGGTACTATAGTTCCATACCCAGACTCAATTATATAGAGTAAACGGGTTCGGGTTCGGGTCGGGTAAAAAATAAGTGTACCAGACCCGCTATAAATAGGTCCGGTACGGATCCGGGTCCGGGTATACCCGACCCATTGACAGCCCTATTTTCTACCTTCTCAACGACCCAGCAACCAGTGTAACCATCTTGCCTTGTCTCTCTCATCTTCTCACCATTTTCTCTCTCCTCTCTCACAGAAATCTTTCTCACTCACGAAATCTTTCTCTCTTTTTTCTCTTCCTTCTTTCTCCTCTCTCCCATGGGATAAATTCACACACCCAGCAACATCTTTCTTTCTCTCTCTGATCTTTTCTCTATGGTCTTTCTCCTCTCTCACATAAATCTTCCCCACTATCTTCTCACTTCTCTTCCTCTCTCCTCTCAGTCACGAAATCTTTCCTTCTTTCCTCTCTTTCCCTCTCATTCTCCTTTCTTCCATGGGATGAATTCAGAGGCATATTTGATGATGGATGAGGATGACTTGAATGTGCTTTACTGGAAAAAATTAGAAAGGGAAATGGTAATGCAAGTTTCAAAAAGTTGGTTTTCCTCATCTTTTCCTTCCTTCTCTCTCTTTCTGAGCTTAGTAAAGTGTTAGATGCTATAATATTGGATATATCAAAATAACCATAACATTATCATAGGATCCTAACTCCATTTATATATAAGAACCAAGTTCTAGGAATTTTAACTCTTAACAAATGTGAGATATTGTACCTTTCTAATATTAACTTATCTAAAATAATAATAATTTTTTAATTTACATATATTAGTAATATCTTTTTAATTTAACTACACTATCTTAATTTAATTAAAAATGGAAGATAACTAATAAATCTCCCTTTTAGTTTATATACCATCTTCAAACCTTTACCAGCCTCTAAGATCTTTCCAACCATCATTAAATATTGTTTAAATTTAGACCCGGTTTGATTTTCACTTGACGAATGTAGACTCACCTTCCTTCATATTGGGAAGGAGCTATATTTTTATTTTTATTTTTATTATTTTTTAATTTTTCAACCCTAAAATTACAATTCAATTGACCTCTAGAACTACTAATCAATATACTAATGTGCCTAACTGCACACCCAAATTAATAATAACACAACCCTTTATGATTTGACTAAGTCAATGAACTTTGTGTAACTATTCTCGAGTCCAACATGATCCATTAAGTAATATGAGAAGGCTTTAATCTTCATTCACCCTTGAAAAATTTTCCCCACACACCATCATCAGCCTTTTGAAAGTAATGCATGTTCTTCCAAGTCTTGAGGTACTTCTTTTCTTCTTATAAATGAATATGACCCATACTTTTAGTATACTGGGATGTTCCAAGCACGTGTGATTTCAATTTTCTACTCAAGAAAAATATCAACAACCATTGGAAATCTATTGATTTAAGAAAATTATATTTTGCACATCTTTATAGTATATGAATGGTTGAGTAATTTTCAGATATTAAATGGCACGATCCTAGATCTATACTACACTATCCAAGAGATGTATTACTCTAGAAACTATTTTAAAATTTATCTTAGCATACCAATATTTGAAAACCTATAAGTAAAATCATCCTAGAGAATAAAACATTTGCTTCTTCAAGTTAAAGCTACTCAATCCCTTGGAATGATTAGTCCGAGTAGTAAGAGGGTGTGTTATTCAAAACGTAGATCTTAAGTTCGACACTAGTTTACATTCCATCATTTTCCCTATTTTCTTTCCCACTCTTTGTATTCCCTCCTATCCCCTTCTAAAAAAATTTTTAAAAAATAAAATTCCTTGGAAAAATACATATTACAACATCTAAAAATTTAAAATTTACCCAAAATGAAATATCTATATGTGTGAAAATTGTGAAAACATCTTTACATATGCTAGTATCATTCTTCCTCTCTCCTAAGTCCTTCTTCTTCATCAAGCCACTAAAGTCTATATGATGTTTTTAAGATGTTAAGAACAATATCGACCCTCAATGAACGTGCTATATATAGTATAAGTCCCACTATGGATCATGACACTTCATGTTGAAACTACTAAACTTGAAAGATAATCAATAAGAAGATTACAATAAGACAGAACTATTTCTGAGTGATAATGGCTTTTTTCAACAACCAAAAACTATTCTATACAAAATTAACATAGAAGTGTGATTGGACTTGTAGAAAAATATACACTCTATTTAATATGTACTACAAATATATTAAATAACCAGTTGGCTAACAGAAAATGGAGGGAAAAGGGGAAAAACTGAAATTTAGAATCTGAAAGCTCTAGAAGCATCGTTGGAAACTTCAACCAGGGTCAATGACATGTGTCTACAATTTGTTTGCTGAGTTGGCTGTTGAACTAGAATCTGAGCTGGTGCTAATTGCTGAGCTGTCTACTTTAATAGCCCCCTACAAACCGGATGCATAGACAAGACCATGATGGGATAAAAGAAAATGAAAAGGTGCAGGTGGCAAAGCTTTAGTATATCTACCAATTGCCTAGAGGATGAAATCAGCAATTGCTTGATGTAGTCGGCTTGGAATTGATCATGAACAAAATGACAATTAACCTTAATGTGCTTGGTTCATTCATGAAAAAAAGATTCTCAACTAAATACACAGCACTTCGGTTGTCACAAAATACAGGAATAGGTAAAGAGCAATCAAAATGAAGTTCATGAAAAAGATGAAGAAGCCATTGTAACTCACATGTAGATTGATCTAATGCACGATATTTAGCTTCAGCTAAACTTCGAGCCGCAACAAACTGTTTCTTAGATTTTTAATAAACAAGAGTATGACCAAAATATATATAGTATCTTGTAACTGATCCTCTAGAATCAAGACATCAAGTCCAGTTAGAATCAGTATATACTTGGAGAGTAAAAGAGTTGTCAGCAGGAAAACATAAACTAAAATCAATTGAACTCTTAAGGTATAGAAATATTCTATAAACAGCTTGCATTTGCAAAACAGTAGGAGCAATTAAGAATTGACTTAGCTATTAAACAACAAATGAAATATCTGGTCGACTGTGAGTCAAGTAAAAGAGGCGACTAAGAAGACTCTTGTAAAATGAAGGATCATAGAATAATTCAAAATCACTAGCAGAAAACTTCAATTTACAATCCAAAGGGGTTGAAATAGATTTACACCCTATATATCCATTGTAACATCCTACTACCTACGTACCAAAAAGGGTAGGGATGTCGCCCCGTTTAAAGGATAAGGGATCTTTAAAATGAGGTAATAAAGGATTTAACCAAAGAAATACCTAAATTAAAACTTAAATGGTTTACAATCAAAATAAAACTTATACAAGGTCTTAAAATAAAGGATAATAAAACATTATCTCGAAGGAAAACGACCAAAATGTCAAGTATGACATCTCGAACTCTAATCCAACCTTGTCAACAGTACTCTCAACCTGAAAGCATGCACAAAAAACGTGAGAAATAAATTTCCTAGTAAGTCCTGTGTATGTGGGAGCGTATATTAGAAACGGTTTCGTGACATTCAATTTCAAAATATAAAAAATCACAATTGCAATTGAAATCAACAATTTTAAATACAAGAGTGGCGTTTTCAAATTACATTTATAATAATCAAATTTATTCCAAGAAAATCAACTACTCAAACATGGGCTATGAAATATTGCATCATAGCCTTGAGTCATGAAACCCTGCATCATGATTCCTACTAACTATACTGTAATACTTCTGTATTACAGTAGGGCGGGTGATCGGCCTATCGGGTAGGGATACTCCTCCGTCTTCCATACCCTTGCTAACTTCGGTTGTCCATGCCGGAATATAAATACAGTCTCACTTGGAATTGGTTTGCTATCTCGGACTAGTCTGACTCACTAATACAGTCACCTAGTTAAGATTGAGTTCACTTTTCGGAGGTGGTCACGTACAAAGAAGCTAGCTCGCTCCTTCTTAGGCTAGTAGTAATAGCTTATCCTTACTGAGTACTCAACGATATTGTCACAAGGAAACCTATTAGTATCAAATAGTAGACAAAAAGAAAATATCCAGCATGACTTGGTAAACCTTGTTCAAAACATTTAGTGTAAAAGAAAACCAAGTGAGTCGTTTTGAAAATCCTTTTGTTTAGAAAACAGTGCGTGAGTTGAAATAGAATAAGGAAACTAGGCATGCAAAACATTTATCACAACAATCTTTGTTTCCATTGATACCACGAAACATTTGTCAACTTGCAATTGCTATATTTCACAAACAGTTTTAATGCAAGAACTTAGCTGATTTGTTTGTCTAAAAAATATTAGATTCTTCTGATAACTTGATCAATGGATCCTAGTCTCGTCTAGAAAAAATTACAAAGATCATGTCACAAACTTTCCTATAACCCTTATATTGCCATAGTATTCAAAAATAGCTCAACTTCTAACATCGAGTCATCACACAATACATACCAACTATTAATCCATTTCAAACATAGCAGGCTAGACATGAAATATTGCGTACTAGCAATTTTAATGTATACTAAGACAATTACTAAATAAATGATAAGCTCACATATAGGTTAGCGAATAAACGACTAGTAATTATATAGTTATATAAATAAGTAATTAGTTAATTAAAATAAAGATTGTTCATGAAGGTAAACAAACAATTAAATAAATACGCTAGTTAATATGTAAAAATATTAAGTAACTAAAGAATTAAGTAAATAGAAAATTATTTAATTACTTTTTTAGCTAATAAAAATATTGTTTGTTTGTAACAATACAAAAATAAATAATCTAAGAAAATATATCAATTAATGGATAGGTAATTTGAGGAGGAGGAGGAATAATAATAATAATAATAATAATAATAATAATAATAATAATAATAATAATAATAATAATAATAATAATAATAATAATAATAATAATAATAATAATAATAATAATAATAATAATTGTTAACCTAAAGGGTATTCTCTTGTATTTTGATTTATGACAAACATTGATGTGAACTAACATGTGTGATCTATATGTGATAGGATTTTTGGATATTATATGTTTGACTTCAATTCTTTAAAGGTGAGCAAATAAGACTGCTAAGCAGCTCTTAAGCAATGAAGTCCAAGAATGGTTGATCAAGTATAATTCTCACTTGAGCGATTGCATATCATTAAGGCCTTGTGAAGAATTATAGATTAGAAATTGTGATTAATATATTATTTGTAAATTCCTATGTCTTTTCACCTTATGTTCAGTTTATTTTACCTTGAAGCACTTATAAATGATTTCAAAAAAAGAATTTTTCTAAATCTGGATTTTATAAATTATTGGTTGGATAGTTTTAGACGGACCTCTAAATCCAAAACATCCATCAAATGATCTGTAGCATTTTTTAAAATATACCTCTTTGCATACAATGATGTTTTGGACTCACTGTTTGGATGGATATCCTTCCATTCTGTGAATCTAAAACCCTGAAAATCTTGACAGAAGTAAATAGCCGTTACTAGCCATTGGGACTTTGATTTCAGCTATTATAAAACTTCAAAAACTCGATTTTCGAGCAGATTTTTGTGCTAACTCATTCAGAAACACTATTACACTTTAGAATACAAAAATCTTTATTTTCATTTGTGCTTTAAAGGAAATCAAATTATTTCAAAGGTAAAATGGTATTTGTGTTTAGTTGCTCATATTTGCTCAATCTGTGAGCTATTTCTATATTCTATCTTTAATCAGCTTTGTATCAAGGTTAAGGAAGTAAAACCTAGCCGAGGTGATTCTTGATTGTTGAGTTTAAAGAGGTTAAGTGTAAAACCAAGTGTAGTAATCCTCTTGTATAAGATTAGTATTGCCTATCACTATTGATTTGGGAAAAAAGTTTTAGTGGTTATGTTGAAATCCTTAAGTGTGTGCTTAAGGTAATGGATGTAGATCATTTAAGGATCGAACCACTATAAATCTTTGGGTCTATTCTTTTGCATTTTATCTCAACTTTATCACTACATTTTTGCTGGTCATCAGATAAAAAAAACTTTATCTTTTTCTCTGAAATTACTGATCTGTTTTAAGATTTTTATGTGCTATAGTAAATCTGTCATTAATATCTCAACTGACCATCTTTAATATAGATTATCTTCTCATCATTTAGTGCTGATTTGAAAGATCTTTGACTGCATTCTTAAAGCTGCGAAGCAAATCTACCTTTTTGAACACATATATTGTTCGACCTTTTTCAAAAGACATCAAAAGATTTTTTTATAAAAAAAATTACATTAATTTGCCATAAACCTTATTCATCCCCTCTAAGATTTATCAATTGGTATCAGAGCATTAGTTTTCATTATCTTTGGTTTAACAGCCTTGTGGGAAAGACCCAGATGGCAAATACATCTTCTCTGCCTTACATCAAAGGGTCTTCAACAAATAGAACACATCTATTCAATGGAAGCAACTACATCTTTTGGAAAAACAAAATGAAGATATATGTTTGTTCAATAAATTTTAAGTTGTGGAATCTAATTGAATAGGGGCCATTTGTCCCAATCAAAGCAGTAGAAGGTGAAAGAGTGCCTAAAAAGAGTGAAGAATACAACAGTGATGACAATGCTAAAATGACATTGAATTATTAGACAATGAACTTTCTATGCTGCGCTCTCGATGCAAATGAATACAATCGAGTGAGTGGTTATGATTCTGTTCATGATATGTGAAAATTACTTAAAGTCACCTATAAGGGGATTGATTAAGTAAATGAATCAAAGTTAGGACTTTTTGTCTGCGATTATGAGCTGTTCACTATGAAGTCAAGTGAGAACATAATTGATATGTTCACCAGATTCACAAACATTATAAATAGACTGAAAGCATATGGAAAAATCTATTTCCTCGGTGAACAACATAGAAAGTTATTTGATACTTTGTCGAAAAGTTGGTAGCCAAAAACCTTGATTGTGGAGGAATCTAAGAATTTAAATACCTTACCAATTGAAGAGCTGATCAAATCTCTCTTGACCCATGAAATGAAATTCAAAAGGTTTCAAAACCATGATGACGATGACAAAGGTAAAAGAGGAACTACCTTAAAAGTTACAAATAATGAAGCTATTAGTGAACAATCTAAAAGTGATTGTTGCACTAATTTGGACTATAAAGAATTGGCTATAGTTGCTAGAAAATTCAAGATGTTTAGAAAAGAAAACTTCAGCAAAGATAAAAAATTTGTCAAAAAGAAAGGACAAATTTCGTCTTAAATCTTGGTGCTACGAATGCAAGAGTACGGAGCATTTTATTGCTGATTGCCCAATAGCTAAAGAAAGAGAAGCTAGCACAACAAGAAAAAACTAAAAGGATTGGTTGGGATTTGGGACCAAGTTCGATTTGAGATCGAAGAAAGCTGTGAATCTAATAGTGAAAAAGTAAATATATGCTTGATAGGGGTTAAAATCACAATTATTTTTCTAGTTATTTAAGGTTGTTTTGAGATATATTTGTTGTAATAACTAGGTATATTTTTTTCCATTTGACATTTTCTTGGGAAAAGTGTTTTTGACAAATTCGTACAGATTTGAGTTAAAATCGAATAGAAAGTGAACAATTTCAAAATGTACCTAGAGCCAGGCCCAGCCAAGGGACTAGGTGCCGGGTCTATTCTAGTTAAGCAGCAGAAATTGAGCCAACGTTTAGGGAAAAACCAGAACAGACCTGGCGTCAGATCTGGCAATTGTACCTGGTGCCGGGTCCATTCTGTCTGTCGATGAGAACAGACTAAAAATAGAGCAAAAACAGGAGAAGAACAGAGTGCACCTGGTGCCAGGTGGGTCGAAGGTACCAGACGCCAGGTATGCTCTGGAATGTGAATATTTTGTGCACGAAATTAGGAATTTTCCAATGATTTTGGTATTTTTCGAATTCTACTCCGCCAAGACTTCATAAGTTACGAATTTAGCATTCAAGAGGCCTATAAAAACATAAAAAAATACAAGAGAATATATATACATATGTTGAGGTGGATTTAAAAGTAAAAATTCTCAATCAATCATTGAAGGAGAGATTCATCCAATCAAGGAGAGTTGTTCAAGAGAGTCTTCAAGGAAGAAGAAAGAGGCTTATCTATGAGTGCTTTCTTTTCTCTTTGTCTTCTTGTTCTTAAACAATGATGTATTCAATGTTTTTATTATAATTTAACAATATTTTGGGATTTATGACTTATGTAGCAATTTGACTACTTGATCAATTTTCTATAATTCTTAGTGTTTGATTACTTGTGATTATGGAGGAATTGATGAAAATAGATTTGCTTCTAATTGACTTAGAAAACGACGTTAGGAATTGATTTAATTTTATTGATTTCATATTTGTTATTGCTTAACAGATTTGGGAAATGAAGTTAAGATCAAAGAACTTAAGTAATCAAATGTTAGTTAATTTCACCTAGAGTATAGGGTTGTTGACTAATTTTATGAAGTGCAATCAATAAAATAGTGAAGACGGGTTGATAAGAGTTATAAAGATTTCTTTAGTGATTAAAATTTTGTGTAGAGAGGTTGACAAACAATCAGAAATAAATGCAATGAAGATGGATAAAAGATTTATAGTGGTTCGATCCTCAAAAATCTGCATCTATTACCTTAAGCTTACACTTAAAGATTTTAAACCAAATCACTATAAATCTCAATTAAATCAATAGCGTTTGACTACACTAATTACACAAAAGGATCACCACACTTGGTTTTGGATAAAACCTCTTAATTAACTACGAATTAAGGTTCACCCCAAATGAATTTTACACCACAACCTTGATAAACAAAATCATTAGAGAAATAAGACAGAGATAGCTCACAATTTTAAGCAGATAGCAAACTGAAGCACCTTTAGCTTTTTACTTTTAAATGATTTGATTTCACAATGAAGCACAATGAAAGAGAGATTTTTGTGTTTTAAAGGTGTAAGAGTGTTTTTTTATTAATATAGCACAAAAACCTTTTGAAAATCAAGTTTAAATGGCTTTTATAGAAGTGAAAAGTGAGATAGTAACGACTGGTTTTTTGCTATAAGATTTTTCAGAGTTTTGGACTTAAGGATTAGAAGAAGGTGCATCCAAAAAGGTGAGTTCAAAATGGTACTTTTTTAGTTAAAAATATTTTGACACTGTTATAGAGTTTTGGACGAAGTTTTTGGATGTAGTATCCATCCAAACTACTCAATTCAAACATCTGGAAGCTTACTCTTTGAAATAATTTTATTTGTGTGCTTCAAGGTGGAAATAAATTGAATCATAAGGTAAAGAGATATAGGAATTTTTCAAGTAATACCTTAACAACGATTCCTAATCTAAAGTTCTTTTATAAGGACTTCTTGATTTTGCGAACTTTTAGGTTGAAGTTGTACTTGATAAATCACCACTTTGGATTTCATTTCCTTAAGAGTTGCTTAGCAACCTTATTTACATACCTTGAAAGAATTCAGGTCAAACATATCCTTTCACATATAAGTCACATAAGTTAGTCCTCATCAATGTTTGTCATAAGTCAAAACACAAGAGAATGCTCTTAGGGCTAACAAGGTGAATTATGATAGGCTTAAGAAATAAGAAAAAAATTAAGGAAAATTCTATTTTTTAAAGGTTTTATCTAATTAAAAACTTCCTATAATTATTGTGTCACAAATCCTAGGGGATTTGGAGAATTAGGTAGTGGTCACATAGGAGAGAAAATAGGAAAAGAGTATTCTCCAAATTTTTTCCAAATATTCTTCTAGCTAAATTAAATATTTTAATTAAGAAAATCTAATTTTCCCCATATAAATAAATTAAGAGGGAAGTCTTACTAAACTAAAATTAAATTACTACATGAAATAACATCTAGACACTTAAACAAAATAATCATATAATGAATATTTAATAAATATTTTGAACACATATTTATATATATTATATATTTATCTGGTTATATAAAATCAAATATTAAATAGTTACCTACATCATTTTTGAATTAGTGACTAACTAATCAATAATCCAATACACGAATTTAGATTTAACTCGATTATTATTATTATTATTATTATTATTATTATTATTATTATTATTATTATTATTATTATTATTATTATTATTATTATTATAATACAAAATATTCTATCTACCATCGTCTCAAGCACAACATTTATTTCATGTAATAAACTCACATAATTCATCCACACCATGCCAAATGTGCTATATGCAAGATTGTTCACGCCATTTAAGTAGTACATACCCCACTTCTAGGCGCATTTTAGTTGGGGTGTCATATCCATGACTTTGAAGAAGATCAAGCGTGTACTTCTTTTGAGTTATAAGAGTAGTGCCAGCGCTGAGGATCGATGAACCTAAAAGCCTAAGAAATAATTCAAATCTTCTAAATTTTTAATTTGCAATTTCTAATGTAACTAAGCTTTAATATTAGAAATGGTTTCAAATTGATTACTCATGACAAGAATGTCATCCACATAAACTAGAAGAGTAATGAACAAACCAGTGTGATGTTTGAAAAATAGGCTATTATCACTCTTAGATTAATGAAAACCAAGAGATAGAAGTAAGCTTAACATTCCACTGTCAACTTACTTGTTTAAGTCCATAAAGAGACTTATCAAGTTTGCAAACTAAAGAGGGATTAATAGAGACAAAACCTGGAGGTAAGTGCATATATATATATATATATCCTCAAAGAGATCACCATGCAAAAAAGCATTATTAACATCAAGCTGATGGACATACCAATTGGACAAAGCTACAAGTGCAAGCATAATCCTAATGGTTGTAATCTTGACATCTGAAGCAAACGTATCCAAATTATCCAAACCTTCTTGTTGTGTATATCCTTTAACTATAAGCCTGGCCTTATATTGATCAAGAGAACCATTTGCCTTGTTTTTGATCTTGTAAACCCACTTACAACTAATAGCCTTTTTTTTCCGGGAGGCAAATACACTAAATGCCAAGTATTATTAGCTTCTAGAGCTGAAATTTCAGCTTGCATAGCTACAGACTATTCCTTACCTTTTATAGCTTCAAAATAGTGCTTTGGTTTAAAGTGGATGGAGGAATTACATAAGAATGCTGAAGATGAAACAAAAGTAGGGTATGTGGTGTAGTACCTCTGTGTATAGTAGAACGTATGTAATCTAACAAATAAGCATGCATGATAATTGATCTATTTGATCGTCTAAGAGGAGGAATAGAGGAAGGTATATCAGATAGTGAAGGGGAGGAAGTTGCATATTGTGTAGTGTCAATAGCAAATGTGCAACTTCCCACCCTGAGCCATCCTAGATTTTTACTATCTTTGTGAATTCTTGAATATCATATGAGAATTTTAATGAATTTTATAAAGTTATTTTCTTTCAAAGGTATTATTTGTAAAATAAATATTTTATGCAAAATATATTTTACATATTTTATATTTAATTAAAAATATATTATATTATATTTGATTTGATAAGAAAATTATATTTTCTATAGATATTATATTATATTATATTATATTATATTATATTATATATATATATATATATATATAATATTCCATAAGAATAGTTTATTTATCATTACAACTATTATTATTAAAATTAGTATTTGCAATTCCAAACGTTAATAGCAATTATTGTTATTAACATTTTCTTATATCTATATCTATATCTATATCTATATCTATATATATATATATATATATATTAATTTATCATTACTACAATTCTCTCTCTCTATATATTATAAAAATATTTTATTTATTACTATTTCAACTATAATTATTAAATAGTATTATCACTATTTTCGTGGCCAATACTACTACTTTTAATATATTATATTCAAATTCAAATAATATTAATATTATTTTTATTTTTCTAGTAAGCAAAATCTATTTTGAATACTTAAATCTTTTTATTAATTAGGTAGACCCACACCTTTAATAAAGTAAGCATAGATATTAAGTGAAATCCACAAACTTTATTAAAGTTTAAATATTTATTACATTTATTATATCATTTTATATTTATTTTATTACTTTAAAATGATCTAAAAGTTTTCATATTATTTTAAAGTCCTCAAAATTCTTCCATAATCTTTCATAACTTTCTAAAACATTATTTTATAAATTTATATTATTATATGATATTATTACAAATTGTATTATATTTTTAGCCTATGGAAACGTTTCTAGTTTACATTACTATATTATTATATTATATATTATAGTAATATATGATACAATTATTAGTAGACTTATATTGTATTATTACATTAATATATATGGTATATTCTAATATATTCTATTATATATATTATCATAATCATAATATAGGTTATATCTTATTATCTTATACTATATTATTTATTATAGTACTATAGGAAAAACTATTCTGGTGATCTTCAACTTATTTTAAAATTTAAATTTTATCCTATAACTAAAAAAAACGTAAAAACGTTTCTCAATCTTTTTAATTATCTAGATCTTATCTTTCCGTGACCACGGTCAACTGACAATTCCGTTAATTTTTAAAGGTATTTCGATAATTTTATATTTTAATATGAAAATATATTATTATTTTATTTTAATTCACTTTTAAAATTTTCTTTTATCTTAATTTTTTTTCTTTTTCTTTCTTTTCTTCTTCATCTTGTCCCTTCTTCTTCCTCTTCTTTGCCGCCATCATCACTGCAAAATCCGGACATCATCACTTCCCCTAAAAACACTGCCAAATCCAAAACCAGAACCAAAACGAAACCTATAAGCAGACCACAGCAAGGCACGCACACAAGTTTTCACAGGTAAGAATAGAGAAAATCCATAGGAATCCGTAGCTGAGAAATAGAGAAATAAGAAGGAATCAGAGAGAAGAAAAATGGGTTGTTTTGGTTTTGGGGTCAGCACGAACACCAATTCTTGTATTTTTTATATGTTATGCATCAGAAGAAACTTGAACTTCAGATCGGAGAAGACACCATTGGCCAATCTTCTGATTTGAATCACAATCCCTCCTTGTTTTCTTCACCAATTTCAGTCTTGCAAACAGTTCACTTGGCCTCTTCCCACCCACCATTCTCCAACTCAAACACAACCTGAGCCCTTACCTCGCCTCCATATCAAGATCCCATATTTTTCTTCAAATTTTGCATCACCGAGAGATCAAAATGAACCTATTTTTCGAAACTAATCAACAAGCAAGACCCTTCTCTCTACGCCTCATAAAAGGCTATGATGTCACAAAGTCCAAGTCTTCCAAAAATCTCTCAGCTTTTACATGCGAGGACTTCTAGGTTTAGCCAAAACTTTTTCTCATCAGTTTCCGATTCAATTAGACTCGGAGGGCTTGCTACATTTCATTCATCACTCCATCTCTGATTTCATAAGCCCACCTCATATATGAATTTGAAAATAAAAAACACTGCTATGCTAGAAAATTGCAGCGGCAGGCAGCAAGGAAAAGGAAGAAGAAGGGAAAAGAGGAAGAAGAAAAGAAAGAAAAAGAAAAAAATTAAGATAAAATAAAAATATTAAAATGAATTAAAATAAATTAAAATATATGTTAATATTAAAATGTGAAGTTACCAAAATACCTTAAAAATTAACGGAATTGTGAGTTGATCGTTGGTCAACTACGAAAGGTAAGATCTGGACAATTAAAAAATTTGAAAAATATTTTTACATTTTTTTTAGTTGGAGGGCAAAACTTGGATTTCAAAATAGTTCGAGGGTCACCAGAATAGTTTGCCATATATTATATTATATAACTTTCTACAAATTTCTCTTCTATTCCATATTCTTGTATAGTGGTCTATAATATTCTAAGGATTTCCATAAGTTTCTAGATCTTGATGACTAAACTAGACACCTCACCTCTTCCATAAACTTCTACACAATTCTTAGTGGTGACTAAGCATGCCAATTCACCACTAAATGATTAAAGAAGCACTATAAATGGAGATAAGAGGGAGAGGCCAAGGATTTCAGTCAAGGGAGAGAGAGGACCAAAAGTGGAGAATGAGAAAGAGAGAAAAAGAGAAGGAAAGAAGAAAGAAAAAAGAATAATAAGAAGAAGAAAAAGAAAGGAAAGAAAAGAGAGAAGGAAGAAGAAAAGGAGGAAAACTGAGAGAAAGGAAGAGAGAGAAAGGCCGAAGAAAGGAGAGAAATAGAAAGAGGGAAAAAGAAATCTTATTCACATTAAAGATTTAATAGAAGGTGACGACATGGAATTCCGAACTTAAGATTGAGCACGTTTTCTGTAAGACTTAAGGTAAGTCCTTGCATCTCAAAATTATTTTTCATGTGCAGGTTATGCATATAAAAATTATTAATTTTGAAATAAGTCTTTTATGCAAAATGAAAAATTGGAAGTATGTTGTTTTAATTAAAGTATGCTTTATCACTAATTTTGGATGTCATCGATTTATGATGAAATGAAAATGAAATCTTGCATTATTTTTCGCAAGCATCTAGAATTGAAGTTGTCATGCGTAAAATAAATTGCGAAACTCATGGCATGATCTTGAATATAAAACCATGAATGTTTAGAATGGGATTTGAATACATGGAGACCTTATACTTCAAATATTTTTGGGAAAGAAAATATTTTTGGAAAAGAGTTTGGTTTTGGAAATTATTGATCTATGTTAAGACATTATATTGATCAAGCGTTGAGTACTCATCTAGGGCTTTGGCTATTGTATTAGCTTACGTTAGAGATAGACAGTCTCAAGTAACCTGATCAGTTTTGGGATTCATCTTACTCTAAGCGGGGTGACAGGACATTAGAATTAGCCATCTTTAGCTAGCAACACGTTTTTTTGTGTGAAAACAGAGGTCAGGCATAGGACACTCGTGCTGGATGGCAGGCCATAACGATGGTCATTTTACTATGTTCAAAGGATAAAAATCCTATGGTGTTGATGTTGTTGATTTATCATGTTCAAAGGACTACTGTTCCTATGGTGTTGATGTTGTTAATTGAACTAATGTTCATTTTGTGTGATAATGCAATATGATCTTTCGGTTGAACTAATGTTCCTTCCATGTGATAACACAATGTGGATTTTAAATATGGAAATCGTATTATGAGAAAATGGTATGATTTATGATTGAAACGTCAATATTGATGGTACCGATGGTGCTAGTTTTTCTATATGATGACATAATGATATTCTTTTTCCCGAAAGGACAAGATATCTATTTTCAAGAGTTTAATCGAAAATCTTTTATAGACATATTAATCTTTACAACCTTTCCGATAATTTTGATCATGCACCATAAAAATTATTTTGTTAAAATCCTTACATAGCACACTATGGGACTTACTGAGTAATTAGCACTCACATGTGTTTTCCTACATGTTTTTTTTTTAGATTCTGTGTATAGACTGGTGACCAAAGTGTGCAACGGAAGCATGATGGAGAAGAAATTATTTTTAGTTTGTCTTGATGAGATATATTGTAAAAGATTAGAAATGTAATTCCAAAGTTTTCATGAAATGAATTTCATGTTCATTTAAGGTTTTAGAAAAATTTCGTTGTATATTAAGTTTTAATTATTATAAAGATCTCTTGACTAGGATTTTTAGCAATTCTACAATTTTGATAACCATATTTCTCAAGAACACTCTCAATATAGTGAGATTGAGAAATAGTTATCCCCTCAATTGAGCGAATCAACTTAAGACCAAGAATCATATTTGCAACTCCGATATCCTTTATTTCAAACTTATTTTTAAAAAATGATTTAATCTCATTAATTATCTCAATAGTGGACCCAAATAGCAAGATATTATCCACATACAGGTATAGTACAATACATGCATTATCCTGTCATTCTCATTTATGATAAAGCCAAAGGATAAAACAGTTTTATCAAACTTTTCATACTATTGTTTGGGTGCTTATTTTAGACTATATAGGGATTTAATAAGTTTACAAACTTTCTGCTCATTTCTCTTGGCTACAAATTCTTTAGGCTAATCTATATATATCTCTTCTTTAAGATAACTATGAAGAAAAGCTGTCTTCACATCTATTTGGTGGATAGTGAAACCATATATAGAAACCAATTCAACAAGCACTCGGGTTGTAGTCAAATGAGCAACAGGATAGTAGGTATCAAAATAGTCTATTTTTTCTTTTTGTCTGAACCCCTTGGCAACTAATCTAGCCTTATACTTATCAATAGTTCCATCTGGTTTGAGTTTTTTCTTAAAAATATATTTGCATCCAATTGTAATACACACAGGAAACACTACAAGAAATCTACCAATTTGCCACAGACAAATCCGTGGCAAATCTGTGGCTAAACTATAATTTGCCACGGATTTGCGACGGAAACAGTCCGTGGCAAAAACCTTCGTCGCTAATAATTTTTTGAGAGAGAAATATTTTTTTGTGGCAATTTGTTACAGATTGGTTAAGTTGGTATCACCTTTAGAGGGAGAAATATTACGAGGGAACCGTGACAAATTTGTAACAATCTGCCACGGAAACAATATGGAACATATACTGTCCGTGGCAAATCTGTGACAGATTGCCATGGATTTGCCACGGAAACAATATGGAATATAGGTTGTCTGTGGCAAATCCGTGGCAGATTGCCACAGTTTGCCACGGATTTGCCATGGATGGTTCTCAATCAAGTATGCCCGTGACAATTTCATGACAGATTGTCATGGATTTGCCACGGAAACAATACGGAACATATGTTGTCCATGGCATATCCCTAATAGATTGCCATGGATTTTCCACGGACGTTTCACAAGCAAGTACCGTCTGTGGCAATCTACCACGGATTTGCCATGAAAACAATATTGAATATAAGCTTTCTGTGGCAAATCCGTGGCAATCTGCCACGGACATTCTCTCTAGCAGATATATCTGTGGCAAATTGCCACAGATTTGCCACGGAAACAATATTGAATATAAGCTTTCCGTGGCAAATCCAAGGTAATTTGTCACGAACGTTATTTCTAGCTGGTATGTCCGTGGCAAATCCATAGGGGAAATAATTTTTCGTGGCAAATCCATAGCAATCTACTACGGATTTACCACGAAATTAAAAATCCGTGGCAAACTACTCTCTACAATTTCAGTTTTCAAAACCTGTTACAGATTCAAATTCACAATTCCATAGCAACTAGTATGCACAACACATATACACAATCCCTGTCACACTCCCTGCCTACAAAGTTTCCAATCACATTCCACAGACATATACACAACAAACAAGCTATAACATTTATAATCCACAATCCATTCACACATATGCACTATACACACCCTACAACGTTGCAGGAATATCATACTCCCTGCACACATGCACAACACATCGCCTACCACGTCCCAAATCATATTCCCAGTACACAATGCACAACTGCAAAACACATTGTTTTAGCGAACCATAAAATTCCATAATTTGTTTAGAGTTCAAATATACAAATAATCATATATCATCAAATGATAGTGATAATACTAAATCTATAATTAAAGCAATCCAAACTTAACAGTTACATGAAAATAAAACTAATCTAACTATCATCAGCTGCTGAAGGGCCAGAGTCATCCTCGTCAGAATCATCAAAGTTAGAAGAGGGAATGAAGGGCACTTGTAAGTTAAGATGTTGCATCACCATGCGATTCATCTCAATCAATGCAGATATCTTCTTATCTTTTTTTCTCCGAAGTCCGTTTCATCCTTTTCCTCCCTTTCTCTATCTCTTTGTCCTTCTTGTCTAACTGTTCCTGAAGTTGCTGCTAAAGGGTCTGCTCATGCTTGCCACGAAGCTTCTCTATATCCATTGATGATCCCGAAGATAAGGCCCCAGTCAGATGGTACTGAAGTCGGAATCGTGAGGCCTTAGATCCCATGCCATAGACCCTACCCTTTTTCAATTCGCCTGCAGCCGACAAAAGCATAGCTTTCTCATTTGGCAGAGAACCTGGAGTAGATGCTGAATCAATAGACTCCATGACAGAGTACACGACTTCATCATTTGGACATCTTCCTGAATAATTGAAGGTGAAAATATAAACAAAAATTAAAGTGTTATACAATATTTAAAAAATGAAATTATTATGAGACATACAATGATTTTGCGGGGTCTCTCATCTACAAATTCGCTCTTATTGGGACCATCTTGAAATTGGTGTAATTTTTCAAATAATGCAAGTTAGTCAAAGTCATCCCCTTGCTTTGCACGTTGCAAGGTATTAAAGTGATAATTAAGTACAGAATTTGATTGAACATGTACAAATTTAATAGCAATTATTAAAATAAACATTTAACTATAGATCATATAATAGAAAATACCGCTCTCGACTCATGTTCCGTAAAACTGATAGAACCTTTGACGTGTTTGGCAGAGTTAGCCCTTCTATTTTTTTTTTCCACATTTGATTTTTTTTTTGCCAATCCTCAGACTGCTAGTGTTTGCACAATTGGTCATATATGTCTTGTGACATCCAAGCAGGCTTCTTCTTGTGTACATTCTTGATCTTTGCAAGGGTATCAGACATTCTTGCCCGACACCTATCCTCCCACGCTGAACGTATCCGTGACAAATGATCCGGGTGTCATGTCCATTGTTTCTACAATAATGAACATGTTAGTACATTGTAAAATGATAAATCATTCTAAGATGAAGGTAAATAATAGGTATTTAGACTGATAGTAAAATGTGAACATACAACAAAAAAAAGTTATAGACAAATACTTACAGTAAACTCCCCAAACCAAACATCCCTAACATCAGCAGGGACATCGCTGAATCGGGGCCAGCATCCCGTAAATTGCTGCTTCATTAATGTGGTGATAGTTTTTACACACTCAGACTGACGTGTGAAACTACAATAATTAGACAAATGTTAATAACCTAAGCAATTAAGGCTATATTTGAATGAAAAACAATTATGGGAAAAAGATCACAAAATGGGTCGAGCAACCTAGATAGCAACACATATCATGGAATTGACGTAAAATATAAGAACAACATTATGTGCTACTTACGTATCACCATACGGCTTGATTGTGCTATTATCCACGTGCTGTGATGTAACACTACCTACTGAAGGGTGCACTGATGGATTGGGAGACTCAACACCCTACTGATGCTGCTCGGGATCAGTAAACTCAGTAGATGGACACGAAGTAGATCGTATACCTCCAATCACAAGAGGATGAGAAGTCTCTGGTGTATATAGGGAAAACCCCAGCTACTCAACTGCTCTATTGTTGTCCAGTGGTATTTGACTGGGAGTAGAAATGGATGTCAGCTGGTGAGTAGAAGGAGTGGCAACTGGAGTGCTAACTCCTGGGGCATGAGATAAAGGTTGCCCCACCTCTGAAGCAGATATAAACAAATCAAGGCTCGAGCGCTTCTTTCCTCCCCCTTTAGCCATATCTATCCATTTGTACAGAGTCATTGATCAAGTTAATTTTGAAATAATAACAATAAGTCATATGGCAATAATCATGTGCTTTCAATACTTAATTAATAGAGAGAAGATGAAGATGACAGAAAAAAAAAAAGAAAGATAAAGAAGAAGTATGAAATATTTATAAGAATATAGCTTGTAAACTAAAAAAAACTTCAAAAAATTCAATGTTTTGTTCCATATGTAAAGCTAAAAAATCCACCTTTTATGGATAACAAAGGATTAAAAAAAAAAAAAAAGGAAAGGTAGAGGTGAATAGGACATTGATAAGTTAGGCACTTTTTAGGTAACATGTGTAAGACACTTTCTTACAAGTAAAACTAATGAAATTACTAACTTCTTTTGATGTTACAAACAATCGTTATTCTGAGTCAACATCAGACACATACTTTTCGCCAATGTTGTCATCTTCATCATCCGTTTCCCAATCAGTCTCTCCTTCATCCTCTTCGTAACTTGAGTAATTCTCTAACGTTGTAATAAACTCCACTTCAGCAGCCACCACCTCTGTTTCACTAGATTCGTGAGCCAAAGGACCAATGTCATCTCCTATACATATGGTTATTGCTTCAGCTTCATCCATATCTTCTTGGTAGGCTTTATCAACCAATGGTGCATCAATTACATGTCGTGCTTTTGTTTTGCATACGGCTAGCTAATCACACTTTGGTCTTTTGCTACCCGGATATGAAGTAAAGTATACTTGCATAGCTTGATCGGCCAACACAAATGGATCAAATCCAGCATATATCCTCTTGTGATTAACGTCAACAAGCTTATATTGAGAATGCACTCTTGTACCCCGATTGGGTGTGGTATCAAACCAATCACATTTAAAAAGCATGGCCTTTCAGATTGGTCTGCCAACAAATTCAACTTTGATTATTTCTTTCAAAATTCCATAATAATCATTCCCAGACATCCTATCTCCACCACCTCTAACACATACACCGCTATTCACAGTCTTCTTTCCGTCCCCATGACTATATGTGTGGAATCTAAACCCATTTATAAAGTAACTATTAAATGACTTTACTTGTGCCGAGGGTCCCTAAGATAAATTCTTCAGGCATATGTTATCTTCTCTGTTACTTGGATCATGAATCTATTTAAATGAAAAAAATTAAGCACATGAGTGACAGTATTATACCAAATATTCAAACACGTTGTATACATTGCCAAACTTACATAAGCCCTGAACCATGAACTAAACTCATTCTGGAATCTTCTTTTAAAGTCATGGTCCGTTAAAGTTGATGCCAAAGACCTCATATGCTGCTTGAATTTGCTGAATCAATCATCACAAGTATTATATCATATTGGCAAGTTTTTTAGCAGCTTATTTATGATCAAAATCGTGTTTATATATACATATATATATATATATATGTATATGTATTTATATTTATACTCTTTACCTAATATATGGCTGCACCTCCTCATAATTAAGTAAGATGTAATGGCAAGCTGCTCTCAGTTCTTATGTTGTCAAATATCGTGTTTTTGACTTTCCAATTTGCCTTCTAGAATTGGCACAAATTGACAAGAGTTGTTCATGAACTAAAGCTTCATTGTCATCCATATCATTACGGGCTCGAGTAGTATGTCTTGTTTGCAAGTGAGGCTCGAAGTAATAGGAGAAAAATGTAGATGCTTCTTCAATTAAATACGCATTACAAATTGATCCTTCAATTCTAGCCTTATTTTTTACTTTAACCTTCAAATAATGCAGGTACCTAAATAGAAAAACAATCATGAAGTCAAAAACTTATATTTGTATATGGGGTTGAAATTTGATATACCTAAGTCATTTTTGCATTAACTTACTTTTCAAATGGATACATCCATCTATATTGAATAGGACCACCAACTTTAGCTTCGTAAGGTAAACGCACAATTAGATGTTCCATCATATCAAAAAACCTCGATGGAAATATTTTCTCTAGCTTGCACACTAGCAGTGCTACATCATTTTCCAGTTTGCACATATGTGTTACCGACAACTTAGGAGCACACAAATTCCTATAAAAGAGACTTAACTCAGTCAAAATGCTCCATATATTTGTTGGAAGCAATTTCCTTAGTGTTATGGGAAGTAATCTCTCCATAAACACGTGATAGTTATGAATCTTCATGCCGGACATCTTTAAGTCTTTTAAATCAACACACTGGGAAATATTTGATGCATAACCATCAGGAAGTCTCAATTCTTTAACCCACTCAAGTAAAAGTCTCTTTTGTTCTTTGGTTAAAGTATAGCATGCTTTTGGCATAAACACTTTCCTATTCCCTTCTCGGCGTACACAAAGTTTTGGGCAGTTACAATACCTGACCAAATCACGGTGTGCCTTTACGTTATCTTTGATCTTTCCTTTAACATCCATGACAGTGTTCAACACATTATCAAATACACTCTTCTCATTATGCATCACATCTAAATTGTGACGAATGAGTTTTGTGCGCCAATAAGGCAAATCTCAAAATATGCTCTGTTTTGCCTAATTGTGGAATTCACCCCTACCATCACTCTTCCCAAGCTCCATTGCAGTCTCGATTATCTTTGGAAGATTACAAACTCGGTCCCACATTTGATCACTGGAATTACGTGATGGAGTTGGTGATTTTTTCTCACCTTTGTCTCTCTTGAAAGACTTGGTGTCCCTCCTAAAAGGGTGGCCTGTTGGTAAAAATTGTCGATGACAATCAAACCAACAATGTTTCCCACCATTTTGTAGTTGAAACGACTTTGTTCGCTCCATTCAATACGGGCAAGCAAGTTTCCTTGCTGTACTCGACCCACTAAACATGTCATATGCAGGAAAGTCACTGATGGTCCACTGAAGGGTTGCCTGCAAAAGAAAGTTTTGTTTCATTGAAACATCATAAGTCTGGACACCATCAAATCACAGCTACTTAAATTCATCCACCAACGGCTGCAGATACACATCTAATTTTTGCTTAGGATTCTTTAGCCCTGGTATAATGATTATAAAAAACATCACCGAATTCTTCATACACATCCATGGAGGCGGGTTGTACGGAGTGATAATAACAGGCCATAATGAGTATTGCTTTCCCGATATTCCAAATGGTGCAAAATAATATGTGCACAGTCCGAGTCTAACATTCCTCACCTCGTTTGCAAATTCAGGATAAGTCTGATTAAAATGTTGCCAAACTTCATCATTTCTAGGATGAATCAGTAGGGCTCTCCGCGTGTCATCTCATGTGTTTTACAATTGTTTTGGACATATAAAGTCTTTGCAACCGTGGTGTATTCGAAAAATAATACATTTGCTTAAAGGAGATTTTCTTCTGCTGCTTATTTTTCCCCACCTTTTTCCTCCTCATGTAGCGAGGATGATTGCAAAACTTGCAATCTCTCCTATAAACATCATCTCTCCAATAAAGCATACAACCATTAGTGCAAACATCAATCTTCTCAACCGGTAACCCAAGTCCGGTAACTAACTTCTTTGTTTGGTAGAAGTCATAGGGCATCTTGTTCCCTTGAGGCAAAACCTCCTTCATCAATGCCACGACTTGGTTGAAGCATTTCTTTGACATGTTATTTTCTGATTTAATATTCAATAATCTCGATACTACAGACATGAGTGAGTGGCTCGCGCATTCTTCCTATATGGGTATATCTGTAGCTCTTAACATATCATAAAATTTTTGGAGCATTGGAATTAGGAGGTTTTTTAGTAGTGTGGGAGGATGGATCTAGGGCAAAATTTGGTCCTGTTGCATCAATGATCATTTTCCGATACCAAATAGTTGATCTTGAAGCATCTCTATACACAGTTTTATCGGACGTGTATGGCAAATTTTGAAATTTTTTGCCGTGACATGTCCAATTGTAATAATTTTTCATAAATCCCTTTCTATACAAATGCAATTTGATTTCCTCTATAGTATGATGATGCAAATTGTTGCACTTTGTGCAAGGACATCTAACTTCATTAGGATTAGTAGATGTTGTTACTCTTGATAAAGTATATTGAAGAAATTGGTCGACTCCCTTGACAAATTTGGTTGTAATTCCTTTAACACCAGTCACATATCGATTATACATCCAACTCCTATCCTCCATCAAATTTTCTAGAAAAGCAATTGGTAAAACAAAAATATTTAGAGGGTTTTAGGAATATATTAGACGGAAGCAATCGAACATGGTTGCAAATTACTTCACCAAGGAATATCATTCAACAATCATATTCAGTAGGGATAGGTAGAAGCTGAAGATAAAGCGTGAACCACTTATTTCCTGCAGTTCTATTATGATGAAGCAAAATACATTCTATGAAGAAATTTTTCGCACCATAATAGGTCTTTTGGTGGTGAAATAATTTCTTCGTAGAGTTGAATAATCTTTAGTCATTTTGTGTTGCTTAGTTGAGAGTTAGAGGATTCCACTTAGGATATCTTCCGTCGTTAACTAGCATGCTAAATTTTCATAGTGGACTGATTTTGTGTTATTTAATGAGGTCTCATTCTATAGCCCATGCATGCAAGACATTTGAGTTCGTATGGACACTAATAGAAATCAAAAAGTCTGTAAAAAGACATGCTCATATCAAAACATAATACCAAAATATTATGAATAGAAACAAACTCATTCAATATTATGAAAAAAGTGCCACTCACGTCAAAAGTACACATAAGAAAAATGATAAATTCTAACCTCTGTTAGGATTGGGAGGAATGAAATCAGCCTACAATCATAGTCTGCCAATATCTGAGAATAGAAGAATTGATATCATAAATACAAGTTCAACTGGTTTCATGTATTTCTTTGATATAGACAAAATGAAGTTATCTAATGCATGCAAATTGCACTAATATAAATTTTCAGCAGTTTAATTTAAGCAAGAAGTAATAGTAGCAGTTAATCTAGACAAATTAAACAAGAACAATGCTTAATGATGGCAATCTTCATGTAACTATTGGAAATCTCATGCAATAAAGTTATCATCCTTTGCCTATGGCTATGTAAGTTGTTGAAATGTTTTTCCTACTATGATGGAGCAGGAAACCACAGGATCCATATCATAAATTTTAAGTTTTAATAGTCATTACAGCTTAATTATGTTCTATTAAGAGTCACATCCGGGGTTTGTTCCTTGATCAGATGAATTGTTTTTGTCTTAGGAAACATTCTAAATACTGCCAAAAATCTGAATTGAAGATCTAAATACCATGTTAACTTTGTGAACATAGATGAGCTGGAAGAAAACAATGGAAAAATGTAGGGAAAATATAGAGAAAACCAAAGAAAGAGAACATAGAAAAATAGAAAATTCCAGCTATACAAGTTGGCTTTTGTTGGTCTTGACTATGTTAGCCTTTGTCCACAAACATAGAAGTAGAAGGTGTAAATTAAAATTGAACTATTCTCACAGTGCAACTTCCTTCTGTGCTTGTCAGAGGCTAGTCCAAACTCTTAGTGGTGGTCAGAAACAAATGGTTTGCATGGTAAGTGCTTTGGCCTCTAACATAGCATGAAGAAAATGCATTGGACTCTAGCTAGGATAAGAGGATAGGTGAATGAAGAGAAATACTAAAGCATCTAAGTATTAGAGTGTGGCATTCATATTGAAATTGACATTCTAGAGAAATTACTAACGCCTTGATTAGATTAGAATTTGCCAAGTTGAGAAGAAATTTGCACGGTTTGCATGGCAGGCATAATCCATAGGGTTGAAAATTAAAAAAATTCCACAAGATGATTGCAAATCTAGCTATAACATATATAGCAGGTAGCAACAAGAATTGACTACTGAAAATTGCAGTGGTGCATATAGTATCCGAATTCTTTCCTCTCTGTGTGAAAAACATGCCAACCATGTATCTACTAAACATTGTTGAATTTAAGATTCATGTAACTTATATAAGCAACAACTTTTCTTTTTCATATATATCCACAAAATATATTCTTTTTTTTTCTTTTTGTTAACTTTCTTGGAGCATGTGTAAGGCAACCTTTTTGTAGTAGCCAATGGTAACTGTCATACTCCACATTGTTGTTAACTAAAAAGAAAATGGTTTCTACCAATATATCACTCTGAATTCCCCCATGACAAAGCATAATTCTTCATGTTCAATTAGCATTCTGTTCACTTCAATATCTTCCAAAGTAAAATAACCATGAATACATCAGAACAAGTGTCAAGATTTTCTTGGAGAATAACACTTTTGCATATTGGAGTTCACATAAGCACATTAAAGTAAATATTCTTTGCCTTTTTCAACCTATAACCTTTACAGCTGGAAAGAAAAAAAAAATAAATTCCAACATTTTACGCATTTATTAATCCACCTTTACAGCTAGAAAGAAAAAAAAATTAAAAAAAGGCCCGAACAGAAAATTTACACAGTTTATTTTGCAAAGTCATTGCATTTCCAGTGAGTAAAACGACCATATTTATGCTCAACATTTCTTACTTCTTTTCCATGCTTTCTTCAACACAACCTACCACTTCTAAGCCTTCTAATATCCCATTTAGTATCTTAAAAACAAGATTTCAGATGGCTTTCAAGCTCAACACTTCTCCATTTATCCATTGATGCTAATGCAAACAACACATGAATGCATTATCTATAATAAATTCCTATATTTTTCACTTCATGACAAGTCTTAGTATTTTTAACATAACTTTCTACAAGTCAAAATGTCTTAAAATTTGTGCCAAAATACTCTTTAGACCTTCAGTTACAAAATCACAAGTTCACTAGAATTAGATCTCAAACCATTGCGAACCACTGCAATCAAAGCCTTACTATTTTTTCAGAAAATCAAACATTTTTTCCTACAAAATAGAATATCCATTTATTCCCTTTTCATTTGAACAATTAATCATCACTTAATTCACTTCATTTATCATCTAAGCATCACAAAACCTCCTTAGTTCTAGTAATGAAGAAAGTATAATAGCGCACATAGAAGACAACGAAAACAGCAACCACACACAACATATATTAAATCCTCAATTTTTAACAATCATGTTCCATTTTCTTCATTTTTCCTTCGCCATTATTTCCTTCCTACTTTTAATATATTCTTCTTTTTTCTTTATGTTAACTTTCTTGGAGAATGTGTAAGGCAACCTTTTTGTAGCAGCCAATGGTAACTGTCATACTCCACATTCTTGTTAACTAAAAAGAAAATGGTTTCTACCAATATATCACTCTAATTTCCCCTATGACAAAGCATAATTCTTCATGTTCAATGAGCATTTTGTTCACTTCAATATCTTCCAAAGTAAAATAACCATGAATATATCAGAACAAGTGTCAAGATTTTCTTGGAGAATAACACTTTTGCATATTGGAGTTCACATAAGCACATTAAAGTAAATATTCTTCCCCTTTTTCAACCTATAACCTTTACAACTGGAAAGAAAAAAAATAAATTCCAGAATTTTACGCATTTATTAATCCACCTTTACAGCTGGAAAGAAAAAAAAATAAAAAAAGGCCCGAATAGAAAATTTGCTGATGCAAATACCAGTTGTTCAAGGTTTATCTTCAGTGTTTTGTAGAAAACAAAATTCCAGTAGCAAAGAATACAGAAAATAAAAGCTTACGGCAACATTCAAAAGAATATATTGTCCTTGTGTTCTTTTGAACTACATCTACAATATGTTACAGTCAACAAGTCAATTAGAGGCATATGGAACTAAATACAACATAAACGAATTGCTGGATATGCGATCACACTAGCTTAGACCTTCTTTTACACCAATTATGAATCCCCACAGGAGGATGTCTACCATAATCAGTCAAAGAAGAAATAGAGAAGACAGAATATTTTGAAGTGAAATATGAACCTGTTGTGTCCAAGTAGATAACAAAGGTCATCAAGCAACTTGTGTTCGTATTTATGAATAGGAGCAAAAAATCACAATGTCATCTATTTCTTCAACAAGTTCATTTGTTTCCATGATCTTTGTTGCTGCCATATTATGCTCTTTAGTTGTTTTCTCAAATTTAACAAGTAACATCTCCTTCTTCATATTATCAGTAATCTAAACATTCTCAACTTCCTCTTCTAGAACCCTATGAATTTCATTAGGCTCCATACAAGATTGTAAAATAACCACAAGCATAGGGTCAATTGGGTTAGCAGTTTTAAAACTTTCTAAATTTTCACCATTTTCTATTTCAGATTTACCCAGTTTATTACCAATGTCTTTTCTAGCATGTATCTATTTAAATATTTGGACAACAAAATGGTCCACAAACACACTGATATCTACTTGGACCTGCTGTGTCCAAGTAGATATCAAAGGTCATCATACAACTTGTCTTCATATTTATGAATAGGAGCAAAAAATATTTCCCAGTAAACATTAAAGAACATGACCAAAAGAATTTCAACAATAGGGTAAAATACCTCTGACAAAGCATTCACAACTGACAAGCCTACTCCATGTAATCCTCCTGACACACTATAACCACTAGTGGCACCTCCAAACTTCCCACCCGCATGCAGCACCTGCACCAAGCAAAAATTAGTTTTTGTTGTTAGATCTTTAGCTACAAAACTGTAAGTCACTATAGTTAGATTTGCCATTGTTACAGATTTACTGCAAGCAAAATCTTGCTGTTTTCCAGCATATATGTATTTTTCTTGCAAAATATTATCTTTTCTTGTTCTATTATTCTCTTAGTACTTAATTATCAATCCATTTACTTAATCCTTTATCATAACATCATCAAAGTAGCATGCCTTCAGCCATGGAAGAAACGAAACTAGCATGGTTTGTATGCAACAAAAAATTACAGTCATGAATAAAACATGTTAATGCTTTAGTTCTCTACAATTTTAACTTGTTTCTTCCGTTTCTACTCTTATTCATTTTTCTCACACAATTACAGCCATGATCAACATTTCATGACTCCTCAAAGCATCATCAAACACCAAACAAATCATAGCAAATCACACCACTATTCCACCGCCACACAATTCTAGCAAAACAACATCACAACAACCACTTATTCACCAAGCATATTTTATAAATCATGCTAATTTTCATGAAAAATATACATCAAAATAATCTCCATAAGCTATAGAACATTTTAATTCATGGAAGAAATCCTTTTACCATGTGTAGAACAATTTCTAGGCTAGCAATGGTCCAAGATTTACTTTTTCTTCCTTTCTCTCTTTTCCTCCTGGTTTCTCTCTCAATTTCTCCTTTAATAGAGCACTAAAAAATAGAGTGCAAAAACTAGCATGCTAAATAGGCAGCAATATCATACATTAAGATATTGTATTCATTTGCATCACAAATTTCAGAAATCAAATTCCCCTACCGTCCTAACATATTAAGACATGCCTAGGAACATATACACTAATACATAGCCATGTCCCTACATCAAATAGGCACCTACATTTGTGACGGAAAAACTGCTCAAATGAAATTTTGATTATAACCGACAACATAGCTAATTTTAATTTCTAGTTTCTTCTTCAATTGACCACAAATCATTTACGTAATTTCTCCACCTTTTTCCTCACAAACATTCCTCACCAAGTGAAGGCAAACAGTTGTGGACCAAAATCATCCTTTCAACAAACAATTTTCATAGCTACAAACTAAACAACAAAATTTTCCTCACAAGTATTTAATCAAATTTCCAACTTTCCTTCTATAATTTCAGACCACACATCAATGCAGACTTTCTTAGCTCTTTTTCCTATATATTGTTCACACAAAAACACATTAAATGAACTAAAAATCATACCTAGAAACTCTTCAAACAAACTGATATATATGCCACACAAACAGAATTTAAACAGCAATTTTCTTCATAAAATCACAGCCTTTTTTTTTTTCTTTAAAGCTTTTCACAACAAGATTGTTATCAAAATGAAGCTCGGCAGCCCTGAACTCTTTTTACTCCAAGAGGAGTAGGTTTTACCTTAACAATGGATGAAAGACATTTACAGCTTGCATGCAGTTGAAGAAGCTATTTTGGTAGCCTATCTCTCTCACAGCAGAAATGAAAAATCTGGTGACCAAAATTTTAAGTTATTGTTCTTTATAGGACAGATGTAATGCTATATCTCATGAACTTGGATGTCGAAAAACAAATCATAAAATCTAAAAAATCATCTAATTTTTGGTTAAAAAAAAATTGTATATTGAGAAAACAAAATCATGAAATTGGATGATTCTTGTTCACCTTGAATGTAAAAATGGCCATCTTTATCTTCTCCTAAATTCTCATATTTATAGCATGCTGTACTTGATTAACAACAAGTAATATTGTGAAATGGAAACCTATATTGTAGTCCTTTTCAGCAACCTTTATTTACTAATAGAGAAAAATAGATAAAAAAGATAACAAATGAACCAAAGCCAGAATAAATAAAGACAAAGAAAAATAGAAAAATGCTTCAGTTAACCACAAATTGCCACGGAAAAGCAGATAAAGATTGTGACATTTGAAGACTTACAGTTGCAGCAGCTACTGGGCTTAGACGGTGAATAGTCAAATGTTGAAGCAGAAGATAGCAATGCTTGTAGCTTTATGCAAAATGGGAGTGGCAAATGGGGATTAAGGTAGGAATTCTTGTCGGGATGCCATCACTTGCAACTTTAAGTTTTAGGCTCTATTTGGGAGATTAACTAGAGAAGAGGCAAATGGTGCCGGCGAGGATAGGATTCAAAGGGAATGAAGAGAAATTGATGCTACCAAAGAAGTCATCAGGAGCATGGTATTGTTTTTACTTCAGAGAACTGGCCAATTTGAAGGAGCAAGAACATGACTTAGACTACCGGCGGCAATGGAGTGTGAAATGGGAGCTGACTACGGTGGGCAATGGAATGTGAAATGAGAGTGAACTATAGAATTGGGAAGATGATTTTTGCCTAAGTCTGGAATGGGCAAGATAGATTCTTGCAAAGAATATCAAAACAATGTTGTTTTAGTTTATTTTGTACCAAAATGACGTCATTTGGTTTAGTCAAAATGACGTCGTTTTAGTTTATTCTGTGCTAAAACGATGTCGTTTTAGTTTCAAATCCGTAGCAATTTGCCATGGAATTGCCACGGAAAAGGTGGTAATTTTGTGATTCCGTGGCAAATCCGTAGCAGATTGCCACGGATTTGCCATGAAACACAGAAGAAAATTTAACATTTTTTTATCACTATTTTGCGTAATATACTTTTCTAGATACTATCAATGATAATATAGTTCTTCACAATAATTTTCAATGGCTTTTGTAGTTGAAATAAAAAAAATTATATACGTTTCTTTAAATTTTTTAAATTTAATAGAAACAAATATTTCGATATTCAAAAATAATACATCTTATTGATATATTACATTTCCAGATTAAACTCATTAGAAAATAAACAAATTAAGATACTTACAAAACACTTCGTTGTTGCTATTTAAAAGATATGGAACAAAAATTATTACAAATCAATATGATTAATTAATTAGAGCAATGTAAAAAAAATTAGGCAAAATGTCCATGGCATGCCACGGATTTGCCACAAAACATAAAAAAAAAATTAACCTTTTTTTTATCACTATTTTACGTAACATACTTTTCTAGAGACTCTCAATGATAATATAGTTCTTCACAATCATTTTCAATGACTTTTATAGTCGAAATAAAAAAAATTTATATCGTTTATATAAAATTTTTTAATTTGATACAAACATATATTTCGATACTAAAAAATAATACATCTTAATTTCAAATCTATATCAAGAATGAACGTATTAAAAAGTAAATAAATTAACATACTTACAAAACATTTTGTCGTTGTTAATTAAAAGGTATGGAACAAAAATTATTAAAAACCAATACAATTAATAAATTAGAACAAAAAAAGAGAAAAAATTGGCAAATCGTGGCAAATTGCCACGGAATAAGTGGTAATTTTGTGATTTCGTGGCAAATCTGCATGATTTGCCACGGAACGCATAAAAAAAATTTAACACTTTTTTTTTATTACTACTTTGCGTAACATACTTTTCTAAATACTCTCAATGATAATATAGTTCTTCAAAACAATTTTCAATGGCTTTTTTAGTAAAAAAAAAAATTATATCAGTTAACTAAAATTTTTTAATTTAATGCAAACATATATTTCGATACCAAAAATAATACATCTTAATTTCAATTTAATTTTAAGAATGAAAGCATTAGACAATAAATAAGTTAAGATACTTACAAAATATTACGTTGTTGTTATTTAAAAGGTATGAAATAAAAATTATTACAAACCAATATAATTAATAAATTAGAAAAAAACAAGAAAAAAACTTCCATGGCAAATTTGCCACGGAATATGTGGTCATTTTGTGATTCCGTAAATTTACCATGGATTTGCCACGGAACACATAAATAAAATTTAACCCCCCATTTTTTTATCATTACTTTGCGTAACATACTTTTCTAGATACTCTCAATGATAATATAGTTCTTCACAATAATTTTTAATGACTTTTATAGTCGAAATAAAAAAATTTTATCGTTTATTTGAAATTTTTTAATTTAATACAAATATACATTTCGATACTCAAAAGTAATATATCTTATTTTCAATTCTATTTCAAGAATGACCGCATTAGAAAAATAAACAAATCAAGATACTTATATTTAAAAGGCATGGAACAAGAATTATTACAAATCAATATAATTAATAAATTAAAAAAAAAAACTTCCGTGGCAATCTGCCATGGAATTAGTGGTCATTTTTTGATTCCGTGGCAAAGCCGTGCCAGATTGCCACGGAACACAAAAAAAAATTTAACCCTTTCTTTTTTATCATTACTTTGCATAACATACTTTTCTAGATACTCTCAATGATAATATAGTTCTCCACAATAATTTTTAATGGCTTTTATAGTCGAAATAAAAAAAATATATCATTTATTTAAAAATTTTTAATTTAATATAAACATATATTTCGATATTAAAAAATAATACATCTTATTTTCAATTCATTTCAAGAATGAATGCATTAGAAAATAAATAAATCAAAATACTTACAAAATATTTTGTCATTATTATTTAAAAGGTATGGATAAAAAATTATTACAAACCAATATCATTAATAAATTAGAACAAAAAAAAGAAAAAATTCCGTGGCAATCTGCCACGGAATTGCCACGGAATAAGTGACAATTTTTTGATTCTGTGGCAAATCCGTAGCTAATGTTTGGTATAAATTTGCCATGGAAATTGTTCTATCGCAAATCGATGGTTAATATTTGGTATAATTTTTTGACGCCTTTTTTTGCTACCGATTTATGAGGGAATATTTTTTGGTTGCTACTATTTCCATGGCAATTTGCCACGGATTTGCTATGGTCTTTTTTCCCTAGCAAGTTACTTGGATTTTGCTTTTCCGTGGCAAAAAAAATTTTTCGAGGCAAAAATCTGTGACAGATTCACAGTTTTCTTGTAGTGAAAGTGATCAATCAATTCCCATGTCCCATTAGAGACAATAAAATGCTTCTCGCTTTTGACAGTTCTTTTCCAGTACCTTGCTTCTGAGGAAGCTATGGCTTCTTGAAAGTTTAAAGATTCATCCTCAACATTATAAGTGACAAAGTTACCTCCAAAGTCCTTAATTACCTTAACTCTCTTACTCATTCTAGGTTTTCTAATTCTTCAATTTGAGTATTGAAACTACTTGGACCTGCCCCCACACCTCTCACTTTTTTCACGTGATCAGAAATGGAATCAAATGTTAAGGCTGAATCTAAGGTAGAAACATTTTGAGACAGGCCAGTTTTCATGAAAAACATATCTTCAAATAATGGACCATTATGGTACTGAGCAATTGTATGAACATCTATGCCAGTATTTTAGACTTAACTACCAAAACCTCATAGCATAGCTTGTTTCCACAGACCCAATAAAGATGGAATTAACAGTTTTTTGTCTTAACATTTTTCTCTTGTATTCAGGGATTAGAAATTTTGCAAGATAACCCTACATAAGTAATTATTTTAAGTTAGGTTTCCTACCCTTTCAGACTTCAAATAGAGTTACCATTTTATGTTTGTGAGGGAACTCTATTTAGAATATAGCATATACCATATTCAAGGCCTTACCACACATATATTTAGACAATCCAAAATTCAAAAGTAGACTATTAACCATATCTTTAAAAGTTCTAATTTTCCATTTAGCAATCCCATTTGATTGGGGAGAATAAGGGGGTGTCTTCTTATGAATTATGTCATTACTTTGACAATATTTAACAAATGGGTTAGACCCATACTCTCCACCTCTATCAGATCTTAACTTTTTAAGTTTCTTACTAGCTTGAGTTTCAGCTTCATTTTTAAATATAAGAAACTTTTCAAGTGCTTTATCTTTATATTTAAGTAAATAAACATGAGAATATCTACTGCAATCATAATAAAAGTAATAAAGTACTTGTTATGATCCCTAGTCAACTAACCATTGAACTCACAAATGTCTATGTGATCTAAATAAAGTATTTCTGAATCTCTTTCAATTGAATGATAGGGTTTCCTAATTATTTTAGCTTCCACTCACATTTGACATTTGTTTTTCTTATCAATAGCATGTTTAGGTATCAAATCTAAATTCATCATCCTTTTAAGCTCTTCAATGGATATTGATTTCATCAGATCGTTTAGAGAAATTTTCTCTATCTTGTGTTTGAAAGACATACCAAAGTCGTCCTAAGACTTATGAAAATTTTCTATCACTGAAATTACTTGGAACTCTTCAAGAAATTCCATATCCGCTTTATAGAGTGCGTGAACAATCAACTGTAACTCTTGAGTTTGTTCAGTCATAGACTTATCCTCAACCATCTGAAATTTCAAGAATTTAGAAATAGAATACCTCTCAAGACCTTGGTCTTCAGTATTATATCTATTATCCAATTCATCCTATAGTATCTTTGTTGTGTAGGTATCAAAATAGTAGACATCAAAGAGAGCATTTGTCAAAGGTAACAAAATTGCTTCTCTGCCACATCATTTCATTCATCCCACACATCAATCTCAGCTACTCTAGGATTTCTTTTAGTTGGTACTAGCTTGTCAACTTGCACTGATGATATTAAGCCCCTCATTGTTAACCAAATTATGTATGAGGGTGGGTAGCCTTGTGATTTTGAACAAAGAGGTTAACTGTGCGTGTATTCGTCATATTCAGAAGCATGAAGTCCGAGATGCTCTTAAAAGGATGAGACTAAAAAAGCAGTAGGACCGGATGGTATACCGATCGAGGTTTTGAAGTGTTTAGAAGAGATAGACTACGTGGTTGATAAGTCTATTTAACAAGATATATAGAGTTAAAAAGATACCTATAGAGTGGAGGAAAAGTACTTTGATACCTCTGTACAAGAATAAAGGAGATGTTCAAGATTATGCCAATTACTGTGGGATTAAACTCATGAGTCATACTATGAAGTTTTGGGCGAGAATGATTGAATAGAGGTTAATGGGCATTATACAAATTTCAAATAATTAATTTGATTTTATGCCTGGGCGTTCCACTCCGGAGGCAATTCATTTATTACGACAGATAATTGAATATTATAGGGAAAGAAAGAAAGATTTACGTATGGTATTTATTGACTTAGAGAAAGCCTATAACAAGGTACCTAGAGAAGTAGTTTGGTGGGTGCTGGCCAAGAAAGGTGTATCATTAAAATATATTACTTTCATTAAAAATATGTATGAGGGAGCATGTTCAAGTGTAAGGAGTTGGGCCGGAATGACTGTAGAGTTCCCTATTACTATCGGGTGCATCAAGGATCATCGTTTAGCCATTTCCTCTTTGCGGCCATTATGGACGAGTTGATCTGCACTATACAGGAGGTTGTGCCATGGTGTATATTGTTTGCTGATGATATTGTGTTGATTGATGAGACTGAAGCCGGTGTTAATGCTAAATTGGAGTTATAGCGACAGACATTCAAATCCAAGGGTTTCAAAATTAGTAGGAGTAAAACAGAGTATATGGAATGCAAGTTTAGTAGTAGCAGAAATATAGCTCAAAGTGTAACTTTGGATGATAGAGATATATCTAGAATTTATTATTCAGAAAGACAGAGAGCTTGATGGCAACATTGCACACCAAGTTACGGCGAGTTGGTTGGAATGGAGAAGTACGACTAGTATTCTATGTGATCATAATATACCATTAAATCTAAAGGAAAAGTTCTATAGAATAGTCGTAAGACCTGCTTTGCTATATGGCACGGAATGTTGAGTAGTTAAAAGGTGTCACATTTATAAAATGAAAGTAGTTGAGATGCATATGTTACGGTGGATGTGTGAATATACTAGAAATGATAGAGTCAGAAATGAGACCATTAGAGAAAAAGTGGGAGTGGCATCTATTGAGGAAAAGATGAGAGAAAGCCGCCTACGTTGTTTTGGACATGTACAAAGAAGACCAATGGATGCTTCTGTTAGGAGAATTGAAGGAGGGAGGCAGGATAAGTTAGACAGAGGTAGAGACAGATCTAAAATGACATGAATAGAGGTGATTAGGAGAGATATGTTTTTGTTAGATTTAGATGAGAGTATGACGGTCGATAGAAGGAAGTGGAGAGAGATGATTCATGTGGATGACCACACGTTGTTTGACATTGATTCTTGTAGCCGACCCCAAGTTTATTGGGATTAAGGCTTAGTTTTTTGTTATTGTTGGTGTTGCCAACACTTGAAATTCTACTCTATACTAAATTTGTCCCATAGACTATTCAAGTCAACCAAAGGCTTATAGGTAGCAAAAGTAGTACACGACAAACTAGCCATTACAAGTAATCAACAGATAATTGCACAATAATTTCTTGAAGACTGTTAGAAAGCAACGAAGAGCACAGGCAGGCAATTCAACGGAATTAGACAAGCACCGCCTATACCTAACCAGGGCTCTAAAAAACACAATTATCAGTTATTAGAGACGCCGGTAAGGCCAAATAGTCCAAGTAGGAAACAACCAGCCAGAATAAAAATAGATAAAAAAAATTAGTAAACTAATTAAGGCGTAAACTGAAAAGTTATTTCTAAAAATGTAGACCAAATTACCAGTGCAATGGGTACAACAACTCTTCTTGCAAGATAAGATAGTTTTAGATCGTTATTGACGCACACCAATAGTGATCACCTTGAAAGTCTCCTCAATTCGCCGGTTTCCCAAGTCAAGAAAAATATGGAACAGAGAGGGAGAAAGAGTTGCAAAAATTATAGATAGCTCTATTTCTCTCTTGTTTGTGAAAAATAATATATATAGCCCCAGGAAACCTAAAGTTGATCCGGACTAGGAGACATACTCCAATCAGTTAATGGTTTCCTCATCTGTCTCAATTTCCTATATGAGTTAGAATTAATTAGGATAAAATAAATAAAGAGAAGTGTGAAACATTGCCAAGCCCAACCCCAAGTCAGGCCCAGCAGGCAGCCCACGTGTGTGGCAGTATAGACCATTACCTTAGGTTTTGTTTCAAGTCCATGGAAAACCTTTTAATATAAAAAGCTCCAACCATCCTCAACTTTTTCCATGTGAGATTCATGTGTAACATGAATTCTCAAGTGATTAAACATCCAATTTTAATGTCCTTTAATTATGAATTCCCACCATTAAAATAGTTTCTACTATAGTCAAAGATAATCTCTAATATATACCATTTCTAAAAGTTGTTCTAGGCTAACTTATTATGAGTTCAAAAATATGAACTCCCAAAATTTTCATTTTCAACAATTTAATCCCATTAACTTCATCTCTCAGCCCTTTTATGATTCAAATAATAAAATCAGCATCATTTGTTGCCTTTAATGATGGAAGTGCTGGACATTTACATTTAGGATCACGGTGATATATAGGAAGAGGCCTTAGATTTAACAATTCTTTCCACAAAATTTTCAAATTAATATAATACTCATTAACTGTTAAAGATACTTGTTTCAAATTATAGATATCTTTCTGCAAATCTAAGATTTTAAATGAATCTCCTTGAGAAAATCTTTCACATAAGTTATTCCAAATTTCATAGGTAATGTCAATCCAGATAACATATTGAGTTATAGAAGCAGACATAGAATTCAAAAGCTAAGACAACACCATATTATTACATTGTTCCCAAACTGTATAAGAACTATGTGCTCGATTGGGCATTTTGATTGTTCCATTGACAAAATTCAATTTAGCTTTAATTTCTTTCATTTAAAGCAGGTTGCACCAAAATCAAAGAAGGAATTTCAGTTGGATATAGGTAACAAAGAGTGGAAATTAATATCTCTTGGTTTGCCATTTAACCACAATATGATCACACAAATCACACACCATTCGGAAGAAAAAACTCGAAATGGCAGAATAATTATCGGAAGTTTGCAAATGACAATTTCTTTGATCAATATGCTGACTGTCAACAATTTCATCCGTAATCAGAATAGAAATAATGATCTGATACATGTTGAACTAAACTTGAAAGATAGTCAATGAGAAGATTAGAAGAAGAGAGAACTATTTCTGAGTGATAATGGCTTTTTTCATCAACCAAAAACTGTTCTGTACAAAGTTTATATACAAGTATGATTGGACGTGTAGAAAAATATACACTCTATTTAATATGTACTACAAATTAAGGGTGTGAATCGGCCTAACTCCATTGGAAAATTTTACGGATAAGCTCACTGCTTATCTGAGCCGGGATTGGCCCAGCTCAGAACGTATAAAGGGAGAACGGGCACAAGCTGCATTGAATCTTTTACGATATTTTTTATAATATTTTTTGTAATATTTTTATTATAAGATTTTTTATTTTAAATATTTAATTATTAAAATTTTAATTACTAAACTAAAAATATTAAATTAAATTCTCGACTTCCCTCCTGGATCTTATACTCAATTGTAATTTTAGTTTTACCAGTTCCACTACCAATTCTCCCACTTTCACCATCATAATTAGTGTAAGGAATCCGTCAAAATCCTCATTTTTTACACCCCATCCAAAATATCAAACCCGGAAAAGTGATCTTCATCTTCATCCTTCGAATAACGAAGATGTCGAAATACCCCTTTGTTAAATCACTCTCGTCTTCATATTCAAACTGTATAACTAAAAATCCTCATCACAAATCACAAGGCTTATTTAATCTAGGAAAAAAAGACTTCTGACCAAAGGAAGAACATAAAAGTACACTGCAGCCATCATCAAACAAATGCTTGAGTCTCAATTTTATCAAACTACAAGATTTAACTGCTGATTTGGCCCAAGGAATAACTAGGATTGGAGTTTGGGATTCGGATAAACAATTACAACAATCTAAACATTTAGGAACATTAATTAATTTGTTTTGAAACGTTAATTTATGTCGTGAGCGACGCTTCTATAAGGGTCTTCGCATGTGTTGCTAAAAGTGGTGTCGCTAAAAAATTTTACGACGCAAGAGTTTGCATCGATAAATTAAGTTATCGATACTTTTCTCATGAGTGTCTCTAAATTTACCGATGCTTCTCCTATAAACATCTCTAAATTTATCGACACTTTTCCTATAAGAGTTTCTAAATTTACCGATGCTTTGCCTATAAGCGTCTCTAAATATACCGAAACTTTGTCTATAAGCGTCTCTAAATTTACTACGCTTAAATTCTCTAATGTCGTTAATATAACGACATTTTTTAAAAGTGTCCCAAAATTACTGACACAAAATTCTGATTCTCTTTACTTTTTTGGCTACGTTTTATGTTTATAGCATCTTGAAATTGGCAATACTTTATTCTATAAATGTCCCAAAAGTTAGCGACACATAAATATAATTTCGTCCCTTTTTTTGCCACGCAATCAATCATAGTGTTCCAATTTTGGCCTCACTTTATTTTAAACATTCCAAAGTTGACAATTGTTATATTTTATAAGTTGAATTTTTTTCCAATTTAAAATCTCATAAGAAATGTTTCTTTTTACATTGTACAATAGAAAGTTGTAAAGTAATCATAGTTTTGAAACAAAATGAATAATATTTATTGAAAAAATCGTATAAATTAGAACAAAATTTAAATACTCATATTCAAAAGCATTTTAGCAAATGTCTAACTACAATATAAATCACACTAAATATAAATGTTCAATTTCATTGGTAAACAAAATAATAATAATAATAATAATAATAATAATAATAATAATAATAATAATAATAATAATAATAATAATAATAATAATAATAATAATAATAATAATAATAATAATAATAATAATAATAATAATAATAATAATAATAATAATAAGTCTTCATATTTCTGCAAGTTGATGGAAAATCTAATAACCCTGCATATCAAATAAAGAAGACAATGGAAAACATTTAAAAGATTTACCCCAAAAACTCTCAAGGCTAACAAGTATACTTTGTTCTTGAGGAGTCAAGAAGTAAAATTCCTAAATGGAGAATGAAAAAAAAAAAAAATGCATCCCAAATGTCAAAATAACTTGGGATCAATTAAAAATCATTACAACCATCCCAGAGTTGACATCTGCACTCTACAAAATAACAAGATAAGCATTGCAAAGCATGTGATCCATGTCAAATTAAGAAATGTAGTCAAGTACACCCCCCAACTAATGGTATCATTTCAAAGACTCAAAATTAGTAGCATGCAAACATAGACATGAAAAGACTCAAAGATGTAACAAACTAGCAAAAAGAGAAAATGTAAGGAAAATTTCACCTCTAGTTTAGGTAAATAAGATGAATAGGTTTCTCATAAAAATGCATCCACAAATGTACTTACAGATATAGTGTCATCAAGATTTGTCACTTTCCTCCATTGAACAATATTATTCTCCAAACGAATGCGTCTATTATTTCCTGATTCATCTGTCACAAAAAGGGCTTCTTCAACGTAAGTCTTGGGATCATTGCCCATTATATTAGATACTTTGATCATGTTCATTTGCAAGAAATCATAAGAAGAAACAAAGGTGTTAACAACTCTCACGAGGGTACATATATTTTAAGTTATCCAACAGACCAGACTGGGCAAATTCTTATTAACATTGAATCATAGGTTGTAAAATAAGAAAGAAAAAATTGCCATTAAATTGAAATCTTTCCATTTTGCCATTTTGCCGTTAAATTGAAAAAGAACAAGCATTGCCCAAATCACGAGTTTTAGATTCCCAAACCCTATTCCCACAATTCACACCCAGCTGACTGTCATCAAGTCAATATCACTCAATGGAAACATATCAAAATGAATGAACAACAGCAAAAGCAATACAATTTCAACTCCAAGATCATGGAAATAATTTTAGGGCTTTTTAATCGAAGCATAGACTTATCCTGTTAGTGCTTCTTGTGCCTCTGTGCAAATGGAGAATTCTTGGTGTCCTCCTCTGGAGATCAATCATCAAATCAAACAAAAACATCAGACAAAATATGCAACAACCGCAAAAATATAAAAAGTTAGAAAGGAAATCCAAAGCTACGAACCAGTAAGGCCTAAAGAGAACTTAGTAATCAAGGTGTCGGTGATGGCAAAACCGACGAGGAACGGCCAGATGCGGCTCCATTCTCTCCTAAAAAACACTGGCCACGGATTGAATTTCCTCATATTTTTCCTCTTTGCACCTTCGAGACGATGATAGGCAAAACGCAAAGCAGTAGGAGACAACAACAATGAGGTACTGTACTACACAGAGAGATAATATGGTCAGGTGGACTCAAAATGGATGGGCGGATAGGCATATGGCCCAATTCTGTTAACACCTAGCCCACTCCCTACATGTGACAAAATGGGAAAATGTTTTCGAAAAATTTTTTGGCGTCTCTTTTAGCGTCTTAATTAGCTTTTCTATTTTTTTTAAATTAATAAAGACTTCTATTTTTCTTTTATTTTCTTTTATTCAGACAATTATTTTAAAAATATGGCGAAGCGCTTGCTCACACATATGGACGTTGCGTGTTAAAATTCACCATTTAAGTTGTATTTCCCCACAACTTATTTTTTCCTCTTTTTTTTTTTTTTGAATTTCTACGGGTTTTTATTTTAAAAAAAAAATCGTCACTAATCTTTCCCTTTTTTTTGAACTTATCACAAACCTTTCTCCTTTTTTTTTTTTAATTTTTAAAAAAATTCTGTCACAAATCTTTTATTTTAAAAATTTTATAAAACTTCCATCATAAATTGGTCCCTAGTTTTTTATTTTTATTTTTATTGAAAATTTCTTCTTTTTTAATTTTTATTTTTTTAAAAAAATTCCATGACAACTATTTCTTTATTTTTTTGAATTTTTATGTTTTTAAAAAAATTTCATCACATATTTATCCCAAGATATATTTTTTTAAAATTTCTTTTTTTTAAAGCAACATATTTCGTTACAAATATGCCCCTAAATTGGGAATTGATTTGTATTAAAAAAAAAAATCCCATTACAAATCTATCTCTAAATTAGAGACAAATTTGCTACTGATACAATTCATTTTATTTTTTTCAAAATTTTAAATTTTGTTTTTATATAAAAAAATTCATTGCACCGCAATCTCAAATTAGTAATGAATTTGTGAAGGAATCTATTAGAATCAAAATTTTATTTATTTTATTAAAAATTAAATTACTTCATGATTTGTCTTAAGATCTGTCGCAAAAAATAGGAACAGATTTTTTGTCAATGCTTAAATTTTTGTCGCCCCAAATCAACTAATTTATTGTAGTGATCGCTGTGTATATTTGCAAGCAAAATAAACTTTCCAGCAGAATCCTACAAAATCTGAAGGACACAAAATAAAAAAAAAAAAAAAAAAGGATTCATTGTATAGCCTTTTTCATCAAAACGAGCGCCATATGCTAACCAACCTTACTGCACTTTCTAATAATTCTTCGAACCGCATTTGAACCAAAATCCGAAAGCCTAATCTTGCCGTAAAATTAAATTAGAGGCTAATGATTACTTCATCCTTTTCCCTAACAATTGTTCTACTACTGCTACGTTTTACATGTGTTGTATGATTGTCTAAGATTACATTTGGGGGGGGGGGCGGTGTTTGTTGGTTCAGTTTTGTTCAGTTTTCCTCAATTTTCAAATTAAACTAATAATTTTGGTTTGAATTTCAAATTAAGTTGAACCATTTAAAATTTCAAACCAGGTTTTGGTTTAGTTTGATTTAGTTCGGTTTGATCAATTTAGTTTGATTTGATCCAGGGACTTAGGATTGGGGGTAGGGCAAGTTGTATAAAAAGAAATGTTATAAGAATAATATTATGATTTGTGAAAATATTTTTGGAAGTGGGAAACAAAATATAAAAATTGTAAAATATCTTCTTAAAAATTTTAGAGTAAATTATGAACTTTGAAAAAATTTTGGAGGGCGGAGGTGGCCCTAAATCCATCTCTGATTTGAGCAGTTTTATCTTTTAGAAATTCAAAACATATAATAATTTAAGAAATAACACAACATAACACTGTGTTTTGTTAATAATAAGCAAACTTTAAATATTTAATAAGTAGTAATAAAAATCCATACAATACTTCCTAATTAGGCTATAAAATTATTTCTAAATGTCCTTATATTTATTCTCCACAATACAAATTTAGAAAGAACCAATTTTAATAAAGGGTAATTTTTAAATTGGTTCTTAAAAGTATACAATTATTTCAATCAAGTCTTTCAAATATTATTTTTCTCAATTTAATCTTTCGAATGACTAATTTGATACACTTTTTATATTTATAAGGATTAAATTGAATAAAATAATTTTTGAGAGATTTGATTGAGGTAATTATATACTTTTAAAGATTAATTTAAAAAATTAGCTTTGTTAAATAATTTACTTAAATTTCAAATATACTGTTTCAAAATTATCTTACAAGTCAAATTATAAAAATAATGTTAAATTACTATTTGTTGACGTCAGTTTTGCCGAGCCGACGTAATGGTTACTTTGAACTGTTACCGATTCGATAAGTTTTGTCGAGCCGATAAGGTCAACAATTTGAGCAGCCGATAGTCATGGTCAACATCGGTACCACGAAGCCGATAAGAAGGAAAACAGATTCCTGATCTTTCGGCGCAAGAATTCTACACGACCATTGGGAGTATTTTTTGGCCGAAAGAAACTCCACGACCTGTTAGTGACTTGATTGCAGCCAGTATAAAATAGGAGTATTGGCCAGAACTGAACAAGACTCATCAACTAACAGCTTCAAATTTCGATTGCTTCTACTTTATCGTCATTTACTGCTTTCTAGTTTAGGAATTCAATTTCTTATAGCTTTCTTATCGCTTTATTACAGCTTTCATTTGCAGCTTTGTTTCCAGCTTTCTTTACAGTTTTCCATTCGTCTTTCTAAGTCAAGATATTTTCCTTTAAGTAAGGTAATACAAGTATTAGTTTATTATTCCAGAAAGTTCTTTCGTTGGGCATTTTCAGCTGACTTTCTTGAACCCTTTCTATAATAAGTTCAAGGAACCCGGTCCCTTATTCAAAAAAGATCTGATACAATTTTCTATTTCACCATATCGGATCATTTGTGTTTATTGGAAGTGTTGCCAATACCTATTCGCATCAGCTCATTATTTTGACAGCAACACAGATTGGCACGCCCAGTGGGACCCAAGGTCAGTTTTCGCATGCTATTGCGGTCAGAACGATTGATGGAGAACAATTCACAGCAGCCACCTGCACCGGAGTCATCTGAGCGACCCCCAGTCCGTGCTCTCCGGGGAGTCTTTGATGCTTCTGTTACTTCTTCCAATTGTACTCAGGTCACTTCTATGGAGCAAGGGTGTCAGTCCTCACCCCCACCACCGGTGTCTCAGTCGACATCCACCTCCCTGACTGCCATCCAACATACTATGGAACAATGTACTGGCGAGCTCTTACAGGGTCTTATCCCGCAGTTTGCTACTATTTTTCGACCTCTGCTTCAGAATAAGCTCCAACAATTTGCACAGAGACAAAATATGCAAACTTTCACTCAGCCATCGAATTACCTTGCACAAGGGACAACCATGGCATCTGCATACCCTATGTCGTCGGCTAATGGTGCACCCTCTCATAGTTCAATGCACCTTCTGCGAAGAGAAATGTCTTTCCCTGCTACTGGGGGCATCATGTTCCAGGAGTAGTGTTTCAGAACACTATGTCAGCAGAAATGTTTCTAGGTAGAAGTCCGGTTCCAATGACAGGATTACCAACGACTTATGAAGTAGCCCTAACCTTTGTTAGGGGGAACATGCCACCCTTTGGCGAGCAACCAAATTACTCTATTCATTGTCCTCCTTTATATCCGGCAACAACAACGGCTTACCCAGGGTAGGGGATCGGAAGTACTGAGCCTTCTATGGGGTAAGGTTCCCGACCTGTCATGCAAAATCCTTCACCTCAGATTCAACAGCCATACCAGCCGGTTGATATAGTAAGGGAAACACTTCGTCGGCAGTCACGGGATTGGCTCGTATACCAAAAACCTTACCCTGATTGGGTGGATTCCATGGCAGTACTCCCTTGAGGTTATAAGCTGCCGGAGTTTTCAACATTCTCTGGTGAAGATAATAAGTCCACCATAGAATATATCAGAAGATTCACAGCATAGTGCGGTGAGTTGGGAAATAATGAATGACATAAATTACAACTGTTTTCGTTTTCTTTGACAGGAGTAGCGTTCACATGGTATGCCAATCTAGCTCCTAATTCTGTATACTCATGGGCTTACATGGAAAGAATGTCTCACCAATGGTTCTTTAAACCAGCACCGAAAGTTTTCATTGCTGATCTTTTGGCAATAAAATAGAAGGGATCAGAAGATGTTGCGAATTTTATTGAGCGTTTCTGGCAGACTAAGTCCAAATGTATAACCCAGTTGCCCGAAACAGAATGTATGAGAATTGCTATTAGCAGGATGCATCTGCAGCTCAAAGAACGACTCATTCTCCAAGATTTCTCGGATTTATCCCGTTTATTGTCTCACGTTGTCAGAATAGAAGAGATGATCAAGGAGAAAGAGAAGAGGCGTTCCATCATGTTCTCCTATGGCCAGATAATGATATCCGTCATAGACGATACTAATGAGGATGATGAGGAGCTATAGAGGTAATGGCGGCAGAATTGGTAAAGGGTGCGTCCTATACGTGTCCTCATTTGAAACCCGGCAAAGGGAATGAGGAAGTTGCCACGTCAGGACCATCTTACTCTTTTGATGTCTCAAAAGCTAAACAAATCTTTGATAAACTAGTGGCAGATAAGTAGATTCGTCTGGCTTATGGACACAGGATCCCAAGCCAGGAAGAGTTGAAAGGAAAAAAGTACTGCAAATGGCATAATTCTTTCTCGCATAGTACTAACAGTTGGTTGTTTTCAGAAACACCATTCAGAAGGCTATCTAGGATGGAAGATTGAAGTTTGCAGATAAAAAGGAAGAGACTTTGGTAGACACGGATCCGTTTCCGTTAGCTGATGCACACATGCTGCAAACAGTGGCAATTAGGAAGCATGAAGAACATACAGAAAACAACAAGCCTGAGGGGACAGGGAAAGCATTCCAAAGATTGGATGGTAAACCATCTGTTTTTACTCGTTTTTCTCCTCTCTCCTTTGTAGCACATTTCTATGGCAAAGAAGGGAAACTAACAGTGCAAGTGCCCCAAGAGAGGCCATTTCTGCCTGGCTGTTGTTCCCGACCATCAAAGTCCCAAAAAAGACGAGAACAATGGAAGAGAGCACAACAAAGGCGGCTCCTTGATGCCTGGGTTGAAGAACAATTACCCCCTGATAATGGCCAAAATATGCTTAGCATCCTGCCGTCAAGTTTTCGAACCACCTCTTGTCAAGAGTCCATGGAAGAGGATTTTCATGTGGAAGAAAAAGCTATAGTGGAGTTGGTTGATGTCAAAGTCCCCCCCAGAGGGGATGCTATTTCCTATTCCGACAACCCAAAGTGTTAACCACCTCAGGCCCTTGTATATCAAAGCACATATCAACGGCAAGCCGTTTACTCGAATTTTTGTTGATGATGGAGCTGTCTTGAACGTAATGCCTTTCTTTACCTTGAAACTATTGGGAAAAGATAGGATAGATTTGTCCCCTACCGATGTACAGATGGTTAACTTCACTGGAGAAGCAATTGCGGCAGAAGGCGTTATCACCTGTGAAGTCACAGTCGGGCCCAAAACTAGTAAAACGGTCTTTTTTATAATTGATGCAAAGCCAGCTTATTCCGTTTTATTGGGCAGGGATTGGATACATACAAACTGCTGCATACCGTCCATTTTACACCAAATGATACTGATCTGGGATGGAGAACGGGTAGAGCAAATCCCAACCGATCCCAATCCGTTTTCGGCAGAGATTCACATAAACGAAGCTTTGTTTTATCACCCAACCTTTAATCCAAGCCAGTATGCCAAGCTAACGATGGCTCACAACCTTATCACCACTGAGGAGCCAAGGGGAAACGGCTTACGACTTGAGGATCCAGAGGTCCAACGAGCTCCTGGTTTTGTTGCTCAAGACCCATTAACGGAAGTAGACATAGGGGAGCCTGGGGAGAACAAAACAATCAAGGTTAGCCTACATTTGTCTGTTGTGCAGAGAGATAAGTTGACGTGTCTAATCCGCAGGTATAAGGATTACTTTGCGTGGGACTATCATGAGATGCCAGGACTGGACAGAGGTATTGTAGAGCATCGTCTACCTATCAAAGAGGGCTTTAAGTCACATAAACAACCGGCTAGATGTTTTAATCCCACCAAGGATTAAGGAGGAGATAGAAAGATTGCTTCGGTCTGGGTTCATCCGTACGTGCTGATACGCAGACTGGATATCTAACATTGTGTTGGTCATCAAGAAGAATGGTCAACTACGTATCTACATAGACTTCAGAAACATAAACTTGGTTACTCCGATAGACGAGTATGCTATGCCGATGGCAGATATGTTGGTGGATTCTGCTGCAGGCAACCAGTTTTTGAGTTTCATAGATGTCTATTCAAGGTATAACCAGATATTTATAGCTGAGGAGGATACACACAAAACAGCGTTCCATTACCCAGGGTCCATCGGCCTGTTCGAATGGGTAGTTATGCCATTTGGTTTGAAGAACGCTGGGGCCACTTTTCAGCGAGCTATGAACCTCATCTTTCATGATCTTATCGGCAATACAATGGAGGTTTACATAGATGACTTGGTCGTAAAATCCTCCAATTTCTTACAACACTTGACTGATTTGGAGCAGGCATTTCTCCGAATACGCAAACACCATTTGAAGATCAATCCCGCTAAGTGTGCATTTGGAGTTACCGCCGGGAATTTCCTTGGGTTTTTAGTACACCAGAGGGGAATTGAAATAGATCAGAACAAGGCCAGGGACATTTTACAAACAAGACCTCCTCAGACAAAGAAGGAGCTTTAGAGTTTCCTAGGGAAGATAAATTTCTTACGACGTTTTTTGGCAAATTTTGTAGGTAAACAGAAGACTTTTTCCTCTTTGTTACGATTGAAGTTGTCTCAAGAATTTATTTGGCAGCCTGAGCATCAGGAGGCATTTGATCAGATAAAGATAACTTTGTCCCATCCACTGGTGTTCGCACCTCCCCACAACTGGTCGCCCATGAAGCTGTACATCTCAGCTGTACAAGAATCCATCGGTAGCTTATTAGCTCAGGATGACCAACAAGGGATTAAAGAGCAGTATACTATCTTAGTCGAAATCTATCGGATACAGAGACCAGGTACACCCCTATTGAAAAATTGTGCTTATCTCTCCACTATGCGTATATAAAGTTGGAACATTATTTGTTGTTTAGGAAAGTACATGTCTTGTGTAAGGTAGATTTAGTTAAATTCTTGCTGAATCGTCCTTTGTTAAATGGACGGTTTATGAAATGGGCAGTCAAATTACATACTTTTTCCCTAACCCATGTGCCATTGAGAGCAGTCAAAGGACAGGCTATTGCAGATGTTTTAGCCAAACACCTTTCTTTAAAAGTACCACAGGAAGTACCACCAACAGAAGGAAACTCAACACAGAGGTACATGTCTTTGAAACCTTGGGTTTTGCAGTTTGACGGCTCAAGCACCTAACAAAAGTTCGGCATTGGTTTGGTTATCGAATCTCTAAATGGACACCAGGGTAAGATCTACTTTGAGCTGAAAAAAGGAACAACCAATAATCAGGCGAAGTATGACGCCCTTTTATTAGGACTACGGATTCTGAAGGCATTGGAGGTCCAAGTAGTCAAAATTTTAGGAGATTCCTAGGTGATTGTCAGACAGGTATTAGGAGATTATAAATGCGCTAACCCGTTTCTGTCAGACAGATTGCAGGAGGTAAAAAGGTTGCTTCAGCATTTTCAGGAGGTTGTTCTGGTTCATGTTCCCAGATCAGAAAATCAAGGTGCTAATGATCTAGCTCATATGGCCTCAGGTTTTAAGAAATCCGTAATGTGCCAACAGATAGCGGAGACGGAATATCAGGATGATTGGTGATAGGAGATTGTTTCTTACCTACGAAACTCGACTAGTCAGGCGTCTCGCGACTTGAAGTGGAAGGCCCTCAACTTTACCTTGATAGACAGTAATCTGTTCCGACGTAGTCATACCGGGGTTCTTTTAAAGTGTCTCTCAAAAGAAGAAGCATTTCAGGCTATGTCAGAAGTACATGAAGGCCTATGCGGAGCACATCAGGCAGGCCCAAAACTGAAATGGACACTTTAGCACCATGGTTTCTTTTGGCCATCAATGACCACAGATTGTAATGCTTATGCTATGGGTTGCGAAACCTGCCAAAAGCATGGCCCTCTATTACACACTCCTTCCACAGAGTTGCATCTGATCATTAAGCCGTGGCCTTTCCGCGGATGGGCTCTGGACATTATCGGAAAGATTCATCCACCTTCAGCAAAAAGATATACATTCATACTGGTGGCAACGGATTACTTCACCAAGTAGGTGGAAGCGCAACCATTAATCAAGGTGACACAAACAGCAGTCATCAACTTTCTTCGACAGAGCATTCTCTTTCGTTTCGGAATCCCAGAAACAATGACAACGGATCAAGGTACGATGTTTACAGGGGATCAGGTACGTAACTTTCTAACCCAGTTTAAAGTTAAGTTGCTTCACTCTTCTCCTTATTATGCACAGGCCAACGGACAAGCAGAGGAAACAAATAAAACTTTAATCGACATGATCTGTAAGGCAGTAGAAGACAATCCAAGGAGATGGCATGAGACATTACAGGAGGTGTTATGGGCCCATCGGAATGCTGCTAAGACTGCTACTGGTTTTACTCCGTTTAGACTAACTTATGGGCAGGATGCTGTGTTACTTGTGGAGTTATCGTTACAATCAGCCCGGATAGCCTATCAGCATGGTCTAACGACTAAAGAATATCAGATAGCGTTGGCCCGAAGTTTAGATCAAGTTGAGGAGGATCGCTGGATTGCCTTGGAGAACATAAAACGACACAAGGAGAAGGTAGCGAGGACGTACAATTGGAAAGTCTGTGAAAGAAACTTTCAAGAAGGGGACATGGTATGGATGGCTATTTTGCCCCTTGCACCAAAAGACCCGAGATATGGTAAGTGGTCTGCTTCATGGGAAGGTCCGTTCCTGGTCACTCAAGTTTTTTATGGAGGGGCTTATCGCCTGATGACACTTGATGGAAAAGAAGTAGGCAAGGTGATCAATGGTAAGTTCTTAAAACATTATTATCCGGCGTTCTGGGAAGGAACTAGAGAGTAAAAAAAAAAAAACAATACAATAAAATTCTTCTTGAGTAGAAAATTCTGTTAAAAGAATTCTGATATATTAATGAGCTGATCACAAGAGGCCGATTAGATAGCCATAAGTGTTATTATAAAAGGGGATTAGCTATCATCAGAAGGGAAGTTGGGCAGCAGCATCGGCCGATACGGAATAATCGCTAGCCGATTAGGGTCTTCTGGTTCGAAATCTCGGCTAGCCACCATGCCAGTTCCCGTTGGCTGCGGATCAGGAACGAGAAGCTCTGCCTCAGCCATCTCAGACTCAGTCTCTATTTCCTTCTCGGGGTGCAGGTCGATTTCATCAGTGGGTGTCTTTGGAACCTCTATCTTGGCCGCCGTAATGACAGTTTCTTCAGGTTAAGTTCCGAAAGGACCGGCTTCGTCAGGAGTCGAAGGATGAAGAACCTTGTTCAGCTCAGCCACAAAGCGGTCCCACCCAAACTTCATCTCATTCAGTAGAACGGTTGAGTTTGTTAGTTCAGCTTCGAGGAATTCCTCTTCCGCTTCCAGTATTAGCCGTTCGTCATTATGTTTGAGAAGGGAGTCGTCAACGGCCTTGACTGTTTCTTGGAACCCTTTCTCTAACTCCAGCCATTGTTCTAAGGCATTTTTCTCAGAAGCAAGTTCTTCCTGGAGTTCCAACAACTGACGCTCGAGCCGTTCAATCTTCCCTATTCCCTCCGCAATATCAGCTCGCAGAAGCGTTAAATGATTAATGGACTCTCGGCGGTCCCTCTCTGCAAGTGCTGCATTTGCTTGGTGCAGTTTTAGAATCTCTAATTGATCATGAGCTTCATCTCGACGATGCTGTGTGTTGAAGAGGAAGCGCCCCGTGAAGCGCATCTGCCCCAGGCACCCAATTGCCAAGTCCCAAAGCGTAGAGGGCATGTCCGAGTCGGCTGACTGTACAATCCACAAAAGGGAGAGACTCACATTGTCCAGGGTGGACTTCTCAGTAGGCAAGGAGGCCCCGATGAGGCCATCAAGAAAGTCCAGCACCGAGGCTAACGTCAGCATCGGCAAGGGAGCAACAGCCTCTTCAGTCCCCTGGCTGGGGGGAGGCAGAGTTGTTTCTGTAACAACGACTACTGGTTCTTTTTCAGGTGTTGGCAGAACAGGGGATGGACTTTCTGAAACCGGTGCCGCAGCCGATGGAAGGTCTGCCGTTGGTGGGAAAGCCGACGCATCAACCGGTGGAAGAGAAGCCGTAGCCTCCACCAATGGGGTGTTTGTCATCGGGAGAACAGCTCTTTCAGCTGCCCTTTCGGCTAGAGATCGGAGCGGAATGTATTCCTCTGAGTCAGAAGAAGTGTCGATAATAACGGGACGACCTATCTCTTGTTTACGCTTCTGCAGAAAAGATTAAACTGATAGTTAGACAAATTGAATATTAGAGAAGCCGAGCAAAACAAGAATTGACAGAAGCAAACCTTAGAAACAGGAGGAGTCAGTGTTTCATGCTTCCTTTTTTATTACCGGAGCAGGGACAGGACCTCGATTTCTTTTTTCTCTTCCTCCGGGACGGCGGCAGCAACAGTAGTAGTTTTCTGCACCAAGGGAGTACGTAAGGTCGAAATTATTATAGGATTTACAGGATGTTTTACCTGCTTTCCTTTTTTAGCAGATGGTGTCTCAGGCAAAATGGTGGTCGGCCCAGGAATTCGCGGAAGCCAGACACCTACGGGGTCGAAAAGTAGGGCCCCACTCAGTAGCCTTCACCATAAATTGAAGTTCGGAGAAGTTTCTAGCACCACTTGGAAGGGCTTGAATTGGAAGGACCACAGGATGGCCTGGGTGCTATCAGCTAAAGTTTGTACATCCTCAGCCGATAGCACCAGTTTCACGGAGAAGGAAGAAACGTGCCCCGGATCTGCAGGGATATTTTGTATTAGTCTAAACTAGCGGGAGAAGCAGTGAGGATTGTACCTCTCACAGGAGGTCTTAGCATTTCGGGCCCCAGGCTTGGCCCCCAGAAGAATTTCTCGAGGACACAGAATTCGGGCCCATGGAGTTTCTTGTGTTGCTTCGGGGCTTTCCGACAAACCTTTCAACCAGAGGGGGCCTTCTTGGCGAGCAGCATACGGAAAGAAGATAGCAACATGGAAGTCTCGACATTGGTAAAGGTACGAGACGATGGTTTCGGCAGAAGCAGTGTTCAGAGGGACCCGCAGTAGTCGATAGCCGGTTGTTTGTTCAGAAGGGCTCGCGTGGGCTCCTGTGATTCGGCTAACGCCAAAGTTGGGCAAATACTGGTACAGCCAAAGTTGGGCGATCCAGAGCGGGCCCCCAAGGTTAGTCGGATCTTCCCCAACGGAAAGGGCAGTCATCAGCTGGTTAATGGTGCGATAGACCAGGGCGAGGACCAGAGAGGCAAGGTCGCAGCGCCTTTTACTCCGCAAGAGAGCCGATACGTAGTATTGGTACTCGTTGCCAACACCGGCAGAGTGGGAGCAAATAATGTACTTACATAACCAGAGCCATAGAAAGGCCGCTCGTTCTTGGTTTGAAGGAGTATCCTCTACCCCTCTCTGAGCGGCGATGAAGTTGATGTATGAAGAGGAGGCCTTGTCCAGACGAGCCTCAATGGCTAGTATGTTGTCTTCATCATGGAGCCTCAGAATCTCATCGCCGTGGTATCGGAAGCCGAGGATGGTGTAGATGTCAAAGATGGTAGGAGAAAACATCCCGTGCGGAAAGATGAAGCCATTTATCACCGAGGACCAAAAGGGAAGAACGGCGGTGAACAGGTTGCGATCAAACGCCATCTCGAAATCAGCGTCCGAAATTCCCCATTGCGCCCAGATGGCCCCAAATCGGGCATAGCAGTGGTCCCGCCATTCTCTGTAGTTCTTGAGCTTGCGAGGCCAATGACAAAAATAGGTGGTGAGATTGGCGGTTGTAAAAGTATCCTGTTGCAGAAGGAAAGTAAAATCGGCAGGCAAGACAAACCGCAAGTGTTTAGCGGTAACCTCTGTTGGTAAGAGACGAGGGCCCAAGGTAAATAGGTTAGCATCAGCCTAGACCAGGGAGAGGATGTTCTTATCAATAGGGGTTGCCATCGTAGTGTGGTCTTTTTACTGAAAGGAAATTTACAGATCACAAGGAACAACCGCAAAAAGATAAAGGATCAATGAATCACTTAGGCAGAAGAATTCTGAAGAAGATAGAAGTCGTAGGAAGTGAGGAGTTCCGATTGGGGACCACTGCTATTTGTAAGGGAATTTGAAATTGAGCCGTTCGTGGGTTTTAAAGCCGAGGCATCACAAATATTCCACAACGTTCAGGACGTTTCGTTTTTGTCAGAAAAGGAACGGCTGCTATTAATGGCTGTATGATTCCCATCGTTTCGCTGACTTGCGCCTGTTGAAACAATGGGACTCGGGGGGGCATGTGTTGACATCAGCTTTGCCGAGCCGATAAGGTCAACAGTTTGAGCAGCCGATAGTCATGGTCAACATCGGTACCACGAAGCCGATAAGAAGGAAAACAGATTCCTGATCTTTCGACACAAGAATTCTACACGACCGTTGGGAGCATTCTTTGGTCGAAAGAAACTCCACGACCTGTTAGTGACTTGATTGCAGCTAGTATAAAATGGGAGCATTGCCCAGAACTGAACAAGACTCATCAACCAACAGCATCAAATTTCGATTGCTTCTACTTTATCGTTATTTACGGCTTTCTAGTCTAGGAATTCAATTTCCTATAGCTTTCTTACCGCTTTATTACAACTTTCATTTACAGCTTTGTTTCCAGTTTTCTTTACAGTTCTCCATTCGTCTTTCTAAGTCAAGATCTTTTCTGTATTTTCCTTTAAGTAAGGTAATACAAATATCAGTTTATTGTTCTAGAAAGTTCTTCCGTTGGGCATTTTCAGCTGACTTTCTTGAACCCTTTCTATAATAAGTTTAAGAAACCCGATCTCTGATTCAAAAAAGATCTGATACCATTTTCTATTTCACCATATCGGATCGCTTGTATTTATTGGAAGTATAGCCGATACCTATTCGCATCGACTCATTATTTTGACAGCAACACTATTAAATTCAAATTCTATAAAAATATCATAATATAATAAATCTTTTAAAGTAATACAATATCTAGATTTAGCCAACTCATCAATATTCTTCAAATAATATCTTTATCTTATTTTTGTACTTGTTTTCGTGAGCTTCTTACTGAGATTTGTATTTTGAAACCGTAGCCATTCATTTCTTTTTCCCTTGGGGGAATACACGAGATAAAATTTGGAGCATATTTGCCAGCGTGTTCCCGCGTCCTAATCGAGGAATTCTGTGGCATCCTGACGTGTCTAATTGGGACCTAAAATCAGAATGTAGGTACTATAATTTTATTTTGTAGTCTTCTGTTTATTGAAGTTATTTGTTATTTTGTATTCTAGTTTAAATTAATTCTTTTGGTCTTATATTATTAATACATATTAATTTTGAAATTTTATATAAAGATGTGTAAATTTGAGTATTGATATATAGTCTTAAATAATTAGTTTAAAGATGTAAATTTGTTGTTGGATATTCACTATTAATAAATTTAGAGTTTGTGAATATTTTGGGAATTTATATTTTTATATGCTCTTTTACTATCTTGAACAACTACATTAATTTCTCATTTTTTATTAATTTTTCGTATCTTATTTATTTAAAATTTTATATATGATCGTTAGATAAATTTTCTTATTACCACAAAGTTCTTGTTACTTATTAATAAGTTGCATCAAAACTTACAAGTGATATTAAAGCCTACATAAATATTATAAAAAAATTATAAATTAGAAAATTGACATTATGATTTACATGAAGTGAATAATAAAGTTTTGTTTATATTGAGTCATTTAGTCTTTAAAATAAGTCCAAAATAATTTTTTTTAACTAAAAAACAAAACAAGATTTTTGTCAAAAATGGCCCAATTATGGTCATTTTGAAATCAATTGGCCTGACATATGGTAGGCCTCAAATGGCCTTGACACATTTATGAGATGTGTCTTAATTAAATAAATAAATGCATCCTAGTATGAATAAGAAGAATCAAAACACAAAAGTTCCAAAATCCTAACTTCTCTATCTTAATAGAAACTCAACTCTTCCAAGAGATTGTCTCACTCAAATGTAAAAGATAAGGACAATTAATAGATGAGAAAATGACAGTGGTGAAGATAAATATGACTTTTTTGTTGTAGAAGTCGAGAGTTGAATATATATATATTTTTTTTGCAACGTATTACAAAGAGTTAATTTTAAAAAAAAGATTCATTTGTTATGAACGCATTATTAAAATTTGTCATTATTTAAGTAGAATACATCTAAATTATTAGTTAATGCTATTTGAGACTTGCCTTAAAAGCATGCACCAGTAGATTGCGTAATGCCCACAGCTGGGCCATTTTTGGGACAAAACCAGCAAAACATGTGCACCTTGACCAGCTAGTGGCAGGGGACTGTATCGTGGGTAATTGATCAGAATGGCTCCTTTTGGGGCCATTTTACTTCAATTGGCCCGGTTCGGGGAGGTCATCGTAAAATGGCCTCAAAGTATTATATAAATGTGTCATAACTAAAATAGGATGCATTTACGGAATGCGTCTTTAGAACCAATTAATTTTAACCAATTATCTTTCGAACTAAATTGTAAGACACATATTTATAAAGCGTTCTAATATGACGCATTTAATTAATGTGTCTTTATTCTCATAGGATGCATATAAATGCGTCTTAGTAGGATGCAATAATGTAATGCATCCTTAATACCACTTTTCAAAATAAAAAATAAATCATATTGATAATATTCCCTGTTTTTCTAGTCATTCATTTCATGATTCAAAAATTATGTATTACATAATTTAGATTGAATTACTCAATTCTTCATTTCAGTTTTAATAAAAAAAAAAGAAATTTTCGTGATATTGGGAAATAGACCTTAATTTATGCAAGCCACTAATTTGGGCTGATACTAATCAATAAAATACAATTGATCAGTCCATTTAACTACTTTAAGTGTTCATATAATTGAATGACATTTTTTTTAAACGTTTATGTAACAGTGGTTTAGGTTGAAAATGCCAGAAATCAGAACGTAATCAATGTGAAATGAAAAAGCAACCTGATTAAATAAATTTGTTATAATGCAAGCGCATGTAATTGCATAATTTATTGTTCTGGTTCAAAGCGAGTATTATTACAATTTCGTATATTATGTCTTGCTTAATAGCAATTTTCGCATTTTGGGGGGAGCATTTATTCTGGTAATCTATCTCACCTCGAAAAAGTGTAGTAGGCCTCTGACCAAGTTTGTTGCTTTAAGCGCTGATGTATAGCCCTCTAAAAGAAGTCAACATTACACCAGGTATTTTCGTTGCTGACAGGGTAGAAATTATGCTTATAAGTTGAAATGTACTTCTCTATGGAGCAAATAGGCAAAACAAAATCTAAAGGTTGTCAGCCACAATGTCGATAGACTGTAAATATATGCGTGCATAGTGATTTAAAAAATACTCCATTTCGTGCAGCACTAGTCCCGTGAGGACATCTTAACTGTATAAACATTGTTACCTTTACTCCCAACTCTTACGGGTATCCTTACATTGAAAATTCCAGAGCGTTCATTATACTGTATAGCCTTGTAACGTCTAGCATTCTACAAAGTTGCCTGGAATGCATTTCATATCAACAGAGGAAATGGTTTGTTACAGTAGGTAGCCTTAGACCGATGCATATTAAAGTATTCGACAATCTTTATGAATGTTGCATCAATCAGTGCTTTGATTGGTAATGCTCGTGTTTTTTTAGAACACAATTTAACGATTTGAACAAATCGGTCATCATACATCCGTATCAATATCCAGCATCATGTGAAAGTGTCCACTTTTCGAGGCCAATTTGCATCAACCATTGTATGCTTCCTAATTGTGTTCTCTTATTTCATTCATTATAGATTAGAACTTTGATTTCTTTCTCTCTGTTCTGGCTTTGTACATTAGTCGCTTCAACTCCGTATTCTCGAAATGTCGATTGAAATTGGCACGAACGTGATGTAGATAGAACCTGTGAACTCCCATAGGTTCAGTCCATCCAGGCTATCTCCTCATAGCAGATAAGATACCTGTGTGCCTACGAACATAACACAAACATGTCTTTCGCGAATCATACGACTTTAGACTAGTCTAAGAAGTCATCCCCAACTCTCTATTTATTCAACATCGACAACCACAAAGGCTAAAGAAAACATATGGTTATTACTATTTTAGGTACTGGAAATCAATAACACACTCGTATATGCCCCTCTTAAATGAGTCCCGTCAATTAAAATCATGGGGCAACAGTGCCTAAATCCCTCGATTGATGGCTTGAAGGCCCAAAAAACAAACCGAAATATGTTAGTATCTCTAGTACTGATGTCGTGGTGTTTTCAGTGTACTATTATACTAGGATTTAATTTTGTAATGCCAATATGTAGTTAGGTAGTACTGTAAAAGTGTCAGACCATCTATTATATAGTAACTCAACAGTGACTTTTTGGGCACACCACCCCTTCTGATACGAACATTCAACCTAAAATTACTCATGAACAACCCCTAATATAGTGCTAATGCGTATCTCGAGGTCATCTTTGATGAGATGTAGTATGTATTGTGCAATAAACTTATGAGACAAATTCCTCCTATTGTTGTTTATGACCCTCTATAGACATGTGTGCTCGCCATTCCAAACTGCTATTTTCCATCGTCCACTGCTAGCTTTCTTAATGATTCTTATATACCATGCACATGAATTTTGCTCAATATTATTCCTACAAGAGGTAGTCTAAATTGCGCTCTTATTCTTGATTACAGTGAACTCCATCTTTTCCTCATGTTTTATAATCTTACAGCATAAACTATTTATTTTTTATCTTGGAAATGTATTTTATGGCATAACTCTCAATTCGCCTCCGACCATTCGTCAACTCGTAAGTCATCTCTAGCATAGAAAAAGTTACCTTTAGGTGCTCCTGTACCAATATCTTGGAAAATGCATATAGGTGTCGTGTATCGGTATGTGTTATGCTGGTACTGGTGCTGGCGAAGCCAAAAAGATCATATGATGTAGGTCTACATCATAATGGTCACTGTCGCTGCTACCGCTATCATCACAATCATCTACGATGGTAGACTCGAACCCATGATCTCCATCCGAGCCGGAGGACCATCAATGTCAGAGGTGTTAGTATTTGTGGATTCTTAAACATGAAAAACATCCACGAATCCTTTTTGAGGACCCAAGCTAATCGATTAAACAATCTAGGGATCACAGAATTACCTCTGTTCAGTGTAATCAACATCTTTGGATTCTAATTTTTCTGTCGTATGTGCAACTCGAACGATTACCAAACACTGCAATGTGTGAATGCCCTCTATCGGATACACACGGTGAACTAACTCATTACCTTGGGAGTGCTAGCGTCTAGGGTTTAAGAGGTTTAAATTTTTCTGGTGAATGGAGGCATGAATATTAACAGAGAGCACTCTTGAGAAGATGGCTAGGGTTTTTTTTTTTAAATCACCCAAATCTCTTGGAGTCAAACTCTGATAATATCTTATCATATTTTATTTTAAATTAAAATTAAAACTGATATGATAAGATTATGTTATTATCGAGTCAGATTCTTATAATCTGGATATCATCCAGATATATCGAATATGGACATATTTCCAAATTCATTGTATTTAGTTAATTTTCTAGGTTCAATTAACTTAGACATATTTTTAGATTCATCGGATCTGATTACCAGAAAAATAATCTAACGAGTTCACTTATTGTGTAACCCTGTAGGTTCATTTAATACTGACCAGTGTGCCCAAATCACATTTAAATGACCCACATGTTATAAGCAGTTTTTAGTAAAAAATTATAACTATCCAGGTTAAATAAAGATCAGTGATCTCTTTGAACTAAACCATAACTTTATATTTAGTCCTTTTGTCACACGATATCCAGATTAAGCATAACACATGGAGTATGTCATCCTTATTAAGCTTAATCAATTATTTCTTGATCTCATAATAGACTGTTCAAATAAATAATATCAATATCTCAAATTGATATATTTGAGCACAGTTATGCATTTTAACAGTTTAACTTATCAAGGGGCCCATGGATATCTCTTCCATAATTGAGAGGGACAAATTCCTTCACTATCAATCATATTCCTCTCCCTGATTTATTCTGTATCTAACAGTGGTCTAATTTATTATCTGGTTAAAGAAACTTTAGACAACGCCAAAATATAGAATTTATCAAGTAGGAAAATATGATGAATTTATGTCGAAGGACTTTTAATATCATTATGGCTAGAAAGTAATTATGACATGTTCCATGAAGTACTCTCACAGTAGGTCATGTCCAATATAATGTTCTCTACCATTTATTTATGTTTTGACTTGATATCACATATATCTATGACCAGTAAAATATAGCCATTAAGTCACAAATATACTAATATTAATTTATTATTGTTCCACTAATAATAATCGATCAGGGACAGTTTAAGATAGTCATTGTATTGATTGTTAGGTTTTACTATCAAATTACGTACTTGATGACCACAAAACTAAATGCACTATTCATGAAAAGAAATGCCTTGTATTGTTACATAATACATAACGACAATAGTATAAGTACAAATTGACTCTAGGGTATGTGTTGTGCTGGTACTAGTGCTGGCAAAGCCGAAAAGATCATATGATGTAGGTCTACATCATAATGGTCACTATCGCTGCTACCGCTGTCATCACAATCATCTGCGATGGTTTCCATTCGAGTCGGGGGGACCATCAATGTCAACGGTTGATCCAAGTGAGTCCATGACTACTATACCATTAATTATTGGTGGCTCCGTTGGTCTAGTTTCATGGATATTAGTGGTGAAAATATATTCAGAAGTCTCAATTGGCATTAACATGTGTACATATTAATTTGGATCAATAGTCAGATAATTTTGTTGGAAAAGCCACTGATCTTGAAATTTTGTAGCTCGCAACTGGTCCTATTAGAGCAGCATAGCTGTGTATGGCCTTGGGCAGATTGAACCTCGTAAGTGAGGTTGTTGTTGTGGAAATGCCATGGCTAGGGTACTGGTCTTGTGCATGAGGAATCAATGATACACCATCCAACACAGGTTGTTTGGGGAATGCCTTCACATAAATATGTAAACCACGTACTTTCCTTGAAAATATGTGGCAAAGTCCAGAAGGCTTTCATATCAGTTTCATCCTCTAATAAAAGTAACCCCCATTGACTCGTTGAACCATAAATCCAGGGATATCTCATGGATATCTCTAGCGTTAACTCATGCTATCAGTTCTCATATATGAATGGATTTTTCGGTCAATTGCTCAACTGATATTTTTCGTTATATGTTTAAACTCTTTTGACAAGGGCCATCAAAACAAACTAAACCTCCAATTTTATAGGAAATCGTGCAATTCCAAAAGAAATCGAGAGTTATCGGTGATTCAAGACCCATAACTATTAAAAATCAAAGTTGTGATGAATGTATATAAGGAGGATGGACAGGTGGCTTGTAAGTATTTCTTCGTGATTGAAATAAACCTACAGATGAAGCTGATTTATAAGACAAATGATGCATTACATCATTGCGTTCTCTGAGCCTCCATGCATGGCTGTAATGGGAGTAGTAATAGCACTGGTGCATCTCCCTCGGGCTAAAAAGGCTCTTGATTTGGGACTACATCTCAGGCGTCACGATGCGGTCTCCCATCTTGACATTTATTAAAATTTGATTTCAGTTTCTTTATTATTCAAACAAAAATATTCTATTAAATTTTATAAATTATTAGTAGAGATTTTTTGAATAACTCCTTGATATGTCATGGATATTTAAATAATGATCTGTATGTTTTGAAACCTACCAATAGTTCATTATATCATACTAAAACTAACAAACACATTAAGTTATCTCCTACTAATTAGACTCTCTTATGGCATCTTAGATTTAGTCCTATTAATCTAAATAGGATTCAAAGACTTGTAAAAGAAGGTCCTTTAAGTGACTTAAAGGTGGAACATTTTCAAGTTTGCTAATCTTGTTTGGAAGGTAAAATGATCAAAAAGATCATTTTCTTCCAAAGGAAATAGAGCTAAGGAAGTCTTAGAATTAGTGTACTTTAACGTATGCGGACCAATTAATATCTGTGCTTGAGGTGGGTATGAGTATTTTATTACTTTTACGGATGATTACTCAAGATATTGATATGTTTGCCTAATGACTCATAAGTCTGATACCTTAGAAAAATTCAAAGAATTTAAGGCTCAGGTTGAGAAACAATTAGGAAAGAACATTAAGACATTTCAATCAGATCGATGAAGAGAATATCTATCACATGACTTTAGATCTTACTTGTTAGAAAATGAAATTTTATCCCAACTAAGTGCACCTGGCACTCCCCAACAAAATGGAGTGGCAAAAAGAAGAAACAGGACCTTATTAGAAATGGTCAGAATAATGTTAGTACATCCTTTTGGGGATATGTTATACAAACTACAACATATATATTGAATATGGTTCCATCTAAGTCTTGTTGGAATATATGCCCTCTAGACTAATTTTCTGATGTAATTTATTAATAAAAGAATTTATTCTCAAAATTTATTTCTGAATTTATATTTTATTTGTACACGATTTTTATTTGGAAATGACTCATTGTGTTTAAGTAAGTGATCCATGTAAATGGTGGTCTTTCACAATAACGTATGAATCATGGGTTACTTAACAGATAAATATTTGTTCTTAACGGATTGATGAGAATTGAAATCTCATCATGTATAGGTTATTGTGTTATGAATTTCAAATGGAAAATGGCTTACTTATAGCATGAGCGTATTTCAAATACGTAAAACAGGACCTATAATAGTAGTTTCTAAAAGTACTATTTAGAAGAAACCCAGACTGTTACTGTTACAGCGTGGATTAATTCTTTACCGCTTGAGTATGAGCTGGTGGTCTGACGAAGCTAGAAGCATATACTTTGATATACTATAGTTGAGATTCTTTCGTAGAGCTAATATACCTGTATGTTAGGTATATGTGACTAGTTAGTTAAGATAGACTTGTACAAGATAGCTTCTGCACTATATCGCCCCTTGTGATTGTTCAAATGATCTAATTATCCAGAGCCCTGGGGAACATGACTTGGATGTTTGCTTTAGGGTAGCTCCTTTGGAAAGCAGAGATATTCCAGGAGTCATGGATCATTGGACTAGAAGTCTAAGGATGGTAGATATCTTTTAGAGAGGTGTTAGTACACTCCTCCTCTCTAAATGACGACGATGCGTAGAGGGGTATTTTAGTAATTACACCTGTAGGTCGAAGACGCTAACGTAGCATTATTCTTAGGATCAATATTTCCTTATAGTGATATTAAAAAATACTTAAAATGCAAAATACAACTATTTATATAGTAGGAGTGTTTTAGTCATTTTAGTAGCCAATGCGATATGTCTTTTGGTCTCTGGAATGGCCCTTAAATCCTGACAGATTTGGATTAAAGAATTGATCTTGACAATTATGAGTTTTATTTTATTTTATTTAAATAGTCTAATTTATTATTGGAATAGAATAAAATAAAAAGCCCGAGAGAGAGTATATATTTTATCTAGCTTAATTGGTTAATTAATTATTTAGGGCTCAATGCCCAGATTAAATAATTAAAAAATTAATCTAGATATAAACTAGATAAAAAGCCTGATATTTTATATTAGTCTATTTAGGCATGCTAATTATTTATTGGGTTATTTAATAAAGCTCAAAAAATAAATAATTGAGATTTATTATTTATGGGTGTTTAAGCCCAAGAGTAAATAATTTTATCTGGCCCAATGAATAAGACCAAAAGTAAAATAAAATTTAAAAATATATATAATTAATTATTAAATTAATTAAATAAATAAAATAAAAAAGAATAAAAATAACACGGGATGAATCCCGTGTTGTTTTGCATGAAGGATAACAGAAAGTATGGCTGCTTTCTGTTTTCATGCAGTTGGCTACTCTCTCTCGGTGGAAGAACAAAATGCAAAGGAAATCATGCAAAGTGATTGAGGCTTTTCAATTTTTGGACTTCACAGACGAAACCCATTTTGATAGCTTTATAGAGACTAAGTCTGTGAAGCATTCACAGAAGCCAAAAGTATTGCAAACCCACATATTTGAGCTTTCACCGGCAGTGGAAAATGGACCATTTCGAAAGCTCAAAAGCTTCACGTGAATAAGACGAAGTCGACGTTTACAAAGACGTGATCTAATAGCTTCAAGCATTCTTGTACAAACATCTTCTTCAGTGCGAAAAGAGTCATTCAAACACAAAGATAAATTTTTCGTTTTATAAGTATACTTTCGGTTTGATGATTTTTGCCATTTTAAACCTTCAATTGGTATTAGAGCCATGGTTTGGCAAATATAGGAAGCATGCTAAACTTAACTAAAATAAGAAAATAATTGTTTTGGATGAAATCAGTGATTCTTCCTGTTTTCTGGTATGGGAAGTTTCACTGTAAGTTTCGCGAGTGGAAGCATAAGAACAATGTATTTTAATTGCTTTCATAGATATCGTGTAAGCCCAGTGTTTTTAAGGGTATAAACGGTTGTTTGGATAAGTTTTGATCGAAAACAGTGAAAAAATCGCACATAGTAGCATCTGAAAGCAGAGAAAAAATTTGGAGAAAATAATCATTGTAGTAGCCAAGCCGAGCCGAGCCGAGCTATTTTTGAGCCACCAGTTGTGTCTGTGAGAGGAGTAGCTGAGCCGCGCTTGGAGCCACAGCCGCCCCCTCCCCCCGGCGAGGAAAGCTTCCTTGCAGAAGCCTTAGCTTTCTCGCGCCGTGCGAGGAAGCATTTTGCAAATTGATGTTTGCCACGGTCAACAATTTTGACCGTAGAAGTGGGTAGGTCACAGGCACCTGCCCGAATCGCTGCCCATCGGTTTTCCCATGGGCCATGATTCAATGTGGTGGATGCACTGGACCTGATATATATAAAAAAAATTATTTTTAGTCTTATATCAGGCGAAGTTATTTTTATTGCAATAATTAATATTCTTTGAATATTTTACATGAAAAATAATAGTAAAGGAAATTTAGGATTAAAGAAGACTATTAATTAATTAATGTGTTTAATTCTATTTTTTGGACACTTAGGTTAAAAGAATAGAAAAGCATGAAAACATTGACAGTTTTCTAGCATGCTTATTTCTTTTTGTACCCTATGTGCGCGTTTTCAAAAAGACCAAAGTCTTTGGGAATTTTTGACAAAGAAAAACATTTTTCTTAAATCAAATAATTAATTTTAATTCGAACAAAAATTAATTCTTGATTATTTTCTTAAAGGATTTTATCATTGACATAGAAAATATTTTGGATTTAGATATTTTTGTGAATTAAAATAGAAAACCATTTTGATTGAATTTTACCAAGAAAAATTGTTTTTGTCAAATTAAAATTGAGATCAAAATCTCTCAAAAGTTTTATTGAAAATTTTTGAAATTATTAAGTTTCTTAATTTAAATAAAATTAATCCATGAAAAAATTTCTCAAAGGGTATAAACATTGACATATAAATTTTTATTGGTTTAGATATTTTATTTTTGAGTTAAAAGAAAACTTAATTGAAATTTTAAAGAGATATTTTTCAAGTAAATCCTTATTTTAAAATATTAAGTGGGAGAGGGGTTCCAACGGCCTTACAGCTTCCATCACGATTTTCATTAGAGATCGTGGGTCCCCTCGCGTCACCTTAGGAGTGAACTCGTATAGGATGGGGATACCATCGCAAGGATCTAAAACTAATTGATGGATGTAATAAATAACTCGGAACATGTGCTATAATCGGCCAGCCCATGTTGGAGGTTATAGTACGAGTAATATCCATAGGAAATTAGAAGAAACGGTCATCCCACGATGGAGTTATCTTCTAGATCATTACCTAGAAGGGAAATTAATTTGTGGTAGTTAATACACTTAGCTTAGGAAACTGTTAATCATCCTAAGAAGCTATGTCAGTTTTTTTTAAGATCCAAATTAATCATATTAAAGATAATAGTGATAGGGTTAACTATTATCGAATTTAATATGTGGATAAAGTCAGAAATTATTTTGTTTTTCACAAATTGAATTTTCTTTTATTTTCAATTTTTCAAAAATGGTTGGTAGAGGTTCTTTTAGTCATTTTGTTGTTATTCTCTGTGAGAATAAGCTAACAGGTCCAAATTATGTGGACTAGAAAAAGAATTTGGACATAACACTCACTGCTGAGGAGTATACGTATGTCCTCTTTGACACCTACCTTGTTATCGGGGAGGGTTCTTGTTGGGGATATGCCCTAGAGTCAATTTGTACTTATACAATTGTCATTATGTTTTATATAATAATATGAGGCTTTCCTTTCCATGAATAGTGAGTTTTGTTTTGTTGGTCATCAAGTACGTGACTTGATAGTAAAACCCTATAATGAATACAATGACTATTCTAAAACTGTCCCTGATCGATTATTATTATTGGAATAATAATAAATTAATATTAGTATGTTTGTGACTTGATGGCTATGTTTTATCGGCCATGGATATTTGTGATATCGAGTCAAGACATAAATAAATGTTAGAGAACATTGTATTGGACATGACCCATCTGTGAGAGTACTTCATGGAATATGTCATAAGTACTTTCTAGCCATAATAATATTGAAAGTCCTTCGACCTAAATTCATCATAGTTTCTTACTTGATAAATTCTATATTTTGACATTGTCTAAAGTTGTCTTTAACCGGATAATAATTAGACTACTCGTTGGATATAGAATAAATCAAGGAGAGGAATATGATTGATTGTGAAGGAATTTGTCCCTCTCGATTATGGGAGAGATATCCATGGGCCCCTTGATAAGTTAGACTGTTAAAAATGCATGGCCGTGCTCAAATATATCAATCTAAGATATTGATATCATTTGTTTGAACAGTCAACTATGAAATCAAGAAATAATTGATTAAGCTTAATAAGGATGACATGCTTCGTGCCTTATGCTTAATCTGGATATCGTGTGACAAAAGGACTAAATATAAAATTATGGTTTGGTTCAAAGAGATCACCGATCTTCATTTAACCTGGATAGTTATAATGTTTTGTTAGAAACCGCTTATAACTTGTGGGCCATTTAAATATGATTTAGGCACACTGCCAGTGTTAAATGAACCTATAGGGTCACACAATAAGCGAGCTTGTTAGGTTATTTTTCTAGTGACCAGGTTCGATGAATCTGGATGATATCCAGATTATAAGAATCTGACTCGGTAAAATAATTAGTTAAATTACCAAGATAATGGCAGAATCTTATCATATCAGTTTTAATTTAATTTGAATTTAAATTAGAATATGATAAGATATTATTAGGGTTAGACTCTAAGAGGTTCGAGGGTTTTTAAGAAAACCCTAGCCTTCTTTTCAATAGTCCAATTTTTCGGTTGAGAACATTCGTGCCATTCTCTACCAGAAAAAAAAACCTCTCAAACCCTAGGCGCTAGCACTCCCCGGGTATCGAGTGAGTTCGCGGTGTGTATCCGATAGAGGACGTTTGCATACTGCAGCGTCTGGTGATTGTTCGGGTTGAACGTACAACAGCGCAACCAGAATCGAAGGATTTCGATTACAGCAACCAGAGGTAATTCTTAAAGCTTAGATCTTTTTAATCGTTTACTTGGGTCTTCGGGAGGGATTCCTAGATGTTTTCCGCGTTTAGGAGTCCACGAATCCTAACAGTTCTACCGTTGAGGAGCATGAGGCTAAGAAAGCTTGGAAGAAGGCCAATGAAATGGCTTGATGCTACGTGTTGGTTTCCATGTCTAATGTGCTTTAGTCTAAACATGAGCACATGGCCACTGCTTACGACATTAGCCAATCACTAGTCACGATGTTCACAGATAAGAGCTAACCCGCAAGGCAGGAGGCTCTTAGGACGATCATCAATACTAAGATGGCTGAGGGAGTATCGGTCAGAGAGCATATGCTCAAGATGATTGCTGCTTTTGAGGAAGCAGAAGTCTTAGGGGCTGTAATTGACCCCGGAAGCTAAGTGGACATGGTTCTCAAATCTCTTCTGGGCTCTTTTACTAAGTTCAAGGTAAATTATAACATGAAAAAGTTAAACATAAGTTTAACTGAGTTAATGAAAGAGCTCCAGGTGGCAGAGAAGGTCATGGAGCCACAGTCCAAGGCTATGATTATTAGGACTTTTTCTTCCAAAACTGGGCCCACGCTCGGGAAGTTCAAAAAGAAGAAGGGAAACACACCAGCCAGCCCAAGAACCAGCCCAACAAGCCCAAAGGCAAATGCTTCAAGTATGGGCAGAAGGGACACTGGAAAAAGGAGTGTCCAGAACTTCAGACCAAGAAAAACCCTATAGCTATTTTTCTCTATCTAGGGTCAATTTCAATGGTTGGATCAACTTCCACTTGGATTGTTGATTCTGGTGCCACTAATCATATCTGTAACTCCTTGCAGGGGTTTAGGAAGATAAGAAGACTTCAGAAGGGCGAGTATGGACTACGAGTAGGAAATAGAGCAAGAGTATGGGCCTTTGCAATGGAAGAGCTAGATCTTGTTTTTTATTGTAATAAATTTGTTATATTAAAGGATATTTTATATGTACCCAGTTTTAGACAGAATTTGATTTCAGTTACAAAGATAATAAATCATGGATATTCTGTTTCTTTCTATTCTGGTATTACTATCAGTAGAAATGGAGAAGTCTTATGAGAATAAAAGAATTTATTCTCAAAATTTGTTTGTAAATTTACATTTTATTTATGTACATTTTCGTTTGGAAAGGACCCATTGTGTTTAAGTAAGTAATCTATGTAAATGGTGGTCTTACACAATAAGGTATGGATCACGGGTTACTTGACATATAAATGTTTGTTCTTAACTGATTGATGAGAATGAGAATCTCTTCATGTATAGGTTATTGTGTTATAAATTTCAAATGGGAAATGACTTACCTTTAGCCAGTGAGTAGTCCACTCACTTCATAGCATGAGCGTATTTCGAATACGTAGAACATGGCCTATAATAGTGGTTTCTAAATGTACTATTTAGAAGAAATCTAGACTGTTACTCCTATAGCGTGGACTAATACTTTACTGCTTGAGTATGATTGGTGGTCTGACGAAGCTAGAAATATATATTTTGATATACTGTAGTTGAGGTTCTTTCGTAGAGTCGATATACTTGTTTGTTGGGTATATGTGACTAGTTTGTTAAGACAGACTTGCACAAAATAGCTTTTGCACCATATCGCCCATTGTGACTGTTCAAATGATCTAATTATCCAAAGCCCTGGGGAACATAGCTTGGATATTTACTTTAGGGTAGCTCTCTTGGAAAGCGAAAACATTTCAGGAGTCATGGATCATTGAACTAGATGTCTAAGGATGGTAGATATCTTTTCGAGTGGTGTTAGTACACTCCTCCTCTCTACCTCACTAAATGTATGGTGATGTGTAGAGGGGTATTTTAGTTATTACACCTGTAAGTCGAAGACTTTGCTCACGCAACATTATCCTTGAGATTAATATTTTCTTATGGTGATATTAGAAAATACTTAAAATGCAAAATATAGCTATTTATATAGTAGGAGTATTTTGGTCATTTTAGTAGCCAAGGCGATGTGTCTCTTAATCCTTGGAATGGCCCTTAAATCCTGGCAGATTTGGGTTAAAGAATTGGTCTTGATAATTATAATTTTTATTTTATTTTATTTAAGTAGTCTAATTTATTATTAGACTAGAATAAAATAAAATGCCCGAGAGAGTATATATTTTATCTAGTTTAATTGGTTAATTAATTATTCAGGGTCCAATGCCCAGATTGAATAAGTAAAAAATTAATCTAGATATAAACTAGATAAAAAGCCTGATATTTTATATTGGTCTATTTGGACTTGTTAATTATTTATTGGACTGTTTAATAAAGCCCAGAAAATAAATAATTGAGATTTATTATTTATGGATGTTCAAGCCCAATGGTAAATAATTTTATCTGGCCCAATGAATAAGACCAAGGGTAAAATAAAATTAAATATATATAATTAATTATTAAATTAATAAATTAAATAAAATAAAAAATAAAAAACAATACGAGATAGTGATTGAGGCTTTTCATTTTTTGTACTTCACAGACGAAACCCATTTTGATAGCTTTACAGAGACTAAGTCTGTGAAGTATTCACAGAAGCCAAAAGCATTGCAAACCTACATTTTTGAGCTTTCACCGGTAGTGGAAAAAAGGAGCATTTTGGAAGCTCAAAAGTTTCGCATGAATGAGACGAAGTCGATGTTTATAAGGACGTGATCCAATAGTTTCAAGTATTCTTGTACAAATATTTTCTTCAGTACGAAAATGGTCATTCAATCACAAAGGTAAATTTTTCGTTTTGCAAGCATGCTTTCGATTTGATTAATTTTGCCATTTTAAACCTTCAAGTCTATCCTTAAGACTCCATTGGAATTGTGGAATGGGTAGAAGCCTAATTTGACACATATCCGTATTTAGGGTTGTCCTGCATATGTGCTAAAGGGAAAAATGGATAAAATAGAATCACAATCAAATTTATGTATGTTTGCTGGATATCCAAAAGGAACAAGGGGATACTACTTCTATAGTCCTCAAGATAAGAACGTATTTATAAGTACAAATGCAATTTTCTTAGAGGACAAGTACATAGAAGAATGTGGATCCTATTTTAGAAGAAACCAAGAGAGATAATCCCAGGTAAATAGTTACAGAAAACTATACTCAAGATTCATGTGGTGGATTCATATCTATGCCACTTAACATGCCAGATTCCAGTGGGAGAGAAATAAATGTTATGCCTTCTATACCCACTGGCTCTTTGGCACATAGAGTGGATGAACTTTCTGCCCCTATTCAAATTCTAGTCGTTGAGGAATCAGCATATTTGGTTCCAGTTAACGAGGAGGAGGAAAGTCTAATCATCCAAGAACCTCCACAGCTTAGACGTAGTAGGAGAGTCATTCGACATCCTTCTAGATACTTACTCTATAGAGAAGCTTTTCAAGCAATTTCTTTTGAGGAAGAAGAGGATCCCACTACGTATAAAGAAGCTGTAGAGGATATAGACGTGGACTATTAGAAGAGTGCAATTGATTTTAAAATGAATTCCATGTACACTAACTATGCCTGGGAATTTGTGAACTTACCTAATAGGGTAAAACCTATTGGGTGCAAATAGGTCTACAAAAGAAAGAGAAGAGTAGACAGGAAAGTGAAAACTTTTAAAGCTAGATTGGTTGCTAAGGGTTATACCCAATAAGAGGGTATTGACTATGAGAAAACCTTCTCACCTGTGGCTATGCTAAAGTTTATAAGAATCTTCTTATCCATTGCAGCTCACTTCGACTATGAAGTATGGCAAATGAACGTTAAGACAGTTTTCTTTAATGGAAATCTTGATGAATGTATTTACATGGTACAACCAGATGGTTTTATCTAAGAAGGTCAAGAACATAAAGTTTGCAAGCTGAATAGGTCCATTTATAAGCTTAAACAAGCATATAGATCTTGGAATATCAGGTTTAATCAAGCCATTAAATCTTATGATTTTAGTCAGCATCTTGATAAACCTTGTGTCTATAAGAGAATTATATATGGCAAAATGATTTTTCTCATACTGTATGTTGATGACATTCTTCTCATTAGAAATGATGTATGGACATTAACATTGGTGAAAAAATTAGTTGGGTAAACAGTTTGATATGAAGGACTTGGGAGAAACAAGATATGTTCTGGGCATTCAGATCCTTTAGAATAGAAAGAATAGACAGATAGCTTTATTCCGGGCTTTATATATTGACAAAATACTGGAGAGATTTTCAATGCAAAACTTCAAAAAAGGTCAATGGCCTTTCAGACATGGAACCCGGTTATTTCAGAAGCATAGTCCTAAAACTACTGATGCAATTGAGCATATGAAACAAGTTCCTTATGCATCAACTATAGGAAGTCTCATGTATACTATGCTTTGAACTCATTTAGACATTTGTCATGATGTTGGGATGGTCAGTAGATATTAATCAAACTCGATATCAGAACATTGGATAGCAGTGAAGTATATATTCAAGTATCTTCACAGAACTCGAGGATATATGCTAGTTTACTTAACTCCAAAATTGGTACCTATAGGTTACACTGATTTTGATTTTCAAGCTGATAGAGATCTTTGCAAGTCCAATTCAGGCTTTGTTTGTACCTTAGGTAGTGGTACAGTCGTGTGGAGAAGTATCAGACAATCTTGTATTGCTAACTTTACAATGGAAGCTGAATGCGTGGTGGCTTGTGAGGCAGCTAAAGAAGCAGTATGATTAAAGAAGTTATTGATAGAACTTGAGGTAGTTCCTTCTACATCTCAAGCCATTAGTTCATACTGTGACAACAGTGGTGTAGTAGCAAATGCAAAAGAACCACGTAGCTATCAGTGTAGTAAATACATTAAACGTAAATATCACCTACTAAGGGAAATTGTTCAACATGGACATGTAGAAGTATGCAAAATTTCTTCTACTGAAAATCTTGTTGATCATTTTACTAAAAGTTTACCTATAACTATTTTTGGGATTCATATAGAAAGTGTGTATATTTATGAAATATTCAATTTACTCTAGGACAAGTGAGAGAATTTTGTTAGATATGCCCATCGAGTAAATACAATATTTGTATTTTGAAATTAAATAAAGTATATATTTATATATTTATATTTATATATGAGCCTATTTTGTTTACGAATTATTTAGATATTATAAATCAAGTGCTTGTTTATTAAACATAGAAAGACTTGATTTATAATTTAGTTCAAAATAAATTATCCACGATCTAAAATAAATTTGGGTAATTTATTTTTGTGAGATCGTCTTAATTTTATTGAAGTTTGTCTTTGACTTTAGTAATAAAATTAAGGATATATTTTGATATATTGGATGGACTATCAATGTTTATTTGTGGAATAGACCATACAAATAAAATATTAAAAGATTGTCGTACATAATACCTTAATCTTGAGTAAACAATTATTTATATTTACTAACTTGAAGTTCTTTGAGTTACCAAAGAGTGAGATTAACTCCATAATCAATATATCGGTATCTTAGAAATTAAAGTGTGTTGGCCCTAAGGGCTTTCTCCTATATTTTGACTTATAACAAATATTGATGAAGACTAACTTGTGTGATTTACATTTAGGGCATGTTTGACTTTAGTTCTTCTAAAGTCTTCGAATAAGATTGCTAAGCAACTCTTGAGCAATGGAATCCAAGAATGGGTAATCAAGATGAAGCTTAAGCTTAAGAGATTGCATACCAAGAAGTCATTATGGAAGACCTTTAGACTATGAATTATTATTAAAGTATTTCTTGTTAATTCCTATGTCTCTTTACCTTTTGATTCAATTGATGTCTACCTTGAAGTACACAAAGAAAAAGATTTCAAAGTTTTGAAAATTTCAGAATTTTGGATTGAGTAATTTGGATGACTCTGCATCCAAAAGATTCGTTCAAAATCCTGTAAATAGTGTCGAATCTTTTCTGCCTGAAAAAGTGCCATTTTGGACTTACATTTTGGATACATCGTCGTCTAAAACATGAGTCCAAAAGGCGGGTAAGCTTAACAGAAAAATTATAGCCATTTTATATCCGTTGGTACTTCACTTTTTGGCTCTATAAAAAACCTCTAAACAATATTAGACATAAGATTTTTGTGCTATCTCTCGAGGAAACACTCTTGCTCTATAGAATTCAAAAATCTTCTTTATCAAAGTTATTCAAAGTAAATTCAAATTGTGTCTAAGAGGTAAAAGTGTTTGTACTTTGTACCTTTGTGAACATCTGCTCAAGCAGGTGAGCTTTTACTGTTCCATTGATATTCAATCTCCTTTGTAGTACAAGGTTATGGTGTAAAACCAATGTGGGGTGAGCTTTGACTTGGTTGTTGATTGAGAGGTTTATGGAAAACCAAGTGTAGTGATCATCTTTTGTATGTGGTGTAGTTTGATTTCATTAAGCTGAGTAAATAAAATCTGATTGAAAATTCTTAAGTGTGAGTTTAAGGTAGTGGATGTAGATCTTGATAAATCAAACCATTATATATTCTGTGTTTCATTTCTCTACATACATCATTAACTACATTGCATTTATTTCTTTAGTCTGAATCTGGATATATATCAAAGAGTTTTTGGATAGCTTTCTTTGTTACCATAAAGTTGGTCTAATAAACTTGATGATCATCATTATTCTGTATATCAGACGATTCAAAATTTTTAGTTTGTCAAAAACCTTGTTCTCCCCCCTTCTAAGGTTTTTCATTTGGTATCAGAGCTTGCTCCATACATTCTTAGTTTAACAACCTTGTAGGAAAGATCCTCATGGCAAGCTCATCCCCTTTTCCATATGTTGAAGGATCTTTAACAAATCGTCCTCCCTTGTTCAATGGAAACAACTATACATTTTGGAAAAATAGAATGAAAATTTATGTGTGTTCAATCAACTTTGAGTTGTAGAGTTTAATAGAGAAAGGTCCTTTTGTTCCGTCAAAAGTTGTTGATGGCATAAAAATGCCTAAACAGAATGACGAGTTTAGTGTTGAAGACAATGCTAAGATGACTTTAAATTTTCAGGCAATGAACATCTTATGTTGTGGACTAGATGCGACTGAATATAATCGAGTTAGTGGTTGTGATTTAGCTCATGACATATGGAAATTACTTGAAGTCACCTATAAGAGGACAAACCAAGTTAAAGAATCAAAATTGGGGCTTCTTATTCATGATTATGAATTATTCACAACGAAGCCAAATGAAAGCATCACTAATATGTTTACTAGATTCACAAATATCACAAATGGTCTCAAAGCCTATAGGAAGATTTATTCCCTTGGGAAACAAAATCATAAAATACTGGATGCCTTACCTAAAAGTTGGCAGCTTAAAGCTCTTGCAGTGGAGAAATCCAATGATTTAAAATCCTTACCAACCGAAGAGCTGATCGGCTCTTTTCTAACACATGAGATGAAATTCAAAAGGTTTCAGGAATTTGATGATCATGATAAAGGCAAAAATAGAATAGCATTGAAAGTTGAAAAAGAGGATGAAGAAACTAGTCAATCTGACAGTAGTGAGGGTACGGAAGTAGACAATGAAGATTTGGCTACGATAACATAAAAATTCAGAAGAATGTTCAACAAGGGGAACTACAAAAGAGGAAAGAAGTTCGTGAGAAAGAAAGGACAAATCTCAGCATTTAAACCTCAATGTTATGAATGTAAAAGCAATGAACACATCATCACTAATTGTCTAGTTGCAAAAGGTAAGGAAGGAAGAACGCTTAGAAAGAAGAAAGACTTGAAGGCAAAGAAATGTAAAGGATTGATGGGAACATGGGTCTTAAATGGAACTGAGTCCGAAGATGAAGATTTTGAGAATGAATCTGCCAACATATGCTTCATGGCCATGGAAAACGAGGTAAATCCTTCTACAACAAATTTTATGTCTAATTTGCTTATATCTATGACTGAAAAGCATGATGATCCTAATGAACTGTTAGTTGATATGTTTTATGAACTTAAGAAACTGTCCAAAAAAAATAAAGAAATGAAGTTGAAGATTAATTGTTTGATAAAAGAGAACGAAATGTTGTTAAGTGATAATAAAATGTCTCTTGAGTCACATGTGAATGCTATTATTGAAAAAGATGTGATCATGACTACTTTACAATATGCATCTCTGAAAAATAAAAATTTGTGTGATAGAATTCAAACTGTTGAAAGTATGATTAGCACTTTTGATGACATGAGAAATAGAGTCAATGATCTTAGTACATGTATTGAAAAATTCATACATGGTAAAAGCAATTTGAAAAAATTACTCAGAACTCAACATTAAGTTGGAAATCGAAATGGCTTAGGATATAGACATGAAGATAAGGACAAAATTTATAAGCCTAGATTTGTTAATGCTGGAAATCGAAATGGCTTAGGATATAGACATGAAGATAAGGATAAACTTTACAAGCCTAGATTTGTTAATGCTGGAAATCGAAATGGCTTAGGATGTGGACATGAGAATAAGGACAAAATTCACAAGCTTAAATTTGTTAAATCTGCCTTATGTTTCCTAACACACAAAGCATGCACATATTGTGAAAGACCGGGACATATTGCATCGAAATGTTTTATTAAAGGAAAAGTGGAAACCGGTGGAACTACTTTCTGGAAAATCAAAGAAATGCTACTAACCTCCATAGACCTAAGAAAGTGTGGGTACGAAAAATAACTTTTCCTACTCATGTATAGGCATACTCTTTGAACTTCACCAAGTAGTTCTTGGACAGCGGTTGTTCAAGATACATGACTGGAAATGCAATTTTGTTAGATGATATGTAGACCACAAATGAAGGGTTTGTTACTTTTAGAAACAAGAAGAAATGAAAGATTCTTGGCATTGGTAACATTGGTAAAGGTTCCTCAATTATTATCAAACAAATATTACTAATTGATTATTTGAAATATAAATTGCTTAGCATTAGCTAACTATGTGTTAATGGCTGCAAAGTCATCTTTAAAAAGGAATCTTGTTCTATAATAGACAGCTCAAATCTTGAAACAATCTTTATTGCTAAACGTGTTGGAAATATGTATGCATTCCATCTAAATGACCTTATAGCTCACGATATTAGATGCTTATCCGTACATGACAATGATGGTTACCTTTGGTATAGAAGATTAGGTCATATATCTTTTGACTTGCTTAACAAATTGTCCATAAATGAGCTTGTTAGGGGTTTGCCTAAAATGAAGTTTGATAAAAGTAAAATTTGTGATGCATGCCAATTTGGAAAACAAATCAAAATTTCTTTCAAATCTAAGAAAATGATTTCTACCTCAAAACCTCTTGAATTGATTCACATGGATTTATTTAGACCAATGAGGAATGTAAGTCTTGGCGGTAAAAAGTATGCTTATGTGCTAGTTGATGATTTTCCTAGGTTTACTTGGACTCTGTTTTTTGGACAAAAGGATAAAGCCTTTTCTAAATTTTCAAAATTAATCAAACGAGTCCAAAACTTTAGTGGATGCAAACTGATTTCTATTAGAAGTGATAATGGTAACGAATTTTGCAACAATGAATTTACAAACTTTTGTGATGAAAATGGAGTTTTTTACAATTTTTCAGTAGCCAAAACACCTCAACAAAATGGTGTTGTCGAGAGGAAAATCGAACTTTGCAAGAAATGGCTAGATCAATGCTTTGTGAAAATGCCCTTCCAAAATACTTTTGGACTGAAGCTGTCAATACAGCTTGCTACATAATAAACCGAGTTATGCTGAGACCGTTTTTGAGAAAAACACCCTTTGAACTTGTGTTTGACAAAACCCCATCAATCTCTTATTTTAAAGTGTTTGGGTGCAAATGTTTTGTACTTAATACCCAAGATAATCTTGGAAAATTTGATAGCAAATCCGATGAGGCCATATTTCTTGGATACTCTTCCAACAAAAGGCATATAGAGTGTATAAGAAAAGAACTCTTTGTGTGGAAGAATCCGTACATGTTGTGTTTGATGAATCTAATATTTATGCTTCAAAGAGAGATAATAATGATGTAGGAAGCTCAAAAGAAGTAAGAATAAACCAACTCAAAGCTCCACCATTATACACTCATGCAAAAGAAGAGAAAATTGAAGAACAACAAGCTGAACAAGGGAAGGAACAAGCTGAAGACTCTACAAATCAATAATTACCAAAAAATTAGAAATACAAAACAGGTCATCCCAAAGAGCAAATCATTGGTGATCAAAACTGTGGAGTTAAAACTATACGGTATTTCATAGATAACTTTGCTCTTCTCTCAAATATAGAACCTAACTGTATTGATACAGCACTACACGATGAATTTTGGATTATTGCTATGCAAGAAGAATTAAACCAATTTGAAAGAAATCAAGTTTGAAAATTTGTTCCAAGACTATTTGATCGTCCGGTTATTGGTACCAAGTGGGTATTTAGAAATAAACTGGATGAAAATGGAGCTATGATAAGAAATAAAGCTAGATTGGTCGCCCAAGGATTTAATCAAGAAGAGGGCATTGATTATGATGAGACTTTTACTTCCGTTGCTAGACTAGAATCTATAAGAATGATTCTTGCTTTTATTGTTGGGAATATGCCCTCTTAGACTAGGTTTCTGATGACAATATCAAATATTTTAATAAAAGAATTTATTTATCGGACATCGTTTGTGAAATAATTTTCTTTATTTGTGTACATTTTCTTTTGGAACAGATCCATTGTATTTAAATAAGTGATCCATGTGAATGTAGGTCTTTCACAGTTAGGTATGGATCATGGGTTATTTAAACACATAAACATTTGTTCTTAACCGATTGATGAGAATGGGAATTTCATCATGTTTAGGTTATTATGTTATGAATTCCAAATGGAGAATGGCTTACCTTTAGCCAGTGAGTGGTCCACTCACTTCATGACATAAGCGTATTTCGAATACGTAGAATATGACCTGTAGTAGTGGTTTCTAAAAAGTACTATATGGTAGAAACCTAGACTACTACCGCTACAGCGTGGACTAGTACTCTATGACTTGAGTATGAGTTGGTGGTCTGGCGAAGCTGGAAGCATATACTTTGATATGCTATAGTTGAGGTTCTATCGGAGGGCCAATGTATTTGCATGTTGGGTATGTGTAACTAGTTAGTTAAGACAGACTTATACAAGATAGTTTCTACACTATATCGCCCCTTGTGGTTGTCCGAATGATCTATATATCCAAGGGCTTGGGAAACATGACTTGGATGTTTGCTTTAGTGTAGCTCTCTTGGAAAGCGGAAATACTCCAAGAAGTTGTGGATCATTGGACTAGAAGCCTAAGGATGGTAGATGTCATTTAGAGGGGTGTTAGTACATTTCTTCCTCTCTAAATGTACGGCGATGTGTAGAGGGGTATTTTAGTCATTTCACCTGTAGGTCGAAGACTTTGCTAATGCAGCATTGTCTTTGGGGTCAATATTTTCTTATGGTGATATTAGGAAATATTTAAAATGTAAAATACATCTATTTATATAGTAGGGTATTTCTTCAATGTAATCTACTATTCGCAACAATTTAATGACAACAATTATATACAGCAAAGGCCCATTTTACCAATATGTTTTTGTACGAAGTGCTTTAATTATATTCACTTATGCATTTTTGGAAGCATTTGAGATTCCTTATTCGAAAGAGTTAAAAGGTCTAGGTCATTAAGTTGATCGAGAGGATGTGTTCAAAGATCTGACTAATGGCACAGTTGGTAGTTGGCCTGAAAATGGCTATCTTAACTCCTCACACTTGACAAGGTTCTACTTCTCACTCTATAAAATCTCTTGTTACAACCGGTTGCCTATTAACAATGTCTCCATTTTGTTGAAAGAAAGAGCAGTACTACTATACATGGTATGAGAAGAAATGCCATTTAATCTTAGTGATCTTTTTTTTCAGTAAATTATTTGTTATGCTGATCTCTCTTCTGCTAGTACTATACTGCTTCCATATCCCTGTTTGTTGACTGAATATCCAAGAGCTTATCCAAGTCATGTTCAGTTATTCTCTGATATAATTGTCAAGAACTTGAAGACTTTGCGTCTGCCTTCGAAAAAGTTATTTGTGTTGAAAACTTTTGCAGCTACACCGACACCCCAAAGGAATTCTTTTAGAGTTGAAGGCCAAAATTTTGTGAAACTTGCTAGTGTTCTATCTGGTGTTGTCAAGCCTCCATCCTTGCAAGCAGCCAATCAATCCTCTGTTATTGATCGTCTTTAACATCTTCGAGCTTCTGTTAATTCTCTTACTGTAAGAATTCTTGAATTCCTAAATTTGAAAAACATCTACGAATCCCTTCCGAGAACTGAAGCTAAACGATTAAGACGATCTAGGGATTACAGAATTACCTCTATTCGGCGTAATCAAGATCTTTAGATTCTGATTTTTTTGTTGTACATACAACTGGAACGATCACCAGACGCTGTAATGTGTGAACGCCCTCTTTCAGATACACACGGCAAACTAACTCGTTATCCCGGAGTGCTAGCGCCTAGGGTTTGAGAGGCTTAAATTTTTCTGGTGAAAAGAGGCACGAATATATATATATATATATATATATATATATATATATATATATTAACAGAGAGAACACTTGAGAAGACGGCTAGGATTTTCTTTAAAACCACCCGAACCTCTTGGAGTCCAACTCTGATAATATCTTATCATATTTTATTTTAAATTCTAATTAAATTAAAACTGATATGATAAGATTCTACTATTATCTAAGTAATTTTAACTAATTAATTTACCAAGTCAAATTCTTACAATTTGGACATCATCTAGATACGTTGAATGTGGATATATTTCTAAATTTATTGTATCTGGTCAATTTTCTAAATTTGATTAACTTAGACATATTTCCAGATTCATCAAACCTGGTTATCAGAAAAATAACATAACGAGTTCGCTTATTGTGTGACCCTATATTTTTATTTAACACTGGCAATATGCCCAAATTACATATAAATGGCCCACAAATTATAAGCAGTTTCTAGCAAAATATTATAACTATCCAGATTAAATGAAGATTAGTAATCTCTTTGAACCAAATCATAACTTTATATTTAGTCTTTTTGTCACACGATATCCAGATTAAGCATATGGCACGGAGCATGTCATCCTTATTAAGCTTAATCAATTATTTCTTGATCTCATAGTAGACTATACAAATAAATGATTTCAATATTTCAAATTGATATATTTGAGTACGACCATGCATTTTAACAGTCTAAGTTATTAAGAGGCCCATGGATATCTCTCCTATAATTGTGAGGGATAAATTCCTTCACTATTAATCATATTCCCCTCCCTGATTTATTCTATATCCAACAGTGGTCTAATTTATTATCTGGTTAAAGACAACTTTAGATAATGTCAAAATATAAAATTTATCAAGTAGAAAACTATGATGAATTCAGGTCGAAGGACTTTTAATATCATTATGGCTAGAAAGTACTTATGACATGTTCCATGAAGTACTCTCACAGTGTATCATGTCCAATACAATGTTTTATAACATTTATTTATGTTTTGACTTGATATCACATATATCCATGACCAGTAAAACATAGCAATCAAGTTACAAACATACTAATCTTAATTTATTATTATTCCATTTAATAATAATCAATCAGGGATAGTATAAGAATAGTTATTGTATTGATTATAGGGTTTACTATTAAATTACGTACTTGATGACCACAAAACTAAATGCACTATTCATGGAAGGAAATGCTTCGTATTATTACATAATACATAATGACAATAGTACAAGTACAAATTGACTCTAGAGTATATCCCTATTAATCTCCCACTTGGACTAAGACCAATTTGACATAAACCGTAATCCCATTGATCTAGTACGACTATCATATTTAGATGATGGGAGAGGCTTTGTCAATAGATCTACAACATTGTCATCCGTTAATACCTTACATACTTTGACATCTCCTCTATCAACAATGTCTCAAATGAGATAAAAACATCTAAGTATATGTTTGCATCGCTGATGTGATCTTGGTTCCTTAGCTTGTGTAATGGCTCCATTGTTGTCACAATAAAGATCTACTGGGTTCACAATACTAGGAATTACATCTAGTTCTGTAATGAATTTTTTAATCCAAACTGCTTCTTCAGCTGCAACTAAATCAGTTATATACTCAGCTTCTGTAGTAGAATCGACCACGGTGTCTTACTTTGAACTTTTCCAACTTACAGCACCTCCATTCAAACAAAATAGAAAACCTGATTGCGATCTATAATCATATATGTCGGACTGAAAACTAGCATCAATGTAACCATTTACAACTAGTTTACCTTCTTGCCCTCCCTAAACTAAAAACATATCTTTAGTTCTTCTTAAGTACTCAGTATATTCTTGATAGCAGTCCAGTGTGGCTCTCTAGGATTTGACTGGAACCTTCTCGTTATGCTTAATGTATATGACACATCGGGTCGATTACATAACATGACATACATGATAGATCCTATAGCGGAAGTGTATGGTATCTTGTTCATGCGCTCTTTTTCATCTTTCGTGGAAGGACTTTGAGTTTTGCTAAGCTTAATGCCATGTGATATTGGTAAGAATCCTCTCTTAGAGTCTTACATACTGAACCTTTTCAGTACCTTGTCAACGTATGCACTTTGACTTAGTCCAATTAGCTTTCTAAATCTATCTCTATAGATCATTACACCTAAAATATAGGTAGCTTCACCTAAGCCTTTCATTGAGAAACAATTTCCCAATCATGTCTTTACACTTTGTAGAGTTGGGATGTCATATTTAATGAGTAAGATATCATCAACATAAAGTACCAAAAAAACTATTGTACTCCTACTAGTTTTCTTATAGACACAAAGCTCATCTTCATTTTTGATAAAGTTAAATTCTTTAATTACTTCATCAAAACAAAGATTCCAACTTCGAGTTGCTTGCTTCAATCTATAAATAGATCTTTGAAGCTTGCACACTTTATTAGAATTCAAAAGATCATCAAAACCCTCAGGTTGTGTCATGTACACATCCTCGAGTAAGTTTCTATTAAGGAACGCGATTTTGACATCCGTTTGCCAAATCTCATAATCATAATATGCTGCTATGGCAAGAAGAATTCTAATAGATTTAAGCATTACAACTGGTGAAAAGGTTTCATCATAGTCTATACTATGAGTTTGTCTATAACCTTTTGCTACCAATCGTGTTTTGTAAGTATGCACATTTCCCTCCAGGTCTGTTTTCTTTTTGAAAACCCATTTATACCCAATGATTTTTGAACTTTCAGGTAGATTAACCAAAGTCCAGACTTGGTTATCATACATGAATTGTATCTCAGATTTCATGGCCTCTAACCATTTTCCAAAGTCAAAACTCTTAATGGCTTCTGAATAGGAATAGGGCTCATCATTAAACATAAGCTACACATTGTGATCGTCAGTGATGAGGAATCCATATCTCTCAGGTTGTTGATGAACCCTATTAGATCTTCAAGGTCCTTGTTCTATAGAAGTAGGCTCATCTTAGACTTGTGAGCTATCTAATCAAGGTTCATTATTCGGTTCAGATACTAATTGTGGCTCTTGAATCTCATTAAGATGTATTTTACTCCCATTAAATCTTTTGAAAATAAATTTCTTTTCAAGAAATAATTCATTTCGAGCAATAATTACTCTATTTTCTTTTGGGAGATAAAATTGGTATCCTTTAGTTTCTTTAGGATACCCCACAAATATGTATTTATCTAATTTGAGTGCAAGTTTATCAGATAATAAACACTTTACATAAACTTCGCAACCCCAAATCTTGATAAATGATAAACTAGGTTGTCTCCCGGTCCATATCTCATATGATATTTTCTGAACCAATTTAGATGAAACCCGATTTAGTATGAATGAAGCAGTCTCTAAGGCATAACCCCAAAAGAAAATTGGAAGATCAGTTTGACTCATCGTTGATCGAACCATATCTAATAAAGTCCGATTTCTCCATTTAGATATACCATTCCATTGAGGGGTTCCAGGTGGAGTTAATTGGGAGATAATTCCATAATTCTTAAGATGTTCATCAAACCCATGACTTAAGTATTCACCACTTCGATCTGATCGAAGTGTTTTGATACTTTTGCTAAGTTGATGTTATACTTCATTTTTAAATTCTTTAAATTTCTGGAACGATTCAGATTTACGTTTCATCAGATACAATTAGTCATATATGCTGAAATCATCCGCAAATGTAATCAAGTACTGAAATCCTCCTCTAGTATGTGTATTCATTGGTCCACATACATCAGTATGTATTAGACCTAATAAATTAGTTGCTCTTTCATTTTATCTCTTAAAAGGTGCCTTAGTCATTTTGCTTAATAAATAAGAATCACATGTTTCGTAAGATTATAAATCAAACGAATTTAGAAGCCCATCATTATGAAACTTTGTTATGCATTTCTTATTTATATGGCCCAAGCGACATTGCCAGAAGTAAGTCTGATTTAAATCATTAAATTTCAATCTCTTGGTATTAATGTTATAGATAAACTTGTTCGAAGATCCACAAAGATTGAAAATATAGAGCCCATTTGATAATGAGGCATCTCCATAAAAAATGTCATTTTTATTAATGGAGCAAATGTTATTCCTAATAACAAACTCAAAACCTTCTAAATCTAAATAAGAAACTACAATAATATTCCTACTCATAGCAAGAACATAAAACAATAATTCAATTCTAAAACAAGCCCACTGGACAAAATTAATTCAAAAGTTCCTACAGCTACTGTAGTAACTTTTGCTCCATTCGCAACTCATATGTCTATCTCGCCTTTTGCCAATGCTCTACTCCTTTTAAGACCATGCACATTTATACAAATGTGAGATCCACAACCAGTATCCAATACTCATGAATCAGAATTAAATAAATTAATTTCTATAATATAAATACTTGAAGCGGCAATCTCACAGTCCTTCTTCTTCTTTGCTTCCAAATAGAGCTTGCAATTTCTTAACCAATGTCTTTGTTCTCCACAATGGTGGCAAGCTCCCTCCTTTGGTGTCTTGGCTTTAGGTTTGAGCTTGAACTTGGACTTAGCCTTGTCCTTGCCCTTACAAGCCATGACTTTGCCCTTTTGGTTGTTCTTTTTCCTTTTCCCTTTTTGAACCATTAGAACACTAGAAGTATTCTTCTTAATGTTCAGTTCAACTTGTTTTTGCATCCCATGCAATTCAATAATAGATTTCTCCATATTATGCATGTTAAAATTCATGACAAATTGGTCATACTCAGGAGGTAATGAGCCAAGATTAAATCTATAGCCATGTTATGATTAACAGGAGTACCAAACATTTCAAGATGATCAAGATAGCCCTTCATTTTAAGGACATGAGCACTTACCGTGGTGTCAGAAACCATGTTGCATGCATTTAATACCTTATAAGTTTCAAATCTCTCCTGTCGTGCTTGCTCTAGGAACATTTCCTTGAGATGCACAATATGTCATATGCCTCTACTTTTTCAAACTGTTTTTGAAGTTCAGAGTTCATGGTTGCTAACATGAGGCAAGTAACATCGTTGGAGTCATCTTTGTACTCACTATAAGCATCTTTTTCAATTTTTAGGGTATTATTTGCTGGAGTAGGGGAAATAGGATTTTCAAGAATATAGAGCTTTTTTCTTGCTTAAGAACAATTCTTAAGTTACGTGCACAATCAAGAAAGTTAGTCCTACTAAGCTTGTCTTTCTCAAGCACAGATCGCAATGAGTTATTCCAACTATTTGTTGCCATTATCTACATACAAAATATGCAAAGTAATTAATTTTGAGGCATTAATCAAAAACTCCCACTAAAAGCATTTAAACTTTTGAAACTTCAATGATGTTTCTTAGTGAATAATTGTTTTTATAAATATTTTATTTTAATCATAAGTAAGCTTTGGCTTTAATCCTATAATTAAATAAAACTTAAATTTTAAATGAGATAGGTGTCAAATATCCCGGTTAAAAATCTCATATAACACCCTAGGCCTAAAAGCATTTTGATAGCCAAGTTAAGTCAAACCATATCAAACATATGGAAAACTATTTTCCATCTTGTCTCACTTAGATAATAAAAACATCCTACTTTGGCAGGAATGACCATATGATGATCCAAGTAATAACAAGTGTTTGATTTTGGAAGGCATTTAAAACTTAATTTTTTTAAAAAAAAAAAAATTTGATTGTAGTAAGCATGAAATAAGCATATCAAATATGTATGCAAGACATAAATAAAAGTGACATAACATAGCCCATAACCTATATTGATCATCACGAGCAAAGTGAAGAGTAATGTGGTCAATCTAGGTATATGAACTCCTTGAGTATTCTCTAATGCCTTGAGCATACTCCTCCTTAGTTGTAAATGTAGGCCACTGTCTCTTTTTACATTGGATAGTAAAATTAAAATAATTCCTATTTTAGGAAAGCAATATAATTTTACAACAATGAAAAATGACACGTAAGCCGTATTTAAAAATTACAACTCAAAACAACTAGAATGAAACCTGCCAATCACATTAGGGTAAAACGGGCCATGCTATACACTATTCAGAATAATCTACAACTACAATCAAAATACACTAACGAATAACACACAATGAATAGTTAGTTGGGATTCCAAGGGGTAGCGCCCCTGGCGGGGTCCAAGGGGTAGTGCCCCTGGTAGAGGTCCCTCTGAATGAGATTTCCGAATATTAATCAGATTAACGTTCGTACCTCTTAGTAACCATCGCTGTGAATTTTCATATTATAGACAATCTACGTTCTTTTTAACCATATTGATACAGATAACAAATTATCATGGCAGATTAATACAAATAATTTGCAACATAGAACGATGAATAATGTTTACGATACCATATCATATTAAAACAGACCAGTTTATAGAAAATCTGTAAATAATCTGGTCTGATCAAACAATTAAGATGCACAGATTAAATCTAATTCAGGCAGTCCGCATGCTAAGTATTCTAAAATTATAATCATGTGAACATGCTGATATACACCGCTTAAATTCACATATATATCATACATATATTCAACAATACGGTTAACACAAATGAATCAACCTAATCATTTAGCAAGTTGCTCTGATACCACTGTTAGAATTTCTAGACTCCTAAACGCGAAAAACATCCACGAATCCCTTCCGATGACCCAAGCCAAATGATTAAGACGATCTAAGGATTATAGAATTACCTCTATTCGGCGTAATTAAGATCTTTAGATTCTGGTTTTCTATCGTACGTACAACTCGAATGATCACTAGATGTTGCAATGTGCGAACGCCCTCTATTGGATACACACGGCGAACTAACTCGTTACCCCGGGAGTACTAGTGCCTAGGGTTTGAGAAGCTTAAATTTTTTTTGGTAAATGGAGGTACGAATATATTTTTTTTAACAGAGAGCACACTTGAGAAGACAGCTAGAGTTTTCTTTTAAAACTACCCAAATATCTTGGAGTCCAACTCTGATAATATCTTATCATATTTTATTTTAAATTCAAATTAAATTAAAATTAATATGCTAAGATTCTACCATTATCTCGGTAATTTAACTAATTAATTTATCAAGTCAGATTCTTACAATCTGGACATCATCCAGATACGTTGAATGTGGACATATTTTCAGATTCATTGTATCTGGTTAATTTTCTGGGTTCGATTAACTTAGACATATTTCCAAATTCATCGAACCTAGTTATTAGAAAGATAACCTAACGATTTCGCTTATTGTGTGACCCTATAGGTTAATTTAACACTGGCAGTATGCTCAAATCACATTTAAATGGCCCACAAGTTATAAGCGGTTTCTAACAAAATATTATAACTATCCAGGTTAAATGAAGATCAGTAATCTCTTTGAACCAAATCATAACTTTATATTTAGTTTTTTTGTCACACGATATCCAGATTAAGCATAAAGCACGAAACATGTCATCCTTATTAAGCTTAATCAATTATTTCTTGATCTCATAGTAGACTATACAAATAAATGATATCAATATCTCAAATTGATATATTTGAGCACGACCATGCATTTTAATAGTCTAAGTTATTAAGAGGCCCATGGACATCTCTTCCATAATTGTGAGGGATAAATTCCTTCACTATTAATCATATTCATCTCTTTGATTTATTCTATATCCAATAGTGGTCTAATTTATTATCTGGTTAAAGACAATTTTAGACAATGTCAAAATATAGAATTTATCAAGTAGAAAACTATGATGAATTCAGGTCGAAGGACTTTTAATATCATTATGGCTAGAAAGTACTTATGACATGTTCCATGAAGTACTCTCACAGTGGGTCATGTTCAATACAATATTCTGTAGCATTTGTTTATGTTTTGACTTAATATCACATATATCCATAACCAGTAAAACGTAGTCATCAAGTCATAAACAAACTAATCTTAATTTATTATTGTTCCACTAATAATAATCGATCAGAGACAGTTTAAGAATAGTCATTGTATTGATTGTAGGGTTTTACTATCAAGTCACGTACTTGATGACCACAAAACTAAATGCACTATTCATGGAAGAAAATGCCTCGTATTATTACATAATACATAACAACAATAGTATAAGTATAAATTGACTTTAGAGTATATCCTTAACACTTATTTCTTAGGTTCAAGTCTTACTCAAGAAGGTTTACTAAATGCAAGATAATCAGATGACTTTATACAACATCCTCACTCATTCTGACTTATCTCATCCTTGATGTTTTTTCGCTCTGTTTTCTACAATAAGGGGGGGTGTTTGTCAGTATTGGTGTTGGATCTAATACTGATGTTATTTTTGCACAAGATGTTCAGGATGTTGTAGATGTTTTGTTTCTTGCTTATTGCACTGCTACATTATAGTTTGTAATCATAATTAGGCTGATTACCTTTCTAGGATTCTTCTTTTGGTCATTGTTATCTGCTACTGCTACATCTAAATCCGTTATATTTCTGAGCTGGTGACTTTATGCTATTAGTTGTTATGTTGGTATTATATTAGTCATTACTTGGTATTCTTGTGTTATTTGTCTTTTGTGATTGGATATGCTTGATGTTTCTACAATGACAGACGTTGAGTGAGAAACAGTGAATGACAACTAGGATTTAGAAGCCATTTTGTATCAAACACTACCATGGGGGAGATTGTTAATGGTATGTATTGTGATATCTATTAGTGATTGGCATAGTTTGATGTGAACTGCATTAGCTTTATAATCAAAATCTGTCGTGAGTTCTTTTTGGATTATTTGCCTAAGATTCTATGTATATGTGCAAGCACAAAGATTGGAGGATCTTTGAGAAAAATCAGGATAGAAGCAATAACATAGTGAAACTATGAAACTGTGTAAATATGTTCCAATAGTTTCCTAGATCACATAAACAACAAGTCCCTAAGTTAATACATATATTCATGAATTCAAAGGAGTTAGTGAATGGGGTGAGCAAGAAAGAAATCAAAACGGTCTATTCGCTATTATCTACATAGATTGTGTGAGGGAGAGAGATGCTTATGAAATTCTATTGAGCATATCAGTATTAAGTGAAACAATTTTTGTATATACTTTATGAGTATCTAATGTGTGGAACCTAATAAGAGTTTTCTATTGTTCTTGTGAAAGCATGCGTCAGTGATTTAAGCCATCTATGCTACAACAGTTCTATGTTTATTAAAGGCGCTTGGATCGTGTTTTATTATCAAAACAAAACCTTTTCGGTAGAGAGGTATCTATTTAAGTTGCATTAATGATGATTGAAAGGTGTTCAATCCGTGAAGTTGAGTACAATAAAGGTTATCTGTAAGTTTGATAAACGAACATTGTTGTTGTGTTCTATCAAAGTCCACTAGGGATCACTTGGTGAATAAGATAAGTATTATCCTTGTAAGCTTTTTAAATTTTCTAATGGATTTTTTACTCATCTAGGACCTACAGACATAGGCTTATTTTAGCCGATCTTCGTTAACAATTTGTTGTGTCTGTTAAATTTTTTATTTCTTATCTATCAAACTAACACACTATCACAGGAGAGTTTAACAACAACACGGAAACTTAACAAGTTAAACCTAACATAGACTATTGGATTTGATGCTTGAAATGAGAGATTCTGCTATATTGCATAAACTTACTTAGGTCAATCACCTGCATCCTTGCTATTAAACCATAGATATGCACACATGCACATATCAAGAGAGCTAAAAAAAATATTAATATCATACCATGAAGACCATTTTGCAAAATATGTATTCAAGAGAGCTCAAAAGACTGCAATATTCAACCTTGAAAAGAAGGAATTTACAAAATATGAAAGTAGACTGCATTTATTCATTAATTAACCAACTTGTCTCTATATAAAAAAGTAGTACAGTGAAATGAACCATTGCAAATGTATATCTAAGCAAGATTCTAATTCAAATACAACTTTGTACAACTATCACCTAAGCTAACAATATTATTTCCTTAATTTTCAACCACTTAAGAAGGGATATTTAGGATATTTAGCATTACAAGAACATGAACCATTAGAGTCCTTTTGGTTTATTATTGTGCTTGGAGCTTCTTTGTTTGCATTTTTATAAGACAACCATACTTGCTCAGCTTCTTCAAATGATAAAAATAATTTGAAAGCATTTCCTCTATAACCATTAGTTGTGTTATAGCATTCCACCCAATCTTCAAATATCCCATGTTGTCTCCCTTGAAAAATAATATAGAAAATTTTGAAGCTATGCACTAGTTATTCTGTTTCCCAAAAAAAAAAAAAAAGATTAATCTATCACCAGGATGTTCTTATTTTGGTTTGATTTTTGTAATAGATTTCAATAGTAAAAAGAAAACATAGCATAAAGAATGGCAAATATTTTATTATTGATTCATCAAGCAAAAAACTAAAAGGCGATACGAAAGTGTCTGAGGCTAAAAGTTCATAAAGGAAACATGGCAGGGTGTTTAGCATTCAAAAGACTGTATTCTATTAACAAAACTTCAAGTCACAAAAAGGAGAAAGGAAAGAGAAAAAAGAAAAAGAATTTCTCATGTGTGAGAGTTCTAAATGCAATTTACTTTTATTTGAGGTTTGTTTAGAAGATGAAAACTATGCAAATCTAACCTAAAACAGTGAGGTTTTAGCATCATTTATTAGTCATAATCACTATGTTAGTGTTATGCCTTAGAGGAAATTACTTGTATATTGTATAAGACACATTTATTAATAAAAGACATTTTTATCATTCAGTTTAATTAATCATTTTGCGTATATGTATATAAAGCTATTAGATAAAGTCTCAAGCACATAGTATTGTTTAAGAAAATTATGATATAGATGATAATATAAGATTCCTACTATACTATGTTGTACTTGTACTTAAATTATCCCTAGTGGTAGTATTAGTAAGACAGAACACTATTAATGCATAAAGACTAGCATTTGTTATACTTCTTGATTTGATCAATCAGTAGTACTCACATCCATGAGTATTGTAATACCTAAAATTGACATGTGGATACTTGTTAAGTGAACAAGTTCATTAGATGACCTAGTTATGAGATAATCATATGGATGACTATATAGTGCCAGTGATAGAATCTCATTATAGTAAATGTGCGACTATCTTTAGACTTGAGATCTCTAAAATACTTTATTTACTAAGCATTGTACTTTGATTCCAATCTCTAGAGTCCCTACAAGACCGTCTATGGGATAAATATTGAGTACAACGTAAAGTAAACGAAAGTAGTTGAGAGGGTCAATAAAGGATTCATCACTCCTAATAGTAGGGGCATATATCTCACGTCCCCTTGTATAGAATCATTACTCGAGAAGTTCTTGGCCAAGATAACTTTGTGTTGGAAATAGTTTCAATTGATATACATGTTGAGTAATGGATTCTGGAACAAGTATTAATAAATTCGTGTTAGAATTAGGTATATTCTAATATGAGTTAGCACTAATTCCATACTCTAAAACCGAATGAGATATAGTAAAATGAAAAGAGTTTATTACACTAATGTTTTGCTATTGGAGGGTTCACGTCAAGTTACTTGACTTTTTGGACTTTTGGGTAGTCATGATGTATTGCCAGATGCCGCTCTTGATATGCTTAATATGAGTTTATTAATTAAAGAATTAATAAATTAATCATAATTAGAATTAGTAAATTAGAATTAATCAGTTAATTCTAATTATTAAGGATTATTAATTCTATAGCAATTAGAATTAATTTATATTTTGCTACCAATAGACCAAAAAACTCAATAGGTCACACACAATAGGGGAATTGGTATTTCAAGGTAGTATATGATAATATTAATGGGTTAATTTGTGAGAAAGAATAATAATTATGGGCTAATTATAATGTGTTATAATTAGTTGGATGAAGTTACAAATATCTAAAAGTTTTGTGGTTGAATTATAAACTAGTTATAATTCAAGCAGCCTTATTGCAATTATGAAAACTTAATCCCATAATAATTATTAAAGGCTTTTATTACTGGTTTCAAAAGGTGGTTTTGGAAGCAGAAGAGCTTCACGTAAGCTATGTATGTTGTTTTTGGAAAAGGTGGTGGAATATTTCCTAAAAAGACCAAGAGAAATTGTTCTCTGTAAGGTTTTTTCCTTTCTAAAAAATTCCGCCACACAAAAGTAACAAATCACACACAGTTGTCCTATATTCTTCTAACGTAAAAATAAAACCCTAGCAGCAATATAATTTTTCTAGCAGAAGATTTTGGTGGTTCTTGAATATATCCTCGGGTGGATCAATATTGGAAAAATTCCTACGCTTGAAATTTAGTGATTCGTGACTCAAACAATTCACGGAAGGGTTCCATGAGCGAACGAAAAAATTTTAAAAGTTGTATTTTTTAGATAACATAAATTTTCTCTCATTCTTAACCCATTTAATTACAAACGAGTGATTCCTTTGAGTGAATTTCATTTTAATTTTCACTGTGCATTAATTGTTATTACATAATCAAAATCCAATAGTGGTATTAGTGCCATCTCATATATGTTTTATGGGTTTATTATTTCTTTTGAATTTGTTTCAAAATAAACTTAGCATTATGAAATTGTTTCATAAATATTCTAAATTTTAAAATTGTTTCAAAAATTATATTTGGGTAAGTGAAATTTTTTCACAAATATTTTGATTGTTGGAGAAATAGGATTCTATAGGTTTTGTTTAATTACTGAAACGGGGCGTTAGTTTATTTTTTTTCTTTCCAAGTAGATTGGCATTGTTTTTTGGTGTATTCCTTAAATCTGTTAAGGAAAAACACAATGGAAATTGTTTCTGTAAAGCTGGAAGGAATGATTAAGAAATAAAGAGAAGTTGCTATTTTGTTGTTATAGGAAAATAGTTTCCAGAATGGGGAACAATAATTAAAAAAAAAAAAAATGGCCCTTGGGCAGTCTAGGGAGCTTCCTAGGCTACCCAAGACCCTTAGGCAGCCTAGGAAATGTCCTAGATGGCCTAAGGGCTTGGTAACCTCCCTAGGCCGCCTAGGGCCTAGGGACTTCTTTAGGTCGAACGCCCGTTTAAAAAAAAAATTGTTTTGTTTTCCTTTTAAACCCACAAATGTTTTTCCACTTTCAAAAAGCACCCAAAGGTTTTCTAGAATTTTGATTTTGGGACTACAAAGTTTTCAAAATTTTATTTTGGAACTAATTATGTTATTTTTCCAAAATAATGATTTTGGAAGTTTATATTTCACGTACATTTTTTTTGCTTAATGTGTTTTAAGCATGACTTTGGCATGTTAGCTTAGTTGTAGACTTAACCAATTAATTTTGATTAATTAATTTTGTGTCATGTATTTTTATTGCTTTGTTTTGAATAAATAGGGCTTGCGCATTTTGCATTTCTTTATAATTTTCTTGTAATTTCTCTTCTCATCTAAATCCCCTCGAATATAATTAGAGGTTTCTTTATTATGAATTTATATAATTAGATTACATATATTAGACAGAGTAGAAACTATTTTTCAAGGTTATGGAGATGACATTCAAGAACGAAGCGAGAGGATGGTAAGATTTTCTTCTCAAACATACTTGAACAAATAGGTTTGACCAAATTAATTTCCTACTTTGCTCAAGAAAATTAATTTAGAAAAGTCCATAACCAAACTTTGTAATTGAGTTTATTACAATATTAAAAATGTGTTGCTATTTATATATACCAAATGTATGAGACCACTAATATAACAAATCCCTTAATTAATATTAAACCTAATGCCTTCCATTAATATAGTAAGAACGAGAGCTATTTTTCAAGACCCGGTTGTTGGGCTAACCTAAGTCTACTTGACATCGAGTATGTTCGAGCTATGAAATTTAAATTTCTGATTAATAGGTTGGGTTTAACTAATTTCTTGATCCCCGTTGGGCTAACTCAGGCATAAATAAAATTAGAGGTAAGATTGGACTAGTTTAAAGGCTTTAAGATTAAAAGATATTAATCACCTAATGATTCAGTAATTGCATTTGATGTAATTGGTTGGATACCTATCATTAAACTTAAGAATGATTTATTAGGCTAACCCAAAGTCATTCTTAAGGAATTTGGATATCAGTCCACTAGAAAAGCTTCTAACGGGCTTTTCCAAATCAATAGTGGGAACTATTGATTTAAGCAAAATAGTGAAATAATTATGTGTTTAATTAAATACCTAATTATTTGCAAATCATGTGCATATATATTTTGCTAATTTTTCTATCTTTATATCTAGGTCATTTGTATCATGTCGACTAAGTTGAGTTTAAGTAGCATATTGGAAACCAATAAGTTTACCAAGTCAATTTTTTTAACTAGCATAGAAACTTGAGAATCGTTTTCAAGTCAGAAAAATTGCGCTACGCACTAGATGCTCCTATTCTGCGACTACTAGTCCAAAATGCTCCTGCTGATGAGCATATTGTTTATAAGAAGTATCAAAAGGACAATGACACAGCATCTTGTATCATACTGGCGTCAATGACCTATGAGCTGCAAAAGTATCATTAGCGTATGAACACTCAAACCATTATCTTCCATCTTAGAGAGCTATTTGATTAGCAAGCTAGAATAGAGAGATACGATATCTCTAAACAGCTCTTTCGAAATAAGATGGCTAAGGGTGCTTCTATGGTCACTCATGGGTTGAAAATGTTGGGTTTGATTGAGAAGCTTGAGTCACTTGTATTTGTAATGGATCATGAATTAAGTGTCAATTTAATTCTACAATCTTTCGCAAGTAATTTTTCACAATTTGTGGTTAACTACCAAATGAAAAAGATTGATACTATCTGAGTTGATCAACCTTCTCAAAACTGCAGAAACTTCCTTGAAGAAAAAGCCAATGTAGTTATGCTGGTGGATTCATTCTCTTCTAAGAAGAAAGTTCCCAAGAAGAAGAAGTAGTTTCCCACTAAGCATAAAGTTAGTGTGAAGAAAAACAGAGGCAGCCGCCAAAGGCTCATGTCATCATTGTGGCAAGATAGGTCATTAGAGGCGCAACTGCAAGGCCTACTTGAGAGATTGTCAAAGAGAGGAAGGAGAAGAAGAAGCTCACAGGCACTTCTACTTCCACTTCTAGTATATTTGTGATTGAGATTAATACTACTTTTAAATATGAGATATGGGTATTGAATACCATATATGAATCTCATTTGTGTAATAATTTGCAGGGACTAATGGACAATAGAAGGCTTGAGAAAGGCGATGTGGACCTACGTGTTACAAATAGAGCAAAGGTTATTGCACTTATTGTGGGGACTTATCATCTATACTTGCTTTTTGGATTGATCTTAGAACTTAAAAATTATTATTATATACCTGTTTATCTCAATTGCTTTTTTTTATATGAATAGTTTTCATTTAATTTTCAAGAATAAAGATTGTTCTTTTTTATTAAATGATATCTCAATATGGTACTGCAACTTTGATAAATAGTTTGTATGTTCTACACATGAATGACCCTATTTTCAATATAAACAATAAGAAATAAAGAAAAGATAACTCAATCTCATCTTACTTATTGCATTATCGTTTAGGCTATATAAATGAGAATTGTTTTTCTAAGTTACATAAGCTTGGTGATTTAGGGTCATTTGATTACGAATCATATGGCACATGCAAGTCTTGTTTACTTGGAAAAATGGCTAAAACTTCCTTTTCAGGAAAACGGAAAAGGACCAAGGAGTTATCAGAACTCATACATACTGATGTATGTGGCTCACACTACAAAAAAGATAGCCTTTGGTGACAAAATATTTTCCTAGCTAAAAGTTCAATTTTCTGCCAAGAAAAAATTTTGTCGCACCTTCTTCGCTGAAGAGTCGTCGCCAAAACAACAAAGCATTGTGTTTTGTCGCCAATATGAGCCTTTTAGCGAGGAAAATTGTTTCCTCGCTAAAGCTCCAACTTTTAGTTAGGAAAAATTTTGTCACAAAAATCATAAAATTTTTGTCACCAAAACTTCAATCTGTCACTGATGATTATATTTTCGCGATAAAAAGTTTTGTTGCAAAAGATTTGTCACTAAAGGGCCAATTTTATTTCACAAATTCATAAAAATATTTTTATAAATTTTTTGAAGGAATCAATGGTGACAAAATTTTTTGTCATTGGCAAGGAAAGTTTCCTAATCAAATGTCATGCTCTTTGGTGAGGAAAAAATTTCCTCGCCAAAAAGCTTTTAGCGAGGAAACTTTCACTCTTTGGCGAGGAAAGTTTCCTAGCCAAAAGTCATGCTTTCCTCGCCAAAGAGAGTTTGGCTAGGAAAAGTTTCCTTGCCAGAGCTTTTTTTTCCTCGTCAAAAATCTCTTTGGCAAGGAAAAAAATTTCCCTCTTTGGCTAGGAAAAGTTTCCTGGCTAAGAGGTTTTTGGCGAGGAAAAGGTCATTACAAATTGAAAAAAATAAATTTTTTTCAGAATCTATGCATGCACCACACCTATTGCACACCGTACTATTTCTTATTGCATGGTTATTGCATAACGATTCGAACCCTGGTCTGGCGGTCTGGAGTGCAATGCGCACACTTAACCGCTGGGCCAAACTTCATGTTTAGTTATATCCTTTTTTTTTTTTTTACTTAAACTATTTGTAAAGTTCTATTTGAATCTTTTTAAAAAATATTAGTATTATAACAAAATATAATAATCATATTAAGTGTACTAGTATATTAAGTGTATTAGTAAAAACAAATTATTCAATATAATAAGTTATTTTGTATATTTATATAATTTTAAAAGTCTATATGTTGTTAATTAAATTATTATTTTTAATAAATTATGCCATTGCTTTTATTAAATAATTTTATACATATAGATCAATTAGAAAAAAAGATTCATACATATATATACACACATATATACATAAATATTAATAAACATATATACATAAATATTAATAAACATATATACACACACACACACACACACAACATATATATATATATATATATATATATATATATATATATATACATACTACATATATATGTGTATATATAGAATAAAATATAAATAATTATATAAATTTACTATCAATACATATTATTCAATAATATGCGATAATTTGGACATCTATGTACATTTGGATAAATTTAAATAGTAATTAATTACTTTATTATATATTTAAATATATAAATATATATATCTATATGTATATATATATATATATATGCATATATATACTTATATATACACACATATAGAATAATTGCAAAAACGGTTTGGGGGACATATTATAAATGTTTAAAAATTTAGTGACCAATCTAAAAAATTTTTTTGTGGTCATACTATAAATATTCAAAACTTTATGGACTAATTTGCGAATTTTTTGCGGGTCATTTTATAAATATTAAAAAATTAGGACCCATTTAAAATTTTTTGGGGATTATTTAGAAAATATAAAAAATTCAAGGACCAAAATATATTCAAATATTCGTATATTAATATATCTATATATTCATATATACATATATATATATATATATATTCATATATACATATCTTTACATATTCATATATATATATATATATATATTTACATATTAATATATACACATATTCATAAATTCACACACACACACACACACACACACACACACACACACACACATATATATATATATATATACATATATATATACACACACACACATACACACATACATATTCATACAAATATATATACATACAAATATATATATTTATTTATGTTTGTGTGTGTTTCTAAATATATTAAGATATACATATTTAATATATTCATATATATTTACATATATATATATATATATATATATCTGTCTACACACACACACATTATATTAATATATACACACACACATACACACAAATTTAAAAGTAATAGGATGTGTTTTATTGCAGAATCTAGCATAATCTCCGTAAAAATGTCGAAAACCTAATAGATTTAGAAATATAGACATATTAAATTAACGATCATTAGATTTAATAAAATTACTAAAAAAAGTATTGTGGGCAAATTTAAAGAAAATCGGACATATTTTATCACAAAATCTAACATAATCTCAATAAAAATGCTCGAAACCTAACACATTTAGAAAGATAGGCATATCAAATTAACAATCTAACCGTTAGATTTTATAAAATCACTAAAGAACGTATTATGACAAAATTTAAAGGTAATTAGATATGTTTTGCCATAGAATCTAGCTTAATCTCTATAAAAATACTGATAACCTAACACATTTAGAAATATATGCATATTAAATTAACGATCCAATCGTTAGATTTGATAAAATCACTAAAAATAGTATTATGACAAAATTTAGAGGTAATCAGATATGTTTTACCACAGAATTTAGCTTAATCTCTGTACAAATGCTGAAAATCTAACACTTTTATAAATATAAGCATATGAAATTAGTGATCTAACCGTTAAATTTGATAAAGTTACTAAAAAAAATATTGTAACCAAAGTTAAAGATTACCCGACATGTTTTACCACAGAATCTAACATAATATCAATAAAAATGTTCAAAACCTAACACATTTAGAAATGTAGGCTTATCAAATTAACGATCAAACCATTAGATTTTATAAAATTACTAAAAAAGTATTATGACAAAATTTAAAGGTAATCATATATGTTTTGCCATAAAATCTAGCAAAATCTCTAAAAAATGCTGAAAAATAACACATTTAGAAATATATGCATATCAAATTAACGATCAAACCGTTCAATTTGATAAAATCACTAAAAAAATTATATTTATTTTTAAATTTTTAAAACATTAATATTATTAAAAAATATAATAATTATATTAAATTTTCTATGAAACAATGTTATTCCGTATAATAAATTATTTTGTATATTCATAAAATTTTAAAAATGTATATGATGTTAATAATATTATTATTTTTATTAAATGATAATATACGTATAGATCAATTAGAAAAAATATATATACACACACACACACACACACACCCACACACAAAACAACAACAACAACAATAAGATATATTTATATATATAACAAAATGTTCGAAATCTAACTCATTTACAAAGATAGACATATTAAATTAACAATCCAACCGTTAGATTTGATAAAATCTCTAAAAAAAATTTGTTACCAAATTTTAAGGTAATCGAATACGTTTTGGCACAGAATCTAGCAAAGTCTCTATAAAAATATAGAAACCTAACACATTTAGAAAGATAGGCATATCAAATTAACGATCCAACCGTTAGATTTGATAAAATCACTCAAAACAATATTAACACAAAATTTAAAGGTAATTAGATATGTTTTGCCACTTAATCTAGTATAATTTCTATAAAAATGCTCGAAACCTAACCCTTTTACAAAGATATGCATATCAAATTAACGATCCAACCGTTAGATTTGATAAAATCACTACAAAAAAATTTATGACCAAATTTTACGATATTCGAATATGTTTTGGTATATAATCTAGCATTATCTCTATAAAAAATATAGAAAATCTAACACATTTACAAAGATAGGTATATCAAATTAACGATCCAACCGTTACATTTTAGCATAATCTCTATAAAAATACAAAAAATCTAACACATTTACAAAGATAGGCATATCAAATTAACGATCCAATCATTAGATTTGATAAAATCACTAAAAAAAATATATTAGGGCAAAATTTAAAGGTAATCAGATATGTTTTGCCACTTAATCTAGTATAATTTCTATAAAAATGCTCAAAACCTAACCCTTTTACAAATATATGTAATCGGACATATTTTTCTATATAATCTAGCTTAATTTCTATAAATCAACCCAAAATATAATGCATTTATAAATATTTAAAAATTTAGAGACTAATTTATTATTTTTTTGGGATTATCTTTTAAATATTCTAAAATTTAATGACCAATTTTATAAATTTTGGTTATCATTTTATAATTTTACAAAATTTAAAGAGCAATTTGTAAAATCGGGGGGGGGTGTCATATTTTATATATTTAAAAACTTAGAGACCAATTTATAAATTTTTTTAGAGTCATATTATAAATATTTTAAAATTTAGGGATCAATTTACAAATTTTGAGGTAATTTTGTAATTATACAAACTTTAAAGACTAATTTATAAAATTTTTGAGACCATATTGTAAATATTTAAAAATTTAAAGACAGGTATTAGCTAGGAAATATGAATTTTGTCACTAAAAGTATAGTTAATAGTGATAAAAGTTAATATTTTTAGCTAAGAAATGAATTTTTTGTCACTAATGATGCATTATTAGCAAGGAAAATTTAATTAGAAAATGAATTTTCGTCGTTGATGATGTATCATTAGCGAGGAAACTTAAATTTTCCTCGCTAATACACTTATTTCCAAGCTAAAGCCATCACTTTTAGCTAGGAAATAAAAATTTTATCGCCGTAAGTCTTAATCAATAGCGACAAAAAATTTTTGTCGCTAAAGAAAAATTTTCCTAGCTAAAGGGTACTTTTAGCGACAAAACTCTAGCTAGTAAAAAAATTTTGTCGCCAATGTATCATTTTCTTGTAGTGTCAATCTTTTTTACATGTCAGTGTAAAATTTTTTATAAGAGGAAAAATGTAAATCTTCCACCCGTGTGTATTTGAATACTGATTGTTTATATAGGATAGAAGTTAGTTAGCTGGGTTTTTGGTTCTTTGGATGGGTACAATGCCATTGTGATTAGCGTCTAAGTGAATCAATATCCTTTTGTTTAGTTGTTTTTTGGTTTGTGTATTTATTTGTTTATTTGATCCTAAACCAAATGACTTCCATGGGTTGAAAGTATTGCTTCAGACATATCTAGATGATAAGCAGTGGGATCTCAGTGGATTTTTTTTTTTAATAATATTGGAACAAACAACTATGGATAGTGTTGTGAAGATGGAGGCTTATTAATGCTTTTAGCATGGGAAGATATAAGAAAAGCAATGCGCATCTTTATCTAGATATTTATGCTTTTACTTTCTTGATATTCTTTCCAAGAAATTGTTGAAATGGGGTAGTCATTTTTCTCATAATGTGCCACAAAAGCATTACATTTTAAGTGTTTGCTCCTGCTAAGTATATGTTGGTGATTAAAAATAACTTCAACTCTATTATGTTGTTTAGTATTGTCTTATGTGGTGAGCTTAGTGCCATTATTTTGCTTGCAATAGGATCATAAATGATTTTTTGAGCTAAAAGAATACTTGCTTAAGGCATGTCAAAAGGAGGATGTATCATCTAAATTGAGATCACTCTTAGAAGATAAGGCAAATGATGTAGGGCTATTGGTTTCACAATGGGTGCTGAATCTTCCTTCTCAGCTTTTGCCTCATCTTTATGATGCTTTTTTTGACAAAGTCTTATATGGTATAGAAGATGAGGTATTGATGAGTATCCTATATTCTTGATTTTCATTTTGCTCTATTTAATTTACTTGATATTTTTTTCACTATTTTGCTTTTTGAAGCCACCAGAGGAACTCCAAAATTCATTCTGCTTTAAATGTTACCTTCTGATTTGAAAATTTACAAGGTATACAATAGGTTCAACATTTTAATCTTTAAGTTATTCTATCTGTGCTGTTTAGATGATTCAATGATTTAATCTGTATTTTTGTTTTTTGAGTGGGTACTGTAGCTTAAAAATGCAGCTAAGAAAAAAGGATCAAGTGGAAATGATAACATTGCTATAGTATACACCAAGCCAGAAGACGATATTTTCCATGAGGTAAAAATATGTTTTTCTTTCTTGGCTTAATATGTGTTTCATTTAAGACTCCTGACACTTTTCACGTAATAGTTATTTAGCTCAATTCCTATAGTCACAAAGATTTCACGGAGAGAGAGTTTGAACATTTTTTTGTAAGGAACAAATTTGAAAATATATGAAAGATGATGTTACACTGTATTTTTTGGTTATTTTAATTAAATAATGTGTAATCTTCTTACACTATATTTTGGTGGTAGGAAATTGAAAGCTTAAACATAATAAAAAGTTAAAATTTTCCTAAAACTAAAGTTTATCTACTGTGAAGGCATAAACAAAAGTTGTCTATTAGATGCATTTTATTTTGCCTCCGCTTGTGTAACTAAAATGCATGATTATATATGTATAGATGTTAATATGGATTTTGCAATTAACATAATGAAAGATGATAATATCGTAGGTGTGTGTGGAAATACTTTTTGAACTTAACATAATGAAAGATGATAATATCGTAGCTGTATGTGGAAATACTTAGCTAATAAATTTTGCTAACAATATATTGGTCTAAATGAGGGCTGAAATTTTTGTTGTAGATTTGGATTATGAGTTTTAAGTTGTTAGAGAGTATTAAGAGGAGTTTGGAGTCAAATGGCATTGAGGAAAATGAAAAGAGTTTTAAGAATTTTAATGTTCCAGTTAAGCTTTTGGTGAAGGGTTAGTATTTTAGAGGTTTAGATGAGGAATTGGGTGGGTGTTTGAGGGTTTTGGATAAAATTTCTAATGTGCATTTGAGCCATTTGAGGCCTGATTTGATTGTGGCAAAAAGAGAGGGGGGCAAGTTTTAGATGTTGATGGGGAGATTAGAGAAGAGGATATTATGGGTTTAAGGAAAATAATTTTGGCAAATACTAAATTTTTGTTGTATTATGTTGGAACATAGAAATGCAAATTGGCTAGATTGAGAAAGAAGTTTCATTAGGGATGGCCATTACATTGGTAATAGAAGGAAAGAGTAGGGATGTCAGTAGGGTAGTGAAGAAAGTCGAGAGTACGTCAAGAAATAGATTAAGATTGGAAGAACAGCGGATAAATAGTTTGAAAAGTGAAGACATGTCAAATACTTCAAGGGAAACAAGCTCTCACCCAATGAGGTTGAACTCTAAGTCTAATAAGGTTGATCTTAGAAGAAAACACTTTAATAGTGATGTAAGCTTTAACTTGATTCATTATTTGTCATTTGTATGTACTTTTATATGGTTGTGGATCTATCTATTTGAATTATTGAAATATTTACTTTAGAGAATTGCGTGTACAAGAACCAAAAGGTAATTGCCAAACGTGCCACCATTGTATGATGAGTAATAAGAAGATTGTAAGATGTCGCTAGGAACGTAACAACCCAAAAGGCTACCGTAGGCATTATTGTGTGGATTGCATTCATAAATAGTAATATTTTGTTAATTCAGGGAAAGGAAATATGATATCTTAGTTTTCTACTTTTATTAGTCTTACATATGCTGGCTACCAAAGGTAAATTTGAGTGAAGTTTCTACATTGTTTTGGTAGGCAGGTTACAAATTAATTGGTTTTGCATGCTTAATACAGGTACCAGAACTTTTAGATGGCGTTGTTGCTCAGGCATGCCTATACTACCAAGTAGAGATGAAAGAGTAGGGAGGTAGAGGACAAGGTAAGATGTGTTCCAATTGTGCACCTGGATGCTATGAGGGAATGCGTGCATAACAATGAAGAGGATAGTATGGTTTCTCATATAAAGTTTCTTCGTTTGGATTATGGCGTCAAGAAGATGGAGTACCGATATGTTAAATGGTGATTTTTGCCAAAAAAGGTGAAATAAATGTTAATGCAATTTATTCATATACTTTGAAGTGTTATATTTTTACTCTTAAAAAAAAAGTATATGTGGCTTCGAGGTACTATAACTATTCCTTATAAAAAAAGAAAATATAATGTTTTTATTGACCAATAATTGATTAGCTTCCAAGATAGGTTAAAGTAGAGATTGTGCAATAAATTAGAAGGACATACTCCAAAAAAAAAATGTTTGATTAAATGTTTAGGTGGTCAAACGGAGTATTCAGGTAAGTTACAATTATTTCCAATCCATGTGCCAAGTGGCAGGCCATAAATGGTGCAAAAATATAGGGAAATTGGCATCGGTGGTTTTGATCAGAGTCATCTTCATGTGATTTGTCGCTTTCTTTCTTCTTTTATGATTTTGCAAAATCCACTTTTTCCTCTACATGCTTTTGAAGGTGCATTTCCATCTAATATGTGCACTCATTGAAAAGATGGGGTTCAAGTACATTCCAATAATTGGGATTTTTTAATTTATTGAAAATGGATAGATTTTGACTTTGGATAACTCCTCTTAATATTCTTATAATTAACCAAAAATTATTATTTCTGTTAAACCTTAAAGGGGGTGAATAAAGTTTATGACAAACAAATGCAAATTTTCAGAGTCTTTCGAGCACGTGGAGAGAAACCAAAAATGGGTATGTTTCAAAAAGGAATTTTCTTTGCAGCATTAAGTGTGCAGTCAAGGATCTTTCAAAGCTCTACTAAATGATGAGAAAAGAGACTATGTTAAGGAAGGTAGATAATGCATCATCAACCGATTCACTCTTTAACATAAATGTCTTTAACCAAATTAGTAAATGTAAGGAGGAATCCTGTGTTTTCTAATCTAATGAATAGTAAAATTACAGTCCCAAGATTCGAAATTAATGCAAGAGAATAGCCCCAAATGATTTATAATGGTTCGATCCTCAAATGATCTACATCCACTACCTTAAGTACATACTTAAAGATTTCAACTCAACCACTAAAACTTTTTTTCCAAAATAATAGTGGTAGGCAACACTAATTTTACGGTAGAGTGTCACAATACTCAATTTTACTCTCAGCCACTATACGCCTAACAATCAAGGCTCACCCCAACTGGGTTTTACTTTTCAAACCTTGACACAATTCAGATTAAAGAGAAAATGCAGAAATAGGTCATAGATTGAACAGATAAACACATACTGGAGCAGCTTTAACTTTTTTACCTTTAAAAATACTAGATCTCATTTTGAAGCACAATGTAGATGAGGGATTTTTTAAAAGAGCGTTAGGATGTTTCTAAAGATGTTAGCACAAATCCCTTACTGAAAATCGCATTTAAATGGCTTTTGTAAGGGTAAAAATTAAAGTTGCAACATCTAGTAATGGTTAGTTGTAGCTAGTCACTGTTGTCAAATTTTGTAGGGATTTTGGATTCATGAGGTAAAAATTTTGCGTCCGAAAAATGCATCCAAAAGTTTACTTTATACTGAAATACCCATTTTGAAATTCTGTAGGCTTTGGTCTTGCAAGGTAAAGAGTTGTGCTTCTAAAATGTGTGTCCAAAATAACACTTTATGCCAAGAAGTATATTTTGAACAACTTTAGACTTAGGCACGTTGGAAATAGACTTTGGTTGAACATTTTGGATTCAAATGTCTGCTTAAAACAACTCAACCAAGATTTTATAAAATCAAAAACTTTTCTTCTAAAATTCTTTTTATATTCAAAACCTAGATTAAAAATACCCTCTTTTTAAAATGACTTTGACTGCTTCAATATGAAATAAATATATCTTAAGATAAAGAGACATAGGAAATATAAGTAATACCTTAATCATAATTTCCTAATCTATATTTCTTAAAAAATCTTCATGGAATACCACTCCTTTAGGTTGGATCTTGACTTGATCAATTCATCTTAGACTTTATCATCTATGAGTTGTTTTGCAATCTCATTCGTAAGACTTGAAGAACAGGGGGTCAAACATGCCATAAACCAGAAATCCTATCACATACAAATCACGCATGTTAGTCTACATCAATATTTATCATTTATCAAAACACAGGAGAGAGCCCCTTTGGCTAACAATCTCTCCTTTTTTGAATGATGGCAAACTTGATAGATTGTGACAAAGAAAATAATGTAAGCTTGTACGAACATGTTAAACCGAGAGATATAATAATTTATATTCATTTGATGTGCGATCTCTCAATCATAAAGCTCAATGAGTGAGATAATATTAGAAATTTTAAGCATAGTCTCATAAATCAGACTCAATGAGTCTATGGCCCAACTAACCTTTGTATCATTCTTCCTTTCTTTGAAGGACTATTTCACAAGAAAATGGTCAAGTAGTGGTCATTAGATATAAAATACATTAGCACAAAGATTTAACACAAGAAAATGCATATGTATGCATATGGAGGTGTAGAAAATAGAACAAAGTTATTAATGCTCCTCCTTTTCTATATGCATATGAGTAGTAGATCAAAGAATATTTATAACATTATGTATTAGAAAATAAAACTGAAATTGTGATTTTGGACGTCCAAAAAGTGCATCTGATGCGTAGATTTTGAGTGTATAAAAATCATTCAAATTAAAAAAATAATCTCAAGGAACCTATCGCAAGTATAGTATAAGAAATTAATGAGTATCGATCCTCAAGGAACAACTACTATTAGTTTCTATTCATTTATTGTTTAACCGACCCAATAAAGTGATAAAAAAGAAAAAAGAAAATAAAAAAATATATACAACTCAAGAATAAAAGAATATGCAATTTAGACAAATATTCTTGATGAAGGCTTAAAATGGCAAAAATCATCAAAGCGAAAACATGTTAGGAAAACGAAAATTTTACCACTGTGATTGAATGGTCCTCTTCACACTGGTGTAGATATTTGTATAAGGATATTTGAGGCTAGTGGCTCACGTCCTTGCAAACGTCTACTGCGTCTTATCCACGCGAAACTTTCGATCTTCCGAAATGGTGCCCGTAACACAGCCAGTGAAGGCTTGAAGTTTGGGTGTTGATCAACTTTAAAGGCTTAGTATGAGTTTGGTTTTTTGTGAATTCTTCACGGATAAAGCCTCCCTCAGAATTGGTTTTCTGTTATGCTCTTTGATTGCCAATTGAAAAGCCAGTACTCCAATCCATGAAGACCCATTTCATTCCATGAGATTAGATGCCCGAGAAAGAAGACATTAAGCGTGCAAACAGAAAGTTTCCATACTTTCTATTATCCTACACAATATTTGTTTTTTTAAAATTAATTAATTAATTAATTTTTTTATAAATTTTATTTTACCTTGGTCTTATTCATTGGGCCAGATAAATTATTTATTTTTGGTCTTAAACACCCATAAATAATAAATCTCTATTATTTATTTTCTGAACTTTATTAAATAGCCTAATAAATAATAATAAGCCTAAATAGACCAAATAAAATTTCATCCATTTTATCTAGTTCCAGATTATTTTTCTAATTATTCAATTTGGGCATTGGACCTTGAATAATTAATTAACCATTTAAACTAAATAAAATAAATACTCTCTCTTAGACCTTTTATTTTGTTCTAGTCCAATAATAAATTAGACTAATAAAATAAAAATTCATAATTATCAAGACCAATTCCTTAATGCAAAGCCTTCAAGACTTAAGGGCCATTCCAGGGACCAAAAGACACATCGCATTGGTTACTAAAATGACCAAAATATCATTGCTATATAAATAGCTATATTTTGCATTTTAAATATTTTCTAATAACACCATAAGGAAATATTGACTCCAAGGACAATGATGTGTTAGCAAAGTTTTCGACCTGCAGGTGTAATAACTAAAAAACCCCTCTACGCATCGCCGTACAATTAGAGAGGAAGATTATACTAATACCTCTCCAATAGACATCTACTATCCTTAGATCTCTAGTCCAATGATCCATGATTCTTGGAATGTTTTCACTTTTCAAGGAAGCTACCCTAAAGTAAACATCTAAGTCATGTGCCACAGGGCCCTAGATAATTAGATCATTTGAACAATCACAAGGGGCGATATAGTATAGAAGTTATCTTGTACAAGTTTGTCTTAACTAACTAGTCACATATACCCAACATACAAGTATATTGTTCTACAAAAAAACCTCAACTACAGTATATCAAAGTATATGCTTCTAGCTTCGTCAGACTATTAACTCATACTCAAGTGGTAGAGTATTAGTTCACGTTGTAGCAATAATAGTCTAGGTTTTTTTTCAATAATACTTTTAGAAACCACTATTATAGGTCATGTTCTACGTATTCAAAATATGCTCATGATATGAAGTAAATGGACTACTCACTGGCTAAAGATAAGCCATTCCCCATTTGGAATTCATAATACAATAACCTATACATGATGAGATTCCCATTCTCATCAATCGGTTAAGAATAAACATTTATGTGTTAAGTAACATGTGATCCATACCTTACTATGAAAGACCACTATTCACATGGATCACTTACTTAAACACAATAGGTCCTTTTCAAATAAAAATTGTGCACAAATAAAATGTAAATTCACATACAAATTTTGAGAATAAATTCTTTTATTAATAAATTCGATAATTACATCAGATAATCTAATCTAGAGGGCATATATTCCAACAATCTCCCACTTACACTCTAAGACTAAGAAAGTCCGTAGGTGCCCACCCCTATAGTTTCTAAGTGTCTCTTGAAGACTCTCTCAGCCAAAGGTGGTGAAGAGATGTGCTAGGTTGTTCTCCGAGGCTATCTGTTCCACCACGATTTCCCGTCTCTGAATGAAATCCCAGATCAGGTGGTACTTCCTCTAAATGTGCTTTCCCTTCTTGTGGTTCCTGGGTTCTTTGGATTGCGAGATGCTCCCGAGTTGTCGCAATACACCACAATCGGTCTGTCCATGTGTGGCATAACTTGAAGTTTTGAAAGGAACTTCTGGAGCCAGACTGCTTCCTTGGACGCTTCCGAAGCTGCCACATACTCAGCTTCCATGGTTGACTCAGCAATATAAGATTGCTTGATACTCCTCCATGAAATAGCTCCTCCAGACAAGGTAAAGACATATTCACTAGTGGATTTTCTCTCATCCTTATCCGCCTGGAAATCTGAGTCTGTGTATCTAGTAGGAACCAAGTCGTCAGCCCTGTAATCCAGCATATAATATTTCGAACCATTGAGGTACTTAAGAATATGCTTTACAGCTTGCCAATGAACCTCCCCAGGGTTTGACTGATATCTGCCAACTAATCATACAGCAAAGCAGATATCTGGTCTAGAGCACAGCATGGCGTACATGAGACTTCTCATAGCTAAAGCGTAGGGAATCCTACTCATCCTGTCTTTTTCTTCTTGAGATTTAGAATAGTCCTTAGAACAAAAAGACAACCACCCATGTCTGCAAGGGATTATAGCTCATTTGCATGAGGCTATGCTAAACTTGGCCAACATCTTGTCAATATATGTCACTTGGGATAATCCTAACATTCTCTACTTCCTATTTCTAAGAAGCTTAATTCCGAGAATGTAACTGGCTTCTCCCAAGTCCTTCATACTAAATTGACTAGACAGTCAAACCTTAATAAATGACAATGTCCTTACATCATTCACAATGAGTAGAATGTCATCCACATATAGGATAAGAAAAACCACATTTATGCCTTCTAATTTCCTATACACGCATGGTTCATTTTCATTTTGAATGAAACCGTAAGACTTTACAGTCTCATCAAAATGAATGTTCCATATTCTAGATGCCTGCTTAAGTCTATAAATGGACTTTTTAAACTTGGTCTGACTTTTTAAACTTGCAGACCATATGTTCTTGACCTTTAGCAATAAAACCTTCCATTTGAGACATATAGATGTCTTCGTTAAGATGACCATTAAGAAATGCCATCTTGACATCCATTTGTCATATCTCATAGTTGTAATGACATGCAATAACAAGGAGGATACGGATGGACTTAAGTATGGTTATCGGGGAAAAGGTTTCATTATAATCGATTCCCTCTTTCTGAGTATACCCTTTCGCCACAAGCCTAACTTTGAAGGTTTCCACATTCCTATCCACTCCCATTTTCCTCTTGTATAGCCACTTACACCCAATAGGTTTTATCCCTTCAAGTGAAGCTACAAGATCCTAAACTTGATTGAAGTACATAGACTCAATCTCGACTTTCATTTTTTCATGCCATAGATCTGCATCGGCATTAGCAATAGCATCTTTGTATCTAGTGGGATCTTATTCTTGATGGTCAGAGACCAGCTCGAAAGCCTCTCCTGTCTATCTTTTTGAAACTCTAGATATCCTCCCACTACGACGAAGCTCCGTTTGTACAAGTTCTTGAAGCTGTGCCTCCTCTTGTTCCATAATCGGGTCTGAAGAAGTTGATTCCAAAATTAACTTCTCCTCGAGTTTCAACCTTATTGAACCTTTAGTGGAAGTACTTTGATCATCCTCTAAGTATCTAGCATTAGTACTTATCAGTACTTTTGGCTCCTTTGGATGATAAAAGAAACCTCCTTTTGTCCCTTTTGAATACCCAACAAAGTAGTATAATTCTGATATTCGTTCTAGGTTGTCTCCCTTAATTAGTACATAAACTGGACAGCCCCATATCCTGAGATGATTTATACTTGGCTTACTCCCAATCCACATCTCATAGGGTGTCCTAGGTACTGACTTGGAAGGCACCAAGTTTAGAATGTATGCCACATTTTCCAAGGCATATCCCCAAAAAGAGATCGGAAGAGTAGCATGAGACATCATGCTTCAGACCATTTCCATTAATATCCTATTCCTTCTCTCAGCTACTCTATTCTGCTAGGGTGTACCCGGCGCAGAGAGTTGGTGTAACACCCCACGACTACGTACCCTAAAAGGGCGGGGATGTCGCCCCGTCCCGTAGGACAAGGGGTCTTTAGAGTGAAGTATAAAATATAAAGACAATCTCCAAATGAATCAACTTAGATAAATAAAGAAATACACTTATTACATCAGGCTCAACTTGGAGCAAAACGAAATAAAACAAATATTGTTCAGAAGTATAAACGACAAAAGTCTCCTAGAACAGCAAAGGAAAAATAGCTAAAGCCTCTACTATCAAAGCCCCGCTGACTCAACACAATCTATCACCTGAAAACATGATGTAAAATAGTGTGAGAATAAATCTCAGTAAGTCCTGTATGTGCACATGGTATTTTGAATAGTACGTGTATGCAAAGTGCAAAACATTTGTAGAAATAAGTTGGCAAGTCATAAACAATCTCTTTGCGCAAGGAGTGTGTTTTTCTCATTGTCACACTTTGTACAAAATAAATCCTCCACTCGAATAAATAGTCAAGTCACCACACGTTGGGCTCCATGAGAACAAAATGGCCAAGGCACCACACTTTGTGCACCTTGTCCGGACCAGATTACCACACGTTGGGCGTTCTGATCAAGGTGAGTGTACAGCTCATCGGGTGAGATACTCCTCCATCTCTACACCCAACAAAACCATCCGGGTGTCCATGCCGGGAATATAAATAATACCATATCAGGTACACATGCTAGCTCGGACTGGCCTGACCAACCAATACTGTCGCCTTTTCAAGCAGAGTTCATCTTCGAGAGGTGGCCTCCTGCCAGAAGACTTACGCTAGCCCTCTAAGACTAGTATTGTTAGCCTACCCTTATTGAGTACTCAACGAACATATCCTTCAATTCCTGATTCACAATATTTCCAAATCTTGGTTTTGTAAAACGTGGTTTTCTTTAAAAGATATTTCCAAAAATTTAAGGAAAATAATAGTTTTCTTGATAAAATCATTAGTTCGAAAAAAACCGTTTGAAGAATAAATATCCACATTTACGTCCCAAGCAAACATAGTTCAACAATAGCTTTACAAAGCTTCCCAACATAGACTTGCCATCACAACATTTAACAAAAGAGTTTATACAAAGACTTACCATCACAACATTTAGCAAAAGAATTTATGCAAGGACTTACTTGATATGCCTCAGATAAACGTGATAAATTCACAGCTTGCTTTCCTCAATTATCCTCCTGATTTAAACCATATAATATCATGATCAGGGTCTCAATTAATTCAAACATGCTCTAATCTTATTTATTTTCACAACAATTCGCAATCCCCTATTTAATTCCAAGTAAACTATCCAATCCCCAAAGATCATGTACCATGACCATATGTTCATCCCACTAATAGACATCATTAAACTTTACTTTCGGCATCAAGGGCAGGAATTCTCTTACCTTGCAACAACCGGGTGATGAGGTCTCGATGCTCCTATGGTGGTCGTCCCGAGTTCGCTTGAGAAGAAGAGAAAAGCTACCTCCTTTGCTCCTCTTGACCGAAAATTAAAGAAGAAGATGAAATCAGCCTCTATGGGGCGTGATTTAAGGGAAGAAGAAGGAGAAAAGAATCATTAGAGAAAACGGCATCAAGAGGTTGAGAGGATTTTTGCTTACCTCAAAGTGTGTTCGATTTTTGCTTAGAATAGTTCTTGAGTTTTCGAAAATTTGCAGAGAGAATTTGCTGGAATTTTCGTGTAGAATGGAGAGGATAGACGGCTGCTATGATTTAGAGTTAGAGAAGATTGGTTTAGGGTTATATGGTGATGTTTAGAAAGACTCCTAATGGCTTTAGGTTTCTTGGACAGCAAGGGCGAAAATTTGTAGCTTGCGGCACCTTTGATGCTGGCCGATTTCAAGAGGGATTAAGAGGTGAAAAGTGTTCTGAACTTGCTCCCTAGGCTGGCCAAAATAATGCTCAAGAGAAGGGTTGAGTGTGTTCAGGTTTTTTGGCCAAAATAGGAGAGAGTTTGTGTGAGTTTTGGTGACTGAAAATTCTGTGCAAGTTGTGCGAAAATTCTGTGCAAGAGTGACGAGTTTTGGACTGTTTTGGCTGCTGTAGTTCTGCCAAAATTTCCAGAGAAACAATGAGGGTTTTGGGCGCTGAAAATAGCTTGATCAGTTGGGGTTTTCGGTGGGTTGTGTGTGCAGAATTTCGGTTGGAATAGGAACACAACAGCTGGCCGAAATTTTCTGCACAAAGCTGCCGAAAATCCTGTGCATAAGCTGGACGAATTTCTGTGATTTTGTGAGAATAAAATTCTGGTTTTGTGCAACTAAGGTAATCTGAATTGATGAGGAGTATTTAGGTTTTTTGAGCTAGGGTTTGAGGAGTTAGATTGTACTTAAAGGTGCTGGAATTTCGGACAGCTTGTGTTGACACAAAGTTGCCGAAATTCTGTTAGGATAAGGAAGAAAATCGTAGTTGAATTAGGATTGAAATAAAAGTCTGATTTGCTAAGGGATTTAGGATAAGATTTCCTAGCTTTGGAAGAGTTTGAGTGGAGCTAAAATTCCTCCAAGAAGTGGCGGCACAATCTGGAAATTTTTCCAGATTTTTAGCTAACATTTTAGAGTTAAAACTAACAAGGTTTCCTACTAAAAAAATAACTCTTTAATTCCAACTATCCATGGTAACATCCATTAAGCTAAAATCAAGCTGGAATTTTATTTATTAGCTAGGGTTTTTTTTTCTTCCTTTTTAAAAAATCCTAGGAAATAAAAATTGAAAATTAAAAGTGAACTTTATTCACATCAAAGTCCTTAAATTTAGGGAATAAATATAGAGACTTATTTCCTTGGAATAATGACACTAAAATTTCTCTAGGTTTGCTAGATCTTTTTCGGCCAAGACATGGAAACCCTAAGGAAAGGAATTTTCAAGAAGAAGAACTAACTTCACAAAAAGTAGGATTCGAACTCGGGTCACCAAAGGAAATCACCAACCTCCCCGCTATTCCAAAACAACTCAAATACTAATTTTTCTACAGTCAGTTCTCACCATCCCCCCAATACTCATCTTTCCAAATCTTCGACCAAACCTCCCTTATCCAAATCTTTAACAACACATCAATTAATTCAAAATGCAAGAGCAACGGAAAAATTCTCATGCATCCATGCAAATAAAATAATTCTAAGCTACCACATAAAATGCAAGATGCTATGCAATGCATGACTTTTCCCCATAGTCAAAGGTGGTTTTGGGCGTGGTATTACATCCCCTCCCCCTTAAGAGAATTTCGTCCCGAAATTCAGATTTCATACCCTTCGAGCATATCCGGATACTTCCGTCTTAACCATTCCTCCGTTTCCCACGTCGCATCCTGTGCTCCATGATGATCCCAAAGTATCTTCACCATGGGTATCTACTTGCTTCGAAGCGTCTTAATACTCCGCTCCAGGATCTTGACGGGTCTCTCCACATAACTCAGATTGGGTTGCAACTCCAACGGTTCCTCATTGAGTACATGACTCGGATCGAGGTTGTACCTCTTTAATTGAGAGACATGGAATACATCATGCATCCCGGTTAGACCATCAGGTAGATCCAATCGGTAGGCAATCGGTCCAATTTTCTCCAATATCGGGAATGGTCCCAAATACCTAGGACTCAACTTCCCTCCTCTCGGATGTTTCAGGATTCCTCTACTAAGAGTCAACTTCAAGAATGCACGGTCACCTACTTGGAACTCCAGTTCCCTTCTCCTAGAGTCTGCATAACTCTTCTATCTGCTTTGCGCTGCCCTTAGCCTTTCTCGAATTAACTTGATCTTGTCCGTCCTCCTGAATGCATACTTCACTAGTCTTCTTAACGTTCCCTTCTTCTGTCCATCCTCAGTATATCGGTACTTTTTCGCCCATACAGTGCTTCGTACGGCGCCATTCCGATCAACGCCTGATAGCTGTTGTTATATGCTAACTCCGCATGCGGTAAAGACTCAATCCACTTATCTCCAAAGTCCAAGATACATGCTCGGAGCATGTCTTCCAGTATCTGAATGACTCTTTCGGATTGACCGTCTGTTTGCAGATGAGCAGATGTGCTTGCAAGTTTATTATGCGGTTCAATATCTCCCTACCCTTGGCTACTGAAGATGGTTGGGACAATTTCGTTAGTGGGCATTCAAAATGAGACTGTTTTGGATCCAATTAATAAGTCTGAATTGGCTGTCTAAATCAGGGCCCGTACCAAGGCCACATGACTCCTGAGGTAAGGTAGATATTTGAATGAAATTAAATGTAATAAATAAATTTATATATATGAATTTAAATGGATAGTAGATATTTATTTATATATTATTGTTTAATAAATAGTATTTTAATTTATTTTTAATTAAATATATTAATGTTGGACCTTATGTAGTAGTAAGATATATTACTTTAATTAAATAAATAATTTTTTTATTATCTTACTTTTTATTAATTAAAAAATAGTAATAGAATTCATATATTTAAAATTTTTATTATTTATTTTAATATTAACACAAATTATCCTTATGTTTATTCTAAAACAATAACTTAATAAGTTATACTTCGGTACATTCGTGTGGGTATCAATCTAATGCGGTACAATACACCTACCGAAAGCCAATGGCGAGTCTGGTTGGAAACGTATCGAACGAAGTAATACAATATAATGGACAATCAGTTCGCCTTTGAGAGGAAGTAACCCAAACTTTCCACAAACAAAAATTAAAAGCGGACAAACAAATCTCTCTTCCAATCCTCACAACACAATTAATCTCTTAACCACTCTGTACAAACCATCAAAACCCTTGCTATATAATGCCAAAAACTAACCACCTCAAGATATAATATATGGCTAGTCTATGCTATGACAAAAAATTATTTTCAATTCAAACTAAAATTTTAATTTAAAATAATATTAATTTAAATAATTTTTATTTTTTAAAAATTATCATATACTCCTAATATATTATATTTTTTTATTAATAATTAAACCTTATATTTAATAATATTTTATTCAATTTTAACAAACTAATCTCAACTAAATCCTTATTCAAATACAGCTGAAGAAAAACAAGAAAAAATGGTGTAGAATTACTTCTTCAACTCGTTGGTGTCCCGTCTTTTCATGGAGATTTTCTTCAAAGATTTTCCTACATTTTTTTCCCTCCTGACTCACAGCCCATTTTTTCATGAATAAATGAGAATTGCATTATATACATCTTGCAACATGGTTTAGTTATTAATCATTTGCAATCTAGTCAATCTTTCATGAAATAAGCAACTGCTATTGCCACAAAGATTGTGCAAGAAATGTTTTATGTCAAACTGCAATTCCAATGCTCTAACAAATCCGTCAAGATAATAACCCAAAATCTCCTCCAAAGACTTTAAACATATTATCCATGGATGGATTGGTGAATTTCTTCTTTTTTTTTTTTTTTTCTGGCCTTTCTTTCCTTTTGACCCGCTGCTTGAGAGGAGACCTTGATTCTTTATGCGAAATTTTTTGTTTATGCAAAAACTTACATCAAGAGCCAGCAATGTATGTTTTGAATCCATACATTAATTAGATTCCAGTGAAACTCTACTGGGGAGGAAACCAGAAAAAGAAAAAAGAAACAACCTAGAGAAGATTCCTTCAGAGAAAATCTGGGCGTAAACTAGGTTTATACCTTTGTGGTTTGCGAGAAAACATATATGTGTACTTCAGACGGTAGGTTTGCATTGCAGAAGACATTCATGGTTTGACAAGTGAAAGGCCAGTGACGGTGACAAGCGAGGGACAACCACGGTGTATTCTGTGGCGGGAATTGGGGATCAAGGTAGAAAATCAGATGGAGGAGGAGAAATGAAGAGATGTGGAGATGAGAGAGCAGTGGGGAAAGAAATTGGGCGGTGTACTGAGGAAGTCACCAGTACGCACCAGTACTGAGGAAGTCACCAGTACCCACCAGAATAGCCAATCCGTCTCACAAGGAATTTCATTACAGCTTAACGCTCAAATTCTTCAGGCTTTAGGGCAAGTGTAGGCCCCGCCTTCATTTTCATCTTTAGTCTCAAAGTGGCATGACGACAGCAACAACGCGTCCCACCCTCTAGCTCCATCTATGAGCCAGGAGATGAATCCTCTACATGCAAAAAAGACAAAAGGATAATAATTTATTAAAAAAAAAAGCCGACAAGAAGGACAATGAAAGTTGGCAAAGCTCCAGAGATTCCAATTTCTTCACCTGCTCCCATAATACAAAACTAATCAATAAACTGGTCTTCCCTTGCTCCTATAGAGTTAAAAAGTTTAATCAATTTCTAAGATTTGAGAACATTCTAGGAAGTTTTAATCAAAGTCTTTGTATTGACGGAAGTCACTGATCATATAATATGGCACAGATTAATGAAAACAAAATGTTAGCATATGTTGATAAGCATATTAACATGGCTTACATCATGCACATAATAATTGCCAACTCACTTACAATGTAAGTTGGAAAATGAAGAGGAATTTTAACATATAAGTGAATTGAGATTTATTTTGAGACGGGTTGTTTAGATGTAATAAAAATATTAAATATGTGGAGTTTAAGTGAGGTAAAAAAGAGAAAGTATATAATATATTGCAGGTATATGATAGTTATTAGGAAATTAAAAATTATTTAAATTAATATTATTTTAAATTAAAGTATAATTTTAGATTGGGAAGGATTTGTCCAAATAAGGTCGTACACTTAACAACTGTTAACAACTATAATTGAAAGGAGAGTCTATCACGATTTAAAATAAATAATATATGTAATTTTATTCTTTTGTTGTGGTTTGAGGATTATTATACGGGAGTGGATTTTACTTAGAGTGAACGTTCGAATAACAGTTGCAAGTTTCTTTGTGAATACTAAAAAAAAGAATTATTAGATGTATATAAAATTTCACAATATTAGAGCCATCTTTCAGCTCTATGGATAAAACAAGATGTTAGATTTCATTTGTCAACTTCATGTGATTTTATTAAACTTTCTATTAAAATTTGTTAGTTTAACAAATAGTAAAATAAAGAGTCTAACAAATACAACAAATTGATAACGCAATTCGACTATCAACAAATCTACATATGTAGGGTCTATGACTAGTGAAAAAAGATCTACTAAACTTTAACATACATTACAATGTCAATACTTATCTCAATTCACTAAGTGTCCCTAGTAAATTCTGATAGAATACAATACAGTACTATTTTTGTCAAACTCGCAAAAGACAATTATTGAACTCCAACCAACACGATTGATCATCTATCAAGCATCGTTGCAGCAACTCGACGAGTCTTCGTTTGACTTCAAAACATTCTTTCCTCTAGAAAGAATATCACTTCAAATGATTGTTTGATTCAAACTGCATCTAATAGATATATTATATAGAAACAGAAATTCTTGAATCTTTGATGCAAAATATTTAACAAAGGAACCTTGAATCCATGGTGTTTACATCAGACCTTCTCAATATATGAATATGAATTTCACTCTGTCTATTTATTGCTTGACTCTCTCAATGAATACTTCTAGAATTCGTTCCACACATTCTTCTTCCAAGTTAGCTTTTTTAAGTATATGACAGAGGTATTGTGATTTCATTGAAATAGGAAACTACTAAACTAGTTGTTTTTTAACGCGTTTCCTAAGTCCATTGCAATTCCTTTCCTTCTTGAGTTTATCCCTCTCAAAATAAAATCTTCGCTAATTTTACTCCTACGATCCTCTCAAAATTTTCTAGAGATATTCTAAACATTGGCTTCTAGATTCTCTTTAGATTTATTTCGCATCAAACTAAGCCAATAATTACTGTTTCCAAAACGCAGTGAAAGGCATATTCAGATTATCAAAGTTGCTTGTCAGGATTTCGGTAACATTCTCTCCTTTTAGCATTGTTTGATGCACAATCATAGGTTGTAATTCCAGCAATGCGACACAAGTACCAGCACACATCCAACAGTACACAATCGTGCACTAACACTTCACCAAACATGATATTTAGAAATAATATAAAAATGGAAAGTACACCTAACTATAATTACAGAAGCCAAAATATGTTGTCCATCAAATTGCTCAGCAAACGCATCACATGTTCTTTGTTCATCAAACCATGTTCATTAAATCATCAAAAGAAAGATCAAATCCTTCAAGCCAACTAAATAAAACTCCCTAAGCTTCCCAAGCAAGACTCACCCTGAACATAGATTTCTACTCCCCCTTTTTGAATCAAATAATTAGCTAATTAGAGATTAGTGAGGGATAAAATATCTATCTAGAGCTATTGCTGAGTAGCAATAACAATGTTTAGCTTGCTAAGGATTGCATGAATAGAGGCACCTCACAGGGGCAACTTAATTGGAAAAAGCATTAATCTGTTAATGTAGAATGGCATACTCCAATGTAGAAGCCTAAGAACCAGAGCTAGACTCAGTAAATGCTTCAAAAGGCAGATTCTTGATTCTTGGAGAGCAATGAGTAGGTGGTTGAGGAACTGCGACTAGTGTTGAAACAGAAGGCCTCCTCAGAGGTGGGTTAAGAATCTTTATATTCTTACTTACCTTGTTAGATTTTAAAATCACAAAACTGGGACATGCACTTAAGTACTCAATAAGTAGACATAGATAGGGCAACAATGTAGTGTTGTGAGTAGTCATTTTTCACAACTTGGTGAAATATCATATCCCCCAAATTAAACTTCATATTGTGCCTAATTTTGTATAGCAAGACTGTTGTATCCCTTAGTACAATAGACCAATTGTGAGTTGGTAATTAGTTATAAAACGAAATTTTATAAAGTATAAAATAGAGGCCTGTCAAAGTTGAAGATTTCAAATAGCCGTTAATTAGCCAATCTTTAACCACACTCCTCCTGTGAGTGTTTGACAAACTATAGATATGGCAACCTCCTCCTCAAGTCCTTGGATAGTCTTGTTATCCTCAAGACTGAATGCAACCAGAGATCATGCACAAACACTGAATGATGAAATACTTTAGAGGGCTTTGTGTTTGTAGGCTTTAGATCTGTGTAAAATTCTCTCACTAGAGAATCATTATACAACTCCACAAAGTCTACAGATTCAAGCAGTACAACATTATTCAGGATTGACTTTAAATCAAACATCTTGAACTTTGTGAAATCTATTTTCCTTGCCTCTAAAAATCCTTTATCAGAAACAATTTTATACTACTTTTTTTTGTTCTTATCACAAAATATGTGAACTGAAGATGTTGTTACAAGTCTTTTTAACTTCTCAATAGGGGCTCTTTCTTTTCCAAAGGTTCTTGTCTTCTTTTTTCTAGTAGTGGACTAGTCTTCAATTATTTTCAAGTCCATAGCATCAATTCCCTTATCAGTCTTCGCATCATTGTCACCAATGACTTAGTCTTTGTTTTTTAGCGGAATTAATTTAGAAGTTTCTATTGTCTCCTTAACTTCAATAGTTGTAACAATAGGATCTACAACTTGTTGCTCCAAGAGTATGCCAATAGAGATATCATCTCTAGTCATACGGACAATAGCTCTAGAAACATCGATTCCTTCGGTGCTTGCAAGTTGACTGCTCAATAACAATAATCTATTCCTCTCATCTATCACTCTCCTCACTATATCAAGCTCAGAATTTGATTGCAAAGCATAAAGTAATTAGGTTCAGTCTTGAAACAATTCATTACACTTTACCCTAAACTTGTTAGGTAAATCCATTTTATTATTTAATAATAAGCCATAGTGACTATGAATCTACTGTATGTACTAATGTATATATTGTATAGTATATATTGGATATACTTAATATATATATATAAATATATATAATATTATATATGGAGAGCTTTACCCCTTTTTCGCTTGACTCTTTGGCCAGTCTAAAGAACATTGGTTTTAAGAGTGAGTGATTGCCCTTCTCCAACTTTTACTGTCCAACTTGATAGCACACAAATAATGCGTCCCACTTATTGAATAGGGTTCTATGGTTATTTTTTTGTCCAAGTTGCTTTTTTTTTTTTTTTGGTCTAATTCACTTCTTTTTTTCTGTGTGAGTTTCAGGAATATCCTCATTCATAGGTCCGAAATCTATATCTATGAATTGAAAGGTCTAAATGATCAATTCTACAATCAATCAAGCCATTCAGGAAAAAATCGCAATAATAACATATGTCCCATATTTTTTGTTATTATCAATTAAGGGAATAGAATATATTTTATAAGAATAGATTAAGTTATTAATATTGAGCCCCTTATTAACAAACTCTATCCGTGTTTGTTCTTTTTTTATATTCTCCTCTTTTTTTGTCTTTTTTTTTCATCTATATACTCCATAATTTTAGATTCTGCTCTATTACTTATCCAATTTGTAAAAATCACTTTAATGATTTTGAATATATCAAACGAAAGGCAGTGGGGTCTTTTGATTCTGTTAAGGATTCACAGTTGCAATCGGAATTGTACGTAATTGGTGAGTGCTCATTATATACATATTTTCTGTATAAATTGTACTATACTTATTGTAGAATTTAGTTCAAATGACCATTTATCCTTGTATTTCCACATTACTTTGTATACGAATATTGTAATAAATGTTTGATGAATAATAAGGATGAAAGGACTATAAACGGCATTGTTCCTGTCACATTACACAGCACCGTGCATCATCAATATTCAGAAACACCCAAACATTTGAGAGTTAACAGTACTGCGCATATCATATTGAACCCTACCGTGCACGTTTACAGAGCATAATAAAGGTCACCCATCATGACGTCGTTTGAGAGTCGGTACACTTAAATAAAGCATGGACGATACCTTGTATATCATTTGAAATGACGCTGTTTAAGTTCGCGGATAAGATTTCTGCTAATTCTCAACCGTGATTTTTAGGGCATCTTGAGTCTTATAAATAAGAATGAATAGCACCATTTTGGGTGGCCAATTATAGAGGAAAACACCCACTCCAAAAAGAGAAGAGGAAAGAGAGGATTGGAGGTTGTCAAGTGAAGATTGAAGATGAAGAAATTAGCTTGTCTATGAATAATTTCTTGTCCCTTATTTTAGTTTTTTTTTTGGGTCAATTTATATCCATTTCTTTAATTTTTCTTGAAGGGTTAAACCCTAGTTAGTTTTGTATTAAATCTACTATTGTTTTGTTGATTTCCAATTCCTAAAAAATAATTACTTGATTTTATTGTATTGGATTTTTTATTTAGGTTATTCTCTCCTAATGAATTCGAGAGATGGGATTAGGAGATAGGTTCCAATTAATGGCTTCAATATGAGTTTTCCTTTGATTAACTCGAGAGAGAGGTTGGAGAATTAGAACTTGGTAATCGTTGAGGATTTGATATCACCTAGCGATAGATGTATTGGGTTCTTCCGGATAATTGGGGGTTTGTGCTAATTAGTACTTCTTAGGTTCAATTAGAAAGGTAGAGATACCCTCTAATTGGCTCAAAAATAGGGAATTTATAACTCAAGAAAGAGTGGGTTTTGCATTTGTAACCTCTACCGGTTTTAGAATTGAAAATTTAACTATCTTGGGTTTGATTTGGTACTTGGCTAATTTAGAGGGATTTTTGACAAGTTCATGTTTTTCACTCATTTTCTTGTCTTTGATTTTCTCATGGCCAATTTTGTGGGGGTTGTGTTTATTCTCTGTGTTTACGCCCGTTGTAGTTAGTATTGTTTCATTAATTCATTAGGCTAAACAATAGAAGAAGAGTTAGTAGTGGTACTTTTATCCCTTCACTGAGAATCTTCGATACTTGTCATTATACACTATACTACGCGATAGATATACTTGCCCAATTGTGTAATTTGAGTGTGTTTGGCATTTTAATTTGAAACTTGATTTTATATGGATTTGTGATACTATTTCCAACACTTGAAATCACGCAACAAGTTTTTGGTGCCGTTGTCGGAGAATAAACATAATATCATGAAAGCTTGGATTTTATTGATTTAGCCATGCATATATTTGTGAATATTACTAATTCTTTTGTGCAAATACTTTTGTAAATATTTATGCACAATACTACACATTACTTGGATATAGACTTCTTTTCATTTTTTTTATATACCTTGCTTGTATATAGTCTAGTTTTATTATTTTTAATTATTGAGATGAATAAATTGTATTAGGTTCCAATGTGTTGTATCATTATATCTTTTTGTATAATTATTGTTGATGTTGTTGTAAGTTGTACATTTTTGAGGATTTTGGTTGATTGTTGTTGTTGTGGAGTTTCTTTTTTTAATCTTGTGTTGGTATGTTTGGTGTTGTTGTACTACATACATTGGTGAAAGATTAAAATTTAATTGTAGTAGCGGTGAATAAATTGAGGAGTTGGTTGGGTTGTATAATAGTTATGCTTTGTGGAATGTTGTTGTGTAATTGGAGATCTTGTTGGGTTTGTATAACCTTTGTATAGTAGTTCGTGTAGTGTTAGAGTTATTTGTTAGTTGTTTAGGAGATACTATAATTTTTTTGGAAGGTGTAGTATTCATAGATTGGTGGTTATTGTCGTAAAAATCTTTTGACGGTACCCCTTTTTAATAAGTTGACTAAGTTGTTGATCATTCATTTTCCTTTAGAGTGTATAGTATTTATATACCTTTTGTGTATCCCTAGTGTACATTTTGATTTGGTCATTTGTTTTGTTCTATTGTTGAAGTAGTGTAGCTCTTGGCCCTAACACATGTCTTAGTTTTGTTATGTTAGTTTTGTCTTATTTTACAATAAGTATAGTACAATTTATAAATAAAATATGTATATAATGAGCACTCATCACACTCTCACATTTAAACCTTTGCTTATCCTTAAGCAAACCACATTTATTCACAAACAAACAACTAGTTTATAAATAAAATAATGAATTAAATCATAGTATATTGGGAAAATTAATAAGAACAAATCAACATATGTGCAAATAAAGCCAACGTGGTAGAGATATTTATTCCTCCCTTGCCCTAGAATTCATCCCAACACTTATCTATCCAAGTTAATCACATGTATACATGTATATTAAACTAGACATAACCAAGAATATCAAAACTAAATTAAACAAGTTTGTATCAACTCAATATGATTCACTCTACTCTTTCAAGTCAAGAATTTAAACAAAGTGATTCATATGATATAGAATCAAACAACTCACTCAAGTCTTGTGGCTTTCTCTAAGTACAAGTATTACAAATGTTACAACACATTACAACAATACCTTACACTTTGGTACAATAATATAACAATAAATTTCAATTTGAATTGGCAAAGTAGAAGCCTTTCATTTTTCGTCATTTTTCTTTCTACAAAGGAATACATTTATAGTGATTTTAACTTAAATGCTCTTTTTGCATCCCATTCATTTTTGGTTTTTTATGTTCTTTCCTTTTCTTTTCTTTTCTTTTCTTTTTCATCACATATTGTTTTTCATTATTTGACATGCATTTTGCATTCCTAGAGATTTTTTTTCCCTCACTTCGGTAGGTGCATAGAGCAACCTACCTCTTGCTCCTACTTACCTTTTTTATTGAAAAATACAATAAAAAATTAAAGATTTCTATAATACAACATACAAAATGAATATATGAATAAATGAATGGGAATTACCATGAAACTAAAGATAAGCCAATGCTCCACACTCTATATTTCATCACAAGGTTTTCATTTATTCTCAAATTTTAAAGCTTCTCAACATTTTCAAAGGCATATACAAGATTAATTTACTTCCTCAAACTTAGTATATGCCATGCCTAATATATAAGTGCACATAAAAATTGAATAACCCTGGGGGGGGGGAGAATAAGATTTTTGGCAAATAAGAGTTTATTCAAAAAAATTTGTTCTAAAAAGACTTCCTAATTGAAGGGCAGAAATACGTCATGGCTTTAAGAAGGTTTTGCGATTTCAAGAATGCAACCAAAAGACTTTTAAATCAACACAAAATGTTATGAAATAATGATGGGTAGTTGAGATCTTAAATGACAGGTTTAAATTAGATTGAGAAGACCATAAATGACTCACTGATTTTTAGCAAAAAGGAATAGAGCATTTAATGTGTAAGAATCAGTGAAGAAATTTAAGCAAGGCACAAAGTAAAACTCAGGGATTTATAGGGTTTGATCTTCAAAAGATCTACATCCACTACCTTAAGTTCTTACTTAAGGATTTCAACACAACTCACTAGAACCTTTTTACTAACTTAATGGTGGTAGGTGATACCAATCTTACACAAGAGAATTACCACACTTAATTTTACACCTAACCTCTTTAATCACTGAAGGCGTAGAAAACGGGAAAACATGGAGCACGCAACAGAAGCGAATCAAAAAAACTAGAAAAATAAGAAAAGGGATTCCAGGGCAGGGCCGGCGCCGGTTGCGCCCTGTCCCAATCTCGAGGTTTTAAAAACTTTACCTCTTTTCTCGTTCTAAGTATTGGCTATACCGGAACGTGTGCAACCAGTGTGGGTGTGCTGGTAGAAACCTCTGGTGCGATTTCTGCAAGCCTCCTACTCCGTCTTTGCATGTATGTCAACGCCGAACTCTCAGTCTTCCAGTATATGGCCTGCCTAACTTCCGTTTGGTGAACAACTAATGAGTTATGGAATTTTCTGAGAGAGAGAGAGAGAGAGAGAGAGACGTCTGGCTCTACTCACAGAGAAGAAGTCGTCATTCTTGTGGGGAAAACAACGATGATCCTACTTCTACCCAATCCTCCTGTTTAACCTAAATAAAAATCCTAGGTTAAACTGGATTGGGCCATTGGACTCTTAGTTTAGCTTATTGGACTTAATTAACTATTCTAGTTAGAACCAACTTAATGGCCTAACAAATAATTAATTTTTCAACCCAAATAAACCAGTCTAATTAAATGAACCTAAATTAGTTTAGTCCCAGGTTAATTCCTAATTATTCAAACTAGGCCAAATCCCTGAATAATTAATTAGCCCACTAAACTAATTTAATTAATTCTCTCTCCATGGACCTTTATTTTATTATAGCCCAATAATTAAATCAAGGTACTTAAATAAAATAATTCTATTTAATTTAAGATCAATTCCTTAGCCCGTATATAATTAGGACTCACGGTCTATATTGGGGATCAAAAGACACACCGCCTTAGCTACTAAAATGACCAAAATACCATTGCCATATAAATAGTTGTATTTTGCATTTTAAATATTTCCTAATATCACCATAAGGAAATATTGACCCTAAGGACAGTGCTGCGTTAGCAAAGTCTCCGATCTACAGGTGTAATGACTAAAATACCCCTCTATACATCGTCGTACATTCAGAGATGAAGAAGTGTATTAACACCTCTCTAAATGACATGTACCATCCATAGGCCTCTAGTCCAATGATCCATGACTTCCTGGATTGTTTCCGCTTTCCAATGGAGCTATCCTAAAGCAAACATCCAAGTCATGTTTCTCAGGGCCCTAGATATTTAGATCATTCAGATAACCACAAGGGGCGATATAGTATAGAAACTATCTTGTACAAGTCTGTCTTAACTAACTAATCACACATACTCAACATGCAAGTATATTGGTCTTACTATAGAACCTCAACTATAGCATATCAAAGTATATACTTCCAGCTTCATCAGACCACCAACTCATACTTAAGTCATAGAGTACTAGTCCACGCTGTAGCGATAGTAGTCTAGGTTTCTACCATATAGTACTTTTAAGAAACCACTACTACAGGTCCTATTCTACGTATTCGAAATACACATATGTCATGAAGTGAGTGGACTACTCACTGGCTAAAGGCAAGCTATTCCCCATTTAAAATTCACAGCATAATAACCTAGACATGATGAAATTCCAATTCTCATCAATCGGTTAAGAACGAATGTTTATGTGTTAAGAAACCCATGATCCATACCTTACTGTGAAAGACCTCCATTTACATGGACCACTTATTTAAATACAATGGGTCTTCTCCAAATGTAATCGTGCACAGATAAAATTGTAAATTCACAAACAATTTCTGAAAATAAATTCTTTTATTAAACATTCGATTTTTACATCAGAAACTTAGTCTAAGAGGGCATATTTCCCAACAATCTCCCACTTGCACTCTAAGACTAAGTAAGTCCGTAGGTGCCCACCCCTATGGCGTCTAAGTGTCTCTTAAAGACTCTCTCAGCCAAAGGCTTGGTGAATGGATTAGCTAGATTGTTCTCGGAGGCAATTTGTTCCACCACGACTTCTCATCTCTGGATGAAATTCCGGATTAGGTGGTACTTCCTCTCGATATGCTTCCCCTTCTTGTGGTTCCTGGGTTCTTTGGATTGTGATACTACTCCAGTGTTGTCGCAAAACATCACAATAGGCCTGTCTATGTGTTGCACGACTCCAAATTCTGAAAGGAACTTCCGGAGCCAGACTGCTTCCTTGGATGCCTCCGAAGCTACCACATACTTAGCTTCCATGGTCGAGTCAGCAATGCAAGATTGCTTGATACTCCTCCATAATATGGCTCATCCAGATAAAGTGAAAACATATCCACTAGTGGATTTTCTCGCATCCTTATTCACCTGGAAGTCTGAGTCTGTATATCCTGTAGGAACTAAGTCATCAGCCCTGTAAACCAGCATATAATCTCCCGTTCCCTTGAGGTACTTAAGTATATGCTTTACAGCTTGCCAATGAACCTCCACAAGGTTTGACTGATATCTGCTAACCAAGCCTACGACAAAGCAGATATCTGGTCTAGTATACTGCATGGCGTACATGAGACTTCCTACAGCCGAAGCGTAGGGAATCCTACTCATCCTGTCCTTTTCTTCTTGAGACTTCGGACAGTCCATTGAAGAAAATGATAGCCCATGTCTACAAGGGATTAGAGCTCCCTTGCATGAGTCCATGCTATACCTGGTTAGCATCTTGTCGATGTATGCCGCTTGGGATAATCCTAACATTCTCTACTTCCTATTTCTAAGAAGTTTAATCCCGAGAATGTAGTTGGCTTCTCCCAAGTCCTTCATACTGAATTGACTAGACAGTCAAACCTTTGTAGATGATAATGACCATACATCATTTTTAATGAATAGAATATCATCCACATACAAGACAAGAAAAACTATATTAATGCCTTCAAGTTTCTTGTACACGCATCGTTCATCCTCGTTTTGAACAAAACTATAAGACTTTACAGTTTTATCAAAACGAATGTTCCATGCCCTTGATGCCTACTTAAGTCCATAAATGGACTTCTTAAGCTTGCAAACCATATGTTCTTGACCCTCAGTAATAAAGCCTTCCGGTTGGGACATATAGATGTCTTCACTAAGATGGCCATTTAAAAATGCCATCTTGACATCCATTTGCCATATCTCGTAGTCATAATGACATGCGAAGGCAAGGAGGATACGGATGAACTTAAGCATGGCCACCGGAGAAAAGGTTTCCTCATAATGGATTCCCTCTTTCTTATTACACCCTTTCGCCACAAGCCTAGCTTTGAAGGTTTCCACCTTCCCAACTATTCCCCTCTTTCTCTTGTATACCCACTTACACCCTATGGGTTTTATCCCTTCAGGTGAAGCTACAAGATCCCAAACCTGATTAAGATACATAGACTCAATCTCGGCTTTCATTGCTTCATGCCATAGATTTGTATCGGCATCAGCAATAGCCTCCTCGTATCTAGTGGAGTCTTGTTCCTAATGGTCGAAGACCAGCTCGAAATCTTCTTCAGTCCATCTCTCCAAAACCCTAGACACTCTCCCACTACAACGAGGGTCCATATGTACAGGCTCTTGAGGCTATGCCTCTTCTTGTTCCACAATCGAGTCAGAAAAAGTTGCTTCCGAAGATAACTTCTCCTCTAGCTCCAACCTAGTTGATCCTTTCGTGGAAGTACTTTGATCATCCTCCAAGTATCTAGCATTGGTACTAACCAGTACCTTCTGCTCCTTAGGATGATAAAAATAACCACCATTTATCCCTTTTGGATCCCCAACAAAATAGCATATTTCTGATATTGGTTCCAACTTGTCTCCCTTGATCAGTACATAAGCTAGACAACCCCATATCCTGAGATGATTTAGATTTAGCTTACGCCTAGTCCACATCTCATAGGGAGTCCTAGGTACTAACTTGGAAGGCACCAAATTCAGAATATATGCTGCTGTATCCAGGGCATATCCCCAAAAAGACACTGGAAGAGTAGTATGAAATATCATGCTTCGGACCATTTTCATCAATGTTCTGTTCCTTCTCTCAGCTACTCCGTTCTGCTTGGGCGTCCCTGGCGCAGAGAGTTGGGATACTATCCCATGATGTACCATGTAGTCCTTGAATTCACCGAGGAGGTACTCTCCACCACGATCCGATCGTAAGGTTTTGATAAATTTACCTGTCCGACGCTTCACTTCAGCCTTAAACTCTTTGAACTTGTCAAAAGAGTCAGACTTGCGTCTCATCAGTTAACGTAACCAAACCTTGTACAATCATCCGTGAAAGTGATGAAGTACTCAAAACCTCCTCTAACTGGTGTAGACAAGGGACCACACACATCAGTGTGAATAAGACTCAATACCTCATTGGCTCTATCCGTCTTGGGGGCAAATGACCTCTTGGTCATCTTTCCCATCGGCAGGACTCACACTAAGGCTAATTTTCCAATCTCAATGAGCCCAAGGGCCCATCATGGATCAACCTCTGAATCCTAGTTAAGTTGATATGACCAAACCTTAGATGCCAAAGATACGAGTCATTGACATTGGTCTTTCTCTTCCTCGTTAAAGGTTCAGATTGAGCATTATTTAATTGATTGTTAATAGGGTTTAAGAAAAATAGATTTCCATACATGTGCCCAATACATAAAATTTCTCCATCTTTACTGATTAAAATACCAGAGTGGAAAGATACAGAATATCCTTGATTTATTAGTTTTGCAACTAAAATCAAATTCTGTCTAAATCCATGTACATATAAAATATCTTTCAAAACCACTATTCTATTACAATAAAAAACAAGATCCAGCTCTCCCACTGCAAGGGCCCAAACTTGTGCTCCATTTTCCACACGTAGTCCATGTTCGTCCTTCTGAAGTCTTCTAATCTTTCTAAACCACTGCAAGGAGTTACAGATATGATCAGTGGCTCCTCAATCAACAATCCAAGTGGAAGTTGATCCAACGATTGATATAGACTCTAGATAGAAAACATTACCTGTGGGATTTTTCTTGGCTTGAAGATCTGGACACTTTTTTTTTCAGTGTCCCTTCAGTCCACATTTGAAGCACTTGCCCTTGGGTTTGTCTTTAGGTTGGGCTTGGGCTGGCCTGCTGCGTTCCCCTTTTTCTTCTTGAACTTTCTAGACTTGGGCCCAATTCTAGAAGATGAAGCCTTGGCAATCATAGCCTTTGACTGTGGTTTTATGACCTTCTTTGCCATCTGGAGCTCCTTCATCAACTCAGTCAAACCCATGTTCAACTTGTTCATGTTATAGTTTAACTTGAATTGAGTGAAGGAACCCGATAGAAATTCGAGAACTATGTCCACTTGGCTCTCGGGGTCAATGAAAGCCCCTAAGATTTCTGCCTCATCGAAAGTAGCAATCATCTTGAGCATATGCTCTCTGACTGATGCTCTCTCAGTCATCTTACTGTTTATGATGGTTCAAAGAGCCTCCTGCCTTGCGAGCCGGCTCTTATCCGCGAACATCGTGGCTAATGATTGAGTTCTGTCATACGCAGTGGTCATGTACTCATATTTGGTTTGGAGCACATTAGACATGGAGGCCAACATGTAACAACGAGCCATCTCGTCGGCCTTCTTCCATGCCTTCTCAGCCTCACGTTCCTCATCGGTGGAACCCTCCCCGATTACAGGGCAGGTTCCGTAAAGGACATACTTATACTCCTCGACTGTGAGTATTATGTCCAGGTTCCTTTTCTAATTCACATAGTTTAGTCCCATTAGCTTATTCTCTCGGAGAATAACGACTAATGGACAAAAAGAACCTCCCACCATTTCTGAAAAATCGAAAAATAAAAGAAAAAAGATTCAGTTTGTGAAAATAAAACAAATATGTGCACTTTATCCTTATTATCAAAACTGATAATAATCAATTTGGCTCTTAGGAAAACTGACATAGCTTCTTGGGAAGATTAACAGTTTCTTAAGCTAAATGTGTTAACCACCACAAATTAATTTTCCTTCTAGGTAATGATCTAGAAGATAACTCCATCGAGGGAATGTCCGTTTCCTCTCATTTTCTATAGACATACCTCGCACTATGACCTTCAACGAGGGGCTGGTCGATCATAGTACGTGTCCCGGGTTATCAATTACATCCCTCCATTAGATCTAGATCCTTGTGGTATCCCTATCCTATACGGCTTCACTCCCAGGGTGACGCGAGGTGACCCACGATCTCTAATGAGGATTGTGATGGAAGTCGTGGGGCTATTGGAACCCATCTCCCACTTAGTCTTTTAAAATAAGGGTTTTCTGAAAAATATCCTTTTGAAAATTTTCATTAAGTTTTCCCTTAACTCAAAAATAAAATGTCTAAGTCCATAAAAAACTCTATGTTAAGGCTTATATCCTTTGAGAGCTTTTCCCATGGACTAATTTTATTTAAGTTAAAACTTAATGATTTCAAAAATTTTCCAATTAAAACTTTCTAGAGACTTTGGTCTCAAGTTTATTTGATAAAACATTTTTCTTGTGCCAAAATTAAAACAAAATGGCTTTCTATTTTAACTTACAAAAATATCTAAATCCAATATATTTTCTATGTCAAGGATTAAATCCTTTGAGAAAATATCTAAGGATTAATTTTTGTTCAAGTTAAAATAACCACTTAATTTATAGAAAAATGTTTTCCTTGTCAAAACATTCCCAAAAACTTTGGTCTTTGAGAAAACGTGCACAGAGGTACAAAAAATAAATAGCATGCTAGAAAACAGTAGACGTTTTCATGCTCTTCTATTTTTAAATATAAGTGCCCAGATAATAGAATTAAACATATTAATTAATTAATTAATGGTCTTGTTTAATCCTAAAATCTCTTACTAATATTTTTCATTCAAAAATATTCCTTGAATACTAACTATTACAAAATATTAACTTCGCCTGGTATGGACCCCAAAACCAAAAGAAATTGCAAGAAAAATTACAAGGAAAAATTAAAAAAAAAATTCCCTTGGTCCACTACACCCGCCGCACAGAACCAGGACCTACCAGAAACCAGTGCGCGGACCAGCCTTCCAGAGCCAAGCCAGTGCCAGTTCCAGCACCTCAAGCCGACACTGGTTAGGTTCTGGAGCCTCTTCCTACAGTTTTTTTTCTTGCGAATTTCTTCTGCGAATTTTCCCTGTTTTTCTGCACGGCTTCTAGTACTATTGGCTCTCCGATTTCAATCTTAATACAATGAAATCTCTCAAAACTAACAACCGCCTATACCCATAAACATTGGGCTTACACGATTTACTAAGAAAACAGTAAATTATAGATTCCTATACCTCCACCCGCGAGGTTTAGCAGAGAATCTATCCATACCATAAACAACGAAGGATCACAATTTTAATCACACATATGTGTCCAGTTTTATTCATCTAGATGCATGCTTCCTATATTTTCACAAAACCTTCATGCTCTGATACCAATTGAAGGCGTGGAAAGTGGGAAAACACAGAGCACGCGGCGAAAGCGAATCAAAAAAACTGAAAAAACAAGAACAAGGATTCCAAGGTCGGGCCGGCTCCGACAGCCCTAGCCGGCGCCGGTTGCGCCCTGTCCCAATCCTAAGGTTTTAAAAACTTTACCTCTTTTTCTCGTTCTAAGTATTGGCTGTACTGGAATGTGTGCAACCGGTGTGGGTGTGCTGGTAGAAGCCTCTGGTGCGATTCCTGTAAGCCTTCTTCTCCGTCTTTGCATGTATGTCAACGCCGAACTCTCGGTCTTCCAATATATGGCCTGCCTAACTTCCGTTTGGTGAATAACTAACGAGCTAGGGAATTTTCTGGAGAAAGAGAGAGAGAGACGTCTGGCTCTACTCACAGAGAAGAAGCTGTCACTCTTGTGTGGAAAACAACGATGATTCTACTTCTATCCAATCCTCCTGTTTAACCTAAATAAAAACCCTATGTTAAACTGAACTGGGCCATTGGACTCTTAGTTTAGCCTATTGGACTTAATTAATTATTCTAATTAGAACCAACTTAATAGTCCAACAAATAATTAATTTTTCAGTCCAAATAAACCAGTCCAATTAAATGAACCTAAATCAGTTTAGTCACAGGTTAATCTCTAATTATTCAAACTGGGCCCACAGCCCTGAATAATTAATTAGCCCACTAAACTAATTTAATTAATTCTCTCTCCATGGACCTTTATTTTATTATAGCTCAATAATTAAATCAGGCTACTTAAATAAAATAATTCCATTTAATTTAAGATCAATTCCTTAGCCCGTATTTAATTAGGACTCACGGTCTATACTGGGGACCAAAAGACACACCGTCTAGGCTACTAAAATGACTAAAATACCATTGCCATATAAATAGCTGTATTTTGCATTTTAAATATTTCCTAATATCACCATAAGAAAATATTGACCCCAAGGACAGTGTTGCGTTAGCAAAGTTTCCGACCTACAGGTGTAATGACTAAAATACCTCTTTATACATCGCCGTATATTCAGAGAGGAAGAAGTGTATTAACACCTCTCTAAATGACATGTACCATCCTTAGGCCTCTAGTTCAATGATCCACGACTTCCTGGATTGTTTTCGCTTTCCAAGGGAGCTACCCTAAAGCAAACATCCAAGTCATGTTTCCCGGTGCCCTGGATAATTAGATCATTCAGACAACCACAATGGGTGATATAGTATAGAAACTATCTTGTACAAGTCTGTCTTAACTATTAGTCACACATACCTAACATGCAAGTATATTGGCCCTACTATAGAACCTCAACTATAGCATATCAAAGTATATGCTTCCAACTTCGTCAGACCACCAACTCATACTCAAGTCGTAGAGTACTAGTCCATGCTGTAGTGGTAGTAGTCTAGGTTTCTACCATATAGTACTTTTAAGAAACTACTACTACAGGTCCTATTCTACGTATTCGAAATACGCTTATGTCATAAAGTGAGTGGACTACTCACTGGCTAAAGGTAAGCTATTCTCTATTTAGAATTCACAACATAATAATCTAGACATGATAAGATTCTCATTCTCATCAATCGGTTAAGAACGAATGTTTATGTGTTAAGAAACCCATGATCCATACCTTACTGTGAAAAACCTCCATTCACATGGACCACTTACTTAAACACAATGAGTCTTTTCCAAACGTAATCGTGCACAGATAAAATTGTAAATTCACAAACAATTTCTAAAAATAAATTCTTTTATTAAACATTCGACTTTTACATCAGAAACTTAGTCTAAAAGGGCATATTTCCCAACAATCACAACACTCAAGGATCACCTCAACTAGGCATTATCTTCTTAACCTCGACACAAAATAGATGGAAAAGAGATATCACAGAAAATGCTCACAGATTTGAGTAGAATGTGTACCGATGAGCACTAATACCTTTTACCTTTGGAACAATTTTGTTTTACTTTGAAGTACAGATGAAAAGGTAAATTTTTGTGATTTGAAGTATAAGAGTGTTTCTGAGAAAGATATCACAAAAATCTACTTCAAAATCAAGTTTTGAAAGCTTTTATAGAAGCAAAAAGTAAGACAGCAATGGCTAATAACGGCTAGTTTTTCACTGTTAGATTTTCTAAAATTTTGGACTTAAAGATTGGAAGAAGGTGAGTTCAAAAGGTAAGTCCAAAATGGCACTTTTTTAGGTAGAAATATTTTGACATTGTTATAGAGTTTTGGACGAAGTTTTTGGATATAGAGTCCATCCAAACTACTTAATCCAAACATTTGAAAGCCTACTCTTTGAAATTATTTTATTTTTATGCTTCAAGGTAAAAATAAATTTAATCATAAAGTAAAGAAGGCATAGTAATTTACACATTATACCTTAACAAATGATTCCTAGTCTAATAGCTCTTTCACATGGACTTTATGATCTTGCAAGCTCTTAAGTTGTATCAATCGCTTCTTTGAATTTCATTTGCTTAAGAACTGCTTAGCAACTTCATTTGCATGCCTTGAAAGAATTGGGGTCAAACATGTCCTATCATATATAAGTCATATAAGTTAGTCATCATCAATGTTTGTCATAAGTTAAAACACAGGAGAATGCCCTTAGGGCTAACAATCTCTCTCTTTTTTAGTGATGACAAACTTGATGGGATTGTAATATAAAAATAATTATATGTACAGTACATACATGTTAGACCGAGGAAACAAGAATATTTTTAACAGAAAAGCATTGTTTCATTATAGGACTTAAAGAGTGCTTATGAGATTAAAATAAGAAAATTTAAGCATGTACTCATAAACATTGGCTCAATGAGCCTATGACCCAACTAATTTCCTTATCTTCCTTCCTTCCATATAGAGGACTATTTTTTTAAGGAAATAGCCAAATAAGGATCACTAAAGAAATGTATAGTTTATGTACATAAAGGAGTGTAGAAGATAAGTCATGAGATGTAATGCTCCCCCTTTGTATGTACATATATGAACATAAAATATAAAGTTATGAAATGCATTTTAAAAATAAGACTGGATTCGAAAGTTTTGGACTTCCAAAACATGCATATAAAATGGGGTAAAATGAGATAGAAACTAATCTTTTTAAAAAGTCATTTTTGGACCTAATATTTTGGATTTCCAAAACATGTATCCAAAATGGGTTAAAATTAGGCAGAAGCTTAGCCTTCTAAAAGGTCATTTTTGGATTGTTATTTTGGATTGAAGAAATGCGGGTCCAAAACTCCCTCTGTGTATGTACAACAAAAAAAATTCCCAAGAGTATAGATCATCTATTTTTCTAGAATTTGTTTGAACTCATTTTTCTCATGAAAATTTAGCATGAGAATTTTTCGTAACAACCAAAGAGAGGCAAAACAGATTTCATAAGTATTCATTTGAATGACCTCATCATCCAAACAAACATTTTGCAAAGAGCTCATCACAATTGCATTCAAAAATATCATTGAAAGCACAGTAAACTCCTACTCATACTTCATTCTCCTTAATCCACAACAATGAGTCAACATAGTCTCCATCAATGTACCCAATTTTTCACAGTCTACATTCATCCCATAGCTATGAACAGTCACCATCACAATCTGTAATAATATGTTCACAATTGATAATTCACACAATCTACAGTTCATTCACAATGCTCTTGCTCCTCAAAAATCAATCCACAATATATTCAAAACTCCTCCAATCCATTTTTCTCCCCCTTTGTCATCAATCAAAAAGTAAGAGAGACATAATAAAGAGAGAAACTAGAGAGAAAAACATAGATAAGACCAAAATAATATTAGCAGGAAATTAGTGCAGAAATAATATTGTTCAGGCTGAAATAAGAAATTGTGCAAATACTAGTGCAGAAATCATAAAATTGTTTATTAAAGAAAAGCATAAAATAGTTCAGGCATAGATGGTTATCAGCACGCATGACTGGCAGGTTAGGAAATGTGGATGGTTGTAGGCTTAGTCTTGGCCCCCATTTTGGAATGTTGTCCAACAAGTCTGCTGGACTTTCTTTTAACTACCACCTGCTTCTGGTATTTGCCAGAGGAGCTTCCAGGGATAGCTGGTTTTGCAGTTTGCAATGTAGCAGCAGGGGCAATAGATGTGGGAGCATCACCCTCCTTTTCTTTAGCCTTTTTACTTTTTTCTGCTTTCCCTTTTTCCTTTTCCTAATCCTATTGCACTTCTTGCTCAGTCGGTTTACCATCTCCATCTTCATCTTGAGGAGAGGCAGTTTATTTTTCAGTCATTTGTTCTTGAGATAGAACTTGTTCAATATGAACTTCCTCAGTGGTCTGTTCCACTTTCTTTTCCTCCACTCTACTCTGGCTCCTAAATTTTTCAATTCAGTAGTAACTTCTGTCCAAAAGCCATCAAACCTTTCAGCTAAGTTGTTCAAAGCATTTAGGATGCTTTGAGTCAGGCTACTTTTCTCCATCTTTTGCTTCCTCTTGTTTGAGGAGTCTTCTCCTGTCTCAGGCTTCTGTTTCATTCCTGTTGGCCTAGTACGTGCAGTTCTTTTCCTTCAGCCTTGATCTTCAATAGCTTTTCTTTTTCCTCATCCGACACATCTCTAAGTAGGACCATTCCTTGTTTACTTATACAAATCCCATTCTTTCAAAGGATTCCATGCTGTACACATTTGGCTTACTATGTCCAGAAGCACAAGTATTCAAATTCATATTGAAATGCGTGAAAACCTTGGTCAAGTAGGGCCTTGTGAGATGTATTTCTTGACTGAATCATGAGCTTAACAGCCTAGAAAACCAAAATTGATTTGTCTATCTTTAGACAGGGCCAATATCAATATTATTTGCAAGATATTCACTGATGTCTTATCCCTGAAACTTAGAGTAACCATAGTCGACACCATATGGTGTAAAAACTTTCCAGGACCATTTAACCATTTTGAATTTCTATCATTTGAGTTCTTAAAACTCTTTCCTCTCGTAAATCTTACCTCAAACCTTCCCAATTCAAATAAATATGATTCGTCAGGGAATTTGTTCATTTCAAAAAATTGAATTTCTCTATCTCTAACTCCAAAAATTCTATTTAACAGCCGATGGTCAAATTCTATGTTTACAGATCCCACTCTGGAGGTATAACATTGCACCATAAAGCCTTCCCTAGTCTCCTCAAACCTTTCTTTTTTCAGATTCATATAAAACTCCTAAGCCAAAGGAATGTACAGTTTTTCATCAACCGACAGCAAAGCCTCCTATCCAAGATTTTCAAACATGCTCAGAATATCAGAAAAGTTCAGAAATGCCTCGGCATTAATCCGAAACTCAATGTCCATAGTCCTATTTCTAGATTCCCATTCATTGAATTAAAACTCATATTTTTTATCGAGAAATCGAGGTACTTGAGTTTCTGAGCTTTCCTGTATAGGAAGCTCTGTTGATGAGTCGGTTTGCAAAGGTATCTCTTCAGCAATGATTTTCTTTCCTTTTTGTTTGGTGGTCGGTTGTGCAGTAGCAACAACTTTAGTTGTAGTTGCTGCTTTGCTTTTCTTGGCCTTCTTTTGTAGTTTGCCCGGTTCCCATTTCTGATTTTGATACTTTTGTCATGACAGAAGTTGGAGGAAGATGAAGGATTTTTTTTTATTCAGTTTGGGGAAGATGAAGTTATGATGTGAGAGAAGCAGAGAAAACAATAGTGGTTTCAGATTTCTAGGAGAGAGAGAAATAACTTTTTTGTAAGTTCCTAGGTTCTAAAGAAGATAAGTACAATCAAGTACTTTCAATAAAAAAGTTGCACTAGAGATAGGGTTACAAAAAAACGTGGTTATTTGAAAATTCAAAAAGTAATTTTTGGACTTATGTACTCTTTTATTCGGATAATAAAAAATTAGGCTTTTCATTAATTTTGGGCTGCTGATATTTTGGATTTGGACTGAGTCCAAAGTAGTTCGTCCAAAATGCCAAAAAAAGTTCCGTTGCAGGGATTTTAGATTCATATTTTCTAGATATAGCGTCCAAAAGCTCTGTCCAAAAGTTATATCTTTAGTAGTTCTACAAGAATGAACAAACAAATTTTTGACAAAATTGTCAGTTACACGATTCTGGTAATTCCCAAGGCTCTTCTTAGATGATTAAATCTTTTTTCGGCCAGAGATTTTGTAAAAATGTCTGCAAGCTGCTCATCAGTTGAAATATATTCAATACATACGTCACGTTTAAGAATATGATCGCTAATAAAGTGATGCTTTATTTCAATGTGCTTAGTTCTAGAATGCTGAATAGGATTTTTGGTTAAATTAATAGTACTAGTATTATCACATAAGATAGGTACACAATTAAAATTTAAACCAAAGTCAAGCAAGGTATTTTTTATCCACAAAATTTGCATGCAACAACTACCTGTTGCTATGTATTCAGTTTCGATTGTTGAGAGAGAGACACTTGCTTGTTTTTTTATTATATCACGAGACAAGGGAATGTCTAAGAAATTGGCAGTGTCCACTGGTACTTTTTCTTTCAACCTTGCAATTGCCATAATCGGCGTTTGTATATCCTACAAGATCAAATGAATTAATTCGAGGATACCATAAGCTATAATCATGCATTCCATTTAGGTATCTAAGGATCCGTTTTACAACACATAGATGGGATTCCTTTGGACATAATTGAAATCTAGCACAAAGACACACTGAAAATATAATATTAGGCCGGTTGGCAGCAAGATAGAGGAGGCTTCCGATCATACATCTGTATTTTGTTTCATCCACTTTCTTACATTTTTCGTCTTTATCAAGCTTTAATGAAGTGCTCATGGTTGTGCTTATTTCTTTTGCCTCATTCATACTAAAACTTTTGAGCAGTTATTTAGCATACTTGTCTTGATTTAAGAAGATTTCATCTTTAGTTTGCTTAATTTAAAGACCGAAGATTTCATTTCGAATTCTTGCTGCATTGTTTTGAAAAATTTCTTGCACAACGAATCATTAGTAGCTCCAAATATAATATCATCAACATATACTTGCACAATTAAGATGTTATCAGAATTTTCGGACTTGATAATAAAGTGGTATCAACTAAGCCTCTTGAAAAACCTTTTGAAAGAAGAAAACCACTTAGCCTTTAATGCCATGCTCTTGGAGCTTCTTTTAAACCATAACGGCTTTAGACAGTTTAAAAACATGGTTTGAAAAACATTCATGAATAAAATTAGGAGGTTGTTCCACATATACTTTTTCTTCAATAAAATCATTTAAGAAATCACTTTTGACATCTATTTGGTAAAGCATAAAATCTTTGAAAGATCAAATGCAAGCAACATTCTTATTGATTCTAATCTAGCAATGGGGGCAAATGTTTCATCATAATCAATGCCCTCTTCTTGATTGAATCATTGGACAAGTAATCTAAATTTATTTCTGATAACATTACCATGCTTATCAAGTTTGTTTCTAAATACCCACTTGGTACCAATTACAGGATGGTCAAGAGGTTTAGGGACAAGCTTCTAAACTTAATTTATGTCGAATTGGTTCAACTCTTCTTGCATGGTCATAATCTAAAATTCATCATGTAAAGCTGCATCAATACAATTAGGTTCAGTACTAGAGAGTAAGTCAAAATTATCGACAAAATACTGTCTAGTTTTAACTCCACAGTTAGGATCACCAATGATCTACTCTTTTGGATGGACAGTTTTGTACTTCCAATCTCTTGGCAGATCTTGACTCGTGGGCTCTTCAGTCATTTGCTTGCTTTCTTCAGCTTGTTATTCTTCTAATCTTCTTCTTTGGCATGAATGTCAAGTGATGGAGCCTTGTGTTGCTCATTGCCCTTTTCTTTTATAATTCCTACAACATCATCATCATCATTTCTAGAAGAATATATATTTGATTTATCAAATACAATATGTATAGACTCTTCTACATATAGAGTTCTTTTGTTGTATACTCTATATACCTTTTAGTTGGAAGAATATCCAAAATATATAGTCTCATCTGATTTGCTATCAAAATTTTCAAGATTATCATGAGTTTTGAGGACAAAATACTTGTATCCAAAAACTTTAAAATAGAAAATAGATGGAACTTTGTCAAATATGAGTTCAAATGGAGTTTTTTTTTTTTTTTTAAAAGGTCTTAGCATGACACTGTTGATAATGCAGTAAGCTATATTTACTGCTTCAACCCAAAAATATTTTGGAAGTGAGTTTTCACAAAGCATTGATCTTTCCATTTCTTACAAGGTTTTATTTTTTCTCTCAACCACGCTATTTTGTTGAGGAGTTTTTATGATTGAAAAATTGTGGAGACACCACTTTCCTCACAGAATTTTGTAAAGTCATGCTTGCGAAATTCTCTGCCATTGTCACTTCGAATAGAAATTAGTTTGCAACCATGGAAGTTTTGAATACATTTGAATAGTTTTGAGAATTCAGAGCAGGCTTCCTCCTTTTGAGCAAGAAATATGGTCCAAGTAAATCTTGAAAAGTCATCTACAATTACATAAGCATACCTCTTACCACCAAGACTAGTGGTCCTCATTGATCTAAATAAATCCATGTGTATGAGCTCAAGAGATTTTAATGTTGAAATCATTTTCTTGGGTTTAAAAGAGGTTTTGGTTTGTTCTTCAAATTGGCAAGCATTACACACCCGAATTCTATCAAATCTCATTTTGGGCAATCCTCTAACAAGTTCTTTTGAAGATAATTTGTTTAGCAAATTAATAGATACATATCCTAGCCTTCTATTTTAAAGATAGCTATCATTATCATTCACAAAAAGACATCTAATATCATGAGCTACAAGAACATCAAGATAAAGAACATAAACATTTCCAACACGATTAGCAACAAAAATAGTCTCATCGCTGGAACTATTCATGATAATGCAAGAATCCTTTTCAAACACAAACTTTGCATCCATTGTCACATAATTGGTTGATACTAAGATGATTATACTTTAATTCATCAATTAATAGCACTAGCTTGATGATAGCTGAAGATCCCTTACTAATATTACCTATACCAAGTATTTTTCCTTTCTTTTTATCTCCAGATGTGATATATCTATTATTTATAACTTGAATACTTTTCAGTAGTCCAGCATTTTCAGGCATGTGCCTTGAGCATCCACTATCCAAAGCCCATTTTGTGGAGCTCACCTTGTCTAATGAATGTTCCGCATCCTTAAAAGCCATAAAGCAGATGTTAGCTTTGTCATTTTCAGAATCGCAACTTTCTTCAATATGAGATTCTACTTGATCCCAAGTTCCGATCAATCCTTTTCCTTTTTTCAACTTAGTGTCCTTCTTTTTCTTTCTAAATTGCTTGATCTCTTTTTCTTTGGCCATTAGACAATCAGTAATGAAATGCTCCGTGCTTTTGCATTCAAAACATTGAGGTTTGAAAGAGGAGGCTTGTCCTTTCTTTTTCACAAGCTTCTTGCCCTTTTTGAAATTGCCCTTTCTAAACATTTTTCTAAATTTTCTAGCTACCATAGCCAATTCTTTTGTGTCTAGATCAGAACCATCATCATAATTAGTTTGATCACTGTTAGGCTCTTCATCAACTACCTTTAAGGCAGTTTCCCGTTTGTCTTTATCATCATTATTATATTCTTGAAACCTCTTAAGTTTCATTTCATGAGTTAAGAGAGAGCCAATTAGCTCTTCAGTAGGTAAGTTGTTCAGATTTTTTTATTCTTCTATAGCCAAGATTTTTTTTTTTTGCCAATTTTTTAGCAAAGCATCAAGCAATTTTCTATTTTGATCTCCGAGAGAGTAAACTTTTCCATAGACTTTTAGACCATTCATGATGTTTGTGAAATGAGTGAACATGTCAGTGATATTCTCACTCAGTTTTATATTGAACAATTCATAGTCTTGGACTAACATTCCCAGCTTTGATTTTTTTACTTGATTAGTCTCCTCATGAGCGACCTCAAGTAGTCTCCATATTTCGTGAGCTGAATCACAACTATTAACCCAGTTGTATTCATTAGCATCAAGAACACAACACAATATGCTCATTACCTGAAAGTTCATAGTCATTTTTGTAATGTCCTCATTATCATATTCATCATTCTGTTTAACCACTTTTCTGCCATCAACAAATTTTGACGGGATAAATGGTCCATTTTTAATCAGATTCCATAACGCAAAATTGATTAAGCAAACATAAATCTTTATTCTGTTCTTCGATAATGTATAGCTGCTTCTATTGAATAGAGGAGGTCTGTTTATTGAAGACCCTTCAGCATAAGGCAGATTAGATATGTTTGCTATATGGATCTTTTCTACACAGTTGTTAAACCGATAATTGTATAGACCAAAACTCTGATACCAATTGAAAAATCTTAGATGAGAGTGAATAACATTTTTGGCAAAATAAGAGTTGATTCAAAAAAAATTGTTCTAAAAAAGACATCTGAACTGAATGGCAGAAATACTTCGTGGCTTCAAGAAGGTTTAGCGATTTCAAGAATGCAGCGAGAATACTTTTAAATCATCACGAAATGTTATGAAATGAAGATGGGTAGTTGAGATCTTCAATGATAGGTTTAAATAAGAATGAGAAGATTATAAATAAGTCACTGATTTTTAGCAAAAAGGAATAGAACATTTAAAGTAAAAGAATCAGTGAAGAAATTTAAGCAAGTACGGCACAAAGTAAAACTCAGAGATTTATAGTGGTTCGATCTTCAAAAGATCTACATTCACTACCTTAAATTCTTACTTAAAGATTTCAACACAACTCACTAAAACCTTTTTCCTAACTTAATAGTGGTAGGTGACACCAATCTTACATAAAAGAATTACCACACTTGATTTTACACCAACCTCTTTAATCACAACACTCAAAGATCACCTCAACTAGGTTTTACCTTCTTAACCTTGACACAAAGTAGATGGAAAAGAGATATCACAAAAAAAGCTCACAGATTTAAGTAGAATATGTACAGATGAGCACCAACACCTTTTGCCTTTGGAACAATTTTATTTCACTTTAAAGCACAAATGAAAAGGAAGATTTTTGTAATCTGAAATATAAAAGTGTTTCTGAGAAAGATAGAACAAAAATCTACTTCAAAATCGAGTTTTGAAAGCTTTTATAGAAGCAAAAAGCAAGACAACAACGGCTAGTTATTCGCTGTCAGATTTTTCAGAATTTTGGACTCAAAGATTGGAAGAAGGTGCATCCAAAAGGTGAGTCCAAAACGGAACTTTTTTAGGCAAAAAATGTTGACACTATTATAGAGTTTTGGATGAAGTTTTTGGATGCAGAGTCCATCCAAACTACTCAATCCAAACATCTGAAAGCTTACTCTTTGAGCTTCAAGGTAGAAATAAATTGAACCATAAGGTAAAGAAAAGATAGGAATTTACACATTATACCTTAATAAACGATTCCTAGTATTATAGTTCTTTTACATGGACTTCATAATCTTGCAAGTTCTTAGGTTGTACTTGATCAATCGCTTTTTTAGATTTCATTTGCTTAAGAACTGCTTAGCAACCTCATTTGCATGCCTTGAAAGAACTTGGGTTAAACATATCCTATCACATATAATCATACAAGTTATTCTTCATCAATGTTTGTCATAAGTCAAAATACATGAGAATGCCCTTAGGGCTAACAAAAATAACTTTCCTAGAAAAGTTTTAAATAGAATTCCCAAGCAACAAGATAAATAATAACTTCACCAAATTAACACATATACACATATATGCCAAAAAATTTTGAAAATTTCCCAACCAATGTGAAAAAAAAAAATGGAAAATTTTAGCCTAAATACAAAAACAAAAATTTTAGCCCAAAAATAAGAAAATTTCCAAAATAATCAATAAAAACTTTTAAAGGAAAATTTATTTAACCTCTCCCCCACACTTAAATGGGATAATGTCCTTATTGTCCAAAATATATGATACAAAAAAATATTTACATGATAAAATAACAAAATGGGGGAGGAAAAGGTAAGCAAACTCGCTGGGTATCTTGAAGCTCACAGAAATCATAGTTGCTCTGTACTGCACGGCGCTGGTTAAGTTGTAATAGACAGCGCCGTGTATGCTCAATATATCTACAGTAGTTGTTTATTATAGATGCTTAGCACCGTTTCATATGAACCACACAGTGCTGTCTGTGTCTACTCTATAACAACAGACACAATAGTACACATATTGGGTATCTCAGGCTCGTATCATATACGGCGCAACGAAAAAATAAGAACAAGATACAATTGCACGATTCGTATATGTGTGGAAAACAAGACATAAAGACAACAAAGGTAACAACTTTTTATCTTACTTTGATCGTGTGGAAAACAAAATTTTCCTTCTTCAAGTCGAGGCGCGATCCAGTAATCCTCTTAATCAAACACCATGAGAGTTGAACGTCCAACCACTATAATCACAGTGTGTAATTATTTCTAATAGAAATCCACAAAGAGGATACACTCAAGCACAAAGTTTTCTATGCTAGCAGAAAAACTAAGTGGCGGCTAGGGTTAGGTTGCAAGAATCACGAGAGAGAGAGAATAGAGAATGTCGTGTGTGCTTGGGTTGGAGATCTTTTCGTGTCTCTTACACAGCTAGGGTTTCGTGTATAGCATTATATGTTACACGAAAATCTGTTGAAATAATACTCCAACTCAGGATTCTAAAACAATTAGAATTTCCTAATTATAATTGGAAACATCAAGTTCTCACAATTATAATTTGGACCATAAATTATAACTAATTATAATTTGGCCACAACAACTTCTTTTTCTCGTAATTAACCCCGCTATATTATCAAATAACATATTGAGTATACAATCCTCTATTGTGTGTCACCTATTAGGTTTCTCAGTAAATTGGTAGCGAAAATGAATTAATCCAAACGTCTTTGAGATTAATAATCCATAATTAATTAAAATTAATCCTATTAATTCTAATCAGGATTGGTTTATTAATTCATCAATTAATAAACCCATATTCCCATATCATGAGCGGTATCTAGCAACACATCATGACCACCCAAGAGTCCAGGAAGTCAAGTGGCTTGACATGAACCCTTCAATAACAAACTACAATACAATTAACTTCTTTCACCATACAATATCTTATTCGATTTGGAGTACGGAATAAGTGCCAACTCCCTCCAGAATATATATTAATTCTGGCCCGAATACAATAGTACTTGTACCAGGAACTCACTACTCTAGATGTGTATCAATTGGAACTATTTCCAATACACAATCGCGTTGGCCAAAGACTTCTCGAGTAGTAATTCCTACAAGTGGCCGTGAGATATTCGCCCCTACTATTAGGAGTGATGAATCCTTTATTAACCATCTAACTACTTTTGTTTATCTCACAATGTACCCAATATCCATCCTATAGGCAGCCCTCAATCTGGCTCCAGAGATTGGAATCAAAGCACAAAGCTCAGCAAACAAAGTACCTTGGAGATCTCAAGTCTAAGGATACTTGCACGTTTACTATATTGAGATTATATCACTGGCACTAAATAGTTATCCATGTGATTATCTCATAGCTAGGTTATCCAATGAACTTGTTCTATTAACAAGCATCTATGTGTTAACTTTGAGTATTTCAATACTCACGGATATGAGAACCACCGCCTGATCAAATCAGGAAGTCTAACACATGCTAGTCTTAACGCATTAATGATGTCCTATCTCATTAATACTATGACTAGTGACTATTTAAATATTAACACTATACAATATAGTAGAAATCTCATATCATAATCTCTATCATGATTTCCTTTACACAGTGTTATACTAGGGACTTTATCGAACGGTTATTTTACACAAAAGTAAACAAAAGATACTGTAAGATAATTAATGCCTTTTATTAAAATAAAATGTGTCATATACAATATACAAGTGATTGCCTCTAGGGCATAACACTAACAAACTCCCACTTGCACTAGAGCCAATCATTCATGTATCTAATACCGAGTGACTCAACATGACAATCATGTTTCTTTTAGGATAGTGTTTTTATAAGTGGGTCAGCTATGTTCTTATCTGTGGGAACTCTCTCTATCTTTATATCATTCCTATCTATGATTTCCCAGATCAGATGATAGCATCGCAGTACGTGTTTGGATTATTGTTGAGACCGTGGCTCATTTGCTTGTGCAATGGCTCCGTTGTTGTCACAATACAAAGTTATTGGATCAACAAAGCTAGGAACCACACCCAGTTCCGTCATGAACTTCTTGATCCAAACAGCCTCCTTAGCTGCTTCAGAAGTGGCTATGTACTCAACTTCTGTCATAGAGTCGGCAATAGTCTCTTGTTTGGAACTTTTCTAACTTATTGCCCCTCCGCACAACGTAAACACGTAGCCGGATTGTGAATTGAAGCCATCTTTGTAAGATTGAAAATTGGCATCATTATACCTGTTTATTTTCAAATCAACTTCTCTATATACTAATAACACATCATTAGTCCTTTGTAAGTACTTAAGGATGTTCTTTACGACCCCTCAATAACCCTCACCAGGGTCAGATTGGTATCTGCTCATCAAACTGAGAGCACAAGATACATCGGGCCTAGTACATATCATGGCGTACATGATAGATCCAACTGCCGAGGCATATGAAATATTACTCATGTGATCCCTTTCAACTTATATCTTGGGAGACATCGACTTTGAATGGCTTATACCATGTGACATGGGTAAGAATCCATTTTTGGATTAATCCATGCTAAATCTCTTTAGCACTTTATCTATGTATATAGACTGTGAAAGACCAAGCAACCTTTTAGATTTATCTCTATAGATCCTTATTCCAAGAATATAGGTTGCTTCACCAAGGTCTTTCATGGAGAATTGTTTGGACAACCAAACTTTAACCATTTGCAAGACAGGTATATTGTTTCCTATTAGCAATATGTCATTTACATAAAGCAATAAGAAAATGATTGCACTCCCACTAACCTTCTTGTATACACAAGGCTCATCCATGCTTTGAATGAAACTAAACTCTTTGATTGTTTCATCAAAACAGATGTTCCAACTCCTAGAAGCTTGCTTAAGTCCATAAATGGACTTTTGCAGCTTGCACACCTTTGTGCCATCACTGGATATGAAACCCTCAGGTTGTGTCATATACACTTCCTCAGTCAGATTTTTGTTTAGGAAAGCTGTTTTCACATCCATTTGCCAAATCTCATAATCATAATGAGCAGCAATGGCTAGGAGTATCCTGATATATTTTAACATGGCTACTGGTGGGAAGGTTTCGTCATAATTAATACCATATTGTTGACAATAACCCTTCACCACTAGACGTGCTTTATAGGTAACTAAGTTACCATCCATGTCAGTTTTTGTAACACCTCGCTACCTAGGCCCAACAGGGCCGGGGATGTCGCCCCATCCAAATGATAAGGGGTCTTTATAACTAGGTCACACAAATAAAATGGCAGAATAAAAATAATAATTTAACTTAAAAATTTATTACAACCCAAGAATAAATCCACGAATAAAATCATGAATTCCCAAAAGAAAAACAAATCCATAAATAAAATCATCCACTCTCAACTCCCCAAAGCAATACATAAAAATAAAAGACAATATTCTCTTTCAAGGCATATAACACTAGCTACTCATCCTCACAGCAGAATCGACCTGAAATCATGGTAAAAAGGTGATGAGACGGAAATCTCAGTAAGTCCGTGTGTGCTTTGGGTGTTCAGGAAAAACAGTTCGTGGATGCAAAGTGTGAAATCTTTATAAGAGAAATATTAGCAAGCAATAAACATTAGTCAAAAGCAAGAGTGGTGTTTTCCTCTTTTCAAAACCATACAAGTGCACAATAAAATCAACCACTCAAAAGAGGGTGGTCATAGGTTACCACACGTTGGGCCCCGTAACCATACAACGATCAAAATGCCACACTTTCTGCAGACTGACAAATAAATACTGGCAAGTAATAAATGATGTTCAAAAATAAGAATGGCGTTTTGGCTTTTCCAACCACACAGGTACAATAAAATCAACCACTCAAAAAGAGTAGTCATGGGTTACCACACGTTGGGCACATGTCCACATGGTCAGTATGCCACACTTTGTGCATACTGCCGGTCAGAATTCCACACTTTGTGCAGACTAACAAAAGGTAGGTGATCGGCCTACCGGGCAAGATACTCCTCCTTCTTTATACTCAAACAACAACCGGGTGTTCATTCCGGCAAAACACAGTCACTTGACTGAAAATTAAACTGCTAGCTCGGACCGGCATAACTAAGTAGTACTGACATTTCTCTAAGTTGAGTTTATCTTCTGGAGGTGGCCTCCTACCAGAAGACTCACTCTTGCTATTCAAAACTAGTACTACTAGCCTACTCTTATCGAGTACTCAACCTAACGTATCCCACTTGGGAAAAATAAACAAAACATAGTTCCACTTGAAAATTGCAATTAAGGTTTTCCAAAGTTTGGAGCAAAACTGGTTTTAGAAAGAGTTTTAGGTTTTGAGTAAAACTGCCCCTTGATTTGCAATAATTTATTTGTCTGAAATGAGAACGGAAATAATCCTCAATTGCATTTACAGAAATGAGTGTCCATACACTCTACATTTGGCTTGCCATAAAAATTATTTTTCACCAAACAGGTTTTATGCAGGAGCTTACCTGATCTTTGCTCACAACAAAGGTCTCCAACGGCTGACCTAACCCCGTATAGGGTAAATACAAACCATAATCAAACTCAAGCCAAAGATTCACTTTCACAAATGAAACTAAATATTTTATTGAAGGAATAAAGTTAGCTTAGGGACAACTAGATCATGATCATATTTCTATTGTTAACCACAATCATGAACATATACACCCCTTCAATTCATCAAATCATCCAAATCATGAATATATGCATCGATCTAAATTTATCAAGACATGATCTAACCTTAACTAGCATAAATATAATTATGGCTTCAATAATCCAACATGAATATAAATCCTATTCACCAAAGGTGACATAATCTCTAGCATACTTAATCACAAATACTACTTATGGCATAGAGACATGCATTAAACCTCAAAACATTATACAATCAACCAAGATAATCCAACCATGCATAAATCCCATCTCCAACATATTCATACATATATTCATGCTTCAATCTCAACAATACATACTCACATCCTATCACAATCTACTTTCTATCAACATCATCCTAAAGACATGAATCTAGAATTTAAAAGAAGGGTTGAAAAGGCTTACTTGATTGCTGAATATCTTGAAGGAGTTTCGAATGGTTCTCAACCCCTAGATGCCTAAATCCGTCCAAGGAATGTGGAGAAAGCATGGCCATTAGAGAAGAAGACATCCGGCCAAGAAGGACAGAGATTCGGCCAAGAGAGAGAGAGAGAGAGAGATACCATTAGCATGCTTATTCATATATATATTCATTAGAGATCAATATTGGAGAAGATGAAGTTGTTAGAACAAACCTACCTTGAAGGTGTTCTTGAGCCTTCACAGAATTTTCTGGTTTTTTATCCAAACTAGCAAGTTAGATTTTGGAGTTTGATGTTAAGAATGGTGTTGATGGACTCACGGCAGTGAGTAGATGAATTTTGGAGTTTTTAGAAGTAGTTTGAAGTGATTTGGATAGGTATTAGGTGAAAGGAAGAAGTAGGTATTCTTGGTGTGTTGTGTGTTCTTGAAGGTTGAAGGGAATTGGGAGCTTTTGATTTGCAGTTGCCGAAATTCTATAGGGATTAGGGCTGGCCGAATTTCTGTAGGGTTTTGGGAGATGATTTTCTGGTTTAGAAGGGAAAAGGAAAGGCTAGTTATTGAAATTCTTAAAGAATATTTTCAGGAAGCAAATTTGGAAACTAAATATATCAAGAATATCTTTGATTATGGGAGAGCTTTTGGAAGTCTGCCATGGCTGAATTGTTGGGCAGTGTTTCAGCTAGATGAATGCTGGTTGAGGGAGGCTAAGGGTGGCCGAAAATACTGAGTGTAATGGTGAAGGGAAGGTCTGGTTGTTTGAGGTATATTTTATGAAAAGTTGTTAAATCATGGTGGCTGGAAATTTTGGTATCCAAATCAGATCATGCTTGTAGAATTTTTTTGGAAATCTTTTAGGCAGCAATAACTGGATTTTCGTGCAGAAGCTTGAGGAGGATAATGGAGTTCAGTTACTGAAGGTTTAAGGGTGGTTTGTGCAGAAGAAGGATGGAGTTTCGGCTAGGGTAGAATTAGGAAACAAAGCTGGAATAATCACTGCATAGGATTTCGCTACTTGCTGGAATTTTTTGGGCAGTTTTCGGCTGCCCTTTTTCAGACGGTTTGCAAGGAGTTTGTAGGGAAATTTTAGGGGCTTTGAAGGTTGGTTTCCAGCCTTCTTCATGGAGGAAAAATATGGCTAAGGTGCTGAACAAAAACTGGAAGAAAACAGCTTGGTTTCGGACCTCCAAAGCTGCAATTTGTCTAGGGATTTTTCTGGTTTTGTACCAACTTTGTGCAGTCCGAAAATAGCCAGAAAAATCCAGATTCTAAGTTGATCAAAAGGGCCATTTTCTGGCAGCATTTGGGAGGGAATATTAGCTAAGAATTTCGATACCTTGAAGGCACAAGAAGCTGGAAAATTTCAATTTATTCCAAGAAGGAAGATGACCTAGCTAGAGTGAATTTTTAGAAAGTTCACTAGAGAGATTTATCCTCTTGGAATCTTTCACCTCTCCTCCATATTTTCAGACCATAAGATGTCTTTCACTAAGACATTTTGATTCTACAAAATCACAGCACTTCACGGGAATTTTTGGAAAAAAAATGGCTAGAACAATTTGATCAAACTAATGAGTTGAGAAATAGGAAAAATTAAAAATCAAGAGGAAGTGAATTCCCCTTAGGAATTTTGTGTAGGGCAAAAGAGTAGGATGATGATACTCCTATCATGTCTCTTTTAGGACAAAATTTCTACCCTACTCCAAGCACATAAGGCCGAAAATAATGCTTCCCAAGCAAAAATGAAATTTATCCAAGCTAAAGCTCTTATGATGGAATTAAAACCCAAGACCTCAAGAATTAATTCCAAAGCTCTAACCATTAAACCATAGCAACACTTGTTCTTATTTTTCCTCTAAGAATATCTTCCTATTCAATCCTCAAGCTATCTCCCTTTTTCCACCTCAAGCAAAAATTACCATTTTGCCCTTCTCAAGCAATACTCACAACCAAGCCTTCAAGACAGAAAAACTTAAATCCAAAGCACAGAAAATCATATAAAAATATATTTAAACATGCAATAAATTATAATATACATCCCAACCCCCTTACTCTAAGGTTGGTTTTGACTGGGGTTTCACAGTTTGCGTCTTGAAAATCCATTTGCACCCAATAGGTTTAATTCCTTTGGGTGGATCAACCAAAGTCCATACTTAATTGCCGTACATGGAATCCATCTCTGACTTCATGGCCTCAAGCCATTTGCCAGATTCTGAACTGTTCAGAACATCCTTGTAGGTAGTAGGCTTATCTTCATCTACGAGCAATACGTCATTGTGGTCACTAATGAGAAATCCATATCTCTCAAGTGTTACACGTATCCTACTAGACCTACGAGGTTCTTGTGTAGTAGAAGGTTCATCTATTCTCACAATAGATATGGGATCAGACGGTTGATCCTCGTTTGTTTGATCTTCATGAACTTCACTAAGTTCAATTTTACTCCCACTGTCCCCCTTGAGCATGTGCTCCTTCTCAAAGAAGACTGCATGCTTCGAAATAAATAATTTGTTTTCGGAAAGGAGGTAAAAATAATATCCAAAAGATTCTTTCGGATATCCCACAAATAAACACTTGTCAGACTTACTATCAAGTTTGTCTGATTGTGGCCTTTTGACAAAGGCAGGACAACATCATACTCGCAAGTGAGATAACTTTGGTTTCTTACCAAAGAACATCTCAAATGGGATAGAATCAACTACTTTTGTCGGAACTCTGTTTAGTATATAAACAGAAGTCTCTAGTGCATACCCCCAAAACGATTTTGGTAGGTCTGTAAAAGCCATCATGGTTTGTACCATGTCTAGAAGGGTTCGATTCCTTCTCTCAGATACACCGTTATGTTGAGGTGTATGTGGTGGAGTCCACTGAGATAATATCCCATTATCTCTAACTCAGAAACTCTTGGCTCAAGTATTCTCCTCCTTGATCAGATCTTAGAGTCTTAATACTTTTGCCAAGTTGTTTCTCTATTTCATTCTTGAAGTTTTTAAACTTTTCAAATGCCTCAGACTTGTATTTCATTAAATACAAATACCCATATCGTGAAAAATCATCGATAAAGGTTATGAAATAGTTAAAACCTCCTCTTACTTGTATTGACATTGGGCCACATACATCAGAATGTATGAGTTCTAATAACTCCTTGGCCCGTTCTCCTTTTCCTGAAAAATGAGTCTTAGTCATTTTACCTAATAAACAAGACTCGCATGTGCCATATGATTCATAATCAAATGACTCTAAGTCACCAAGCTTGTGTAACTTAGAAACACAATTTTCGTTTACATAGCCCAAACGACAATGCCATAAGTAAGAGTTGTTAGAGTTATCCATTTTAGGTTTCTTATTGTTTATATTGAGAACTGGATTATCCAAGTCTAGAACATATAAACCATTAACCAGCGTTGCTGAACCATAATGAATATCATTCAATGAAAAAGAACAACATTTATTCTTAAATATCAAATAAAATCCATTTAAGTCTAAATATGCAATTGAGATAATGTTTTTCATTAAAACTTGTACATAATAACAGTTTTATAATTCTAGAATTAATCCTGAAGGTAGGTTCAGCTCGTATATCCCTACAGCAAGTACAGCAACCTTTGCCCCATTTGCAGTACGTACGTCCACGTTGCCTTTCTCTAGCCTTCTACTGCTCTTTAGTCTCTGCAAGGTATTGCACAAATGAGATCCACATCCGATATCTAATACCCATATCTCATTTCTAAAGGCAGTATTTATCTCAATCATAAACATACCCGGAGTAGAAGTAGAAGTGCTTGTAAGCTTCTCCTTCTGCTTATTGTCCTTAACGGTCTCCAAGTAGGCCTTGCAGTTACGCCTCTAATGACCAATCTTGCCACAATGATGGCATGGGCCCTTGGTAGCTACGTCTTTCTTCTTCACACCACCTTTGGGCTTCATGGGAGCCTTTTTCTTCTTTTGAACTTTCTTCTTAGAAGAAGATTCTACTATTAAAACTGCATTGGAATCCTTCTTCATGGAGGACTTCGCAGTTTTGAGAAGATTGATCAACTTAGGAATGGTGGACTCAATCTTGTTCATTTGATAGTTAATCACAAATTGTGAGAAACTATTAGGCAAAGATTGCAGATTTAAGTGAACACTTAAGTCATAGTTCATCACGGACCCGAGTAATCCAACCTTCTCTATTAAGCCCAGCATCTTCAGTCCATGAGTGGTCACAGAAGAACTCTCTGCCATTTTGCAACAAAATAGTTACTTTGAGATCTCGTATCTCTCAGTTCTGGCTTGGGCGTTAAATGGCTCTCGAAGATGTAGTATAATCAATTGAGCATCCATATGCTCATGCTATTTTTGCAGCTCGGGAGTCATGGATGCCAATATAATACATGATGCTGTATCACTATCCTCCTTGTGCCTTTTGTGAACAGCATGCTCATCAGCATGAGCATCTGGAGTTGGTGGTGGCAGAATAGGAGCATCTAGCACGTAGAGTAACTTTTTCGATTTGAGAACGATTCTCAAATTTCTATATCAGTCGAGGTAGTTTGATTTGGTCAACTTATTGTTTTCCAAGATGCTACGTAGGTTTAGGTTTGTAGATATGATGCAAGTGACCTAGATGTAAAGATAGACAGGATTAACTACTTGTATATGCACATGATATGCAAATAATTAAGACTTTACTTAAACGCATTTTACTTCACTATTTTACTCAAACCAATAGCCCCCACTACTGATTCAGGAAAGTCCGTTGGAAGCTTTTCTAGTGGAGCGGTATCCTAATTTCTCAAGAATAACATTGGGTTTGCCCAACAAGCCACCCTTGAGTTCATTGGTAAGTATCCAATACCAATTACATCGTATGTAACTATCGGATCATTGGGTGATTAACAGCTTTTAATCTTAAAGCCTTTTGGGTTATCCTAACTTTTCCTCTAAATTTCTTTATGCTTGAGTTTGTCCAACCGGGATAAAGAATTTAGTTAAACCCGATCAATTAATCAGGAATTTAATTCCATAGCTTGAACATGCCCAATGTCAAGTAGGCTTGGGTATGCCCAACAACCTGGTCTCGAAAAAGGACTCTCGTTCTTACTATATTAACGGAAGGAATTAGGTTTAATATTAATTGAGGGATTTGTTCCTTTTAGTGATTTCATTGAATGACATGCATAAAAATCAATAAATCACATAATTGATAATTATGGTAATAAAGCGATTATGTGATATGGTTATGGACTTTACTCTAAATTAATTTCTTTGAGCCATAAAAGAAATTAATATAGTTAACCATATGTGTTCATGCATGATTTAAGTAGAAGGTCTTATCTCCTCGCCTTGTTTTGGTTGCCATCTCCAAAATTAAAATAATTCTACTCATATCTAACCTATATAAACTAATTACATAATTTTCTAAAGAAAGAAAACCTCGAGTTACATTCGAGGGGAGTTAGATGAGAAGAAAATTACACAAGAATTCTAGAAAATGCAAGATACACAGGCCCTATTTCATAAAAAACCAAAACTATAAAATGCGTAAACAGATATAATTGATATTAGTCCATAACCATCCACCATGTCATTAATTATGCTTAAACAAAATAAATATATAATTTTTATTATTCCAAAACCACTATTTTAAAAAAATAAAATAAATTATAAAATCAATATTTTTGAAAAATACATTAATTTTAAAATTTCAAAATCACTATTTTAAAAAATAAAATTATTTGTCTCAAAACTAATTTTGAGAAAACGCTTTTAGGTTTTGTCTTTGGGAGCAAAAACGTCGGTCCCGCTGGCCGATCAACAGGTGGGGGTCTGGAAAAATTTTTATTTGACCGCTTCTCATCAAATGAGATTTTTCCCTTTCAAACTTCTATTATAGGAATTTTTTTTTTAAATAGCTGGAACGTCGCAAACAGAGCAGTACTGGCGCCGGTTTGGAAGTTAGAGCCGGCACCGGCTACATTCGGGTTTTAAGAAAAATTTTCTTCTAGAAACGATTTCTGGACGTTCGCGAAACAGCATGGAATCGGCGCCGGCTGTAGTCGAGAACAAGGTGGAAATTTTTGAAAATTTTCCAGAAATAGTTTCTGGTGCCTTCTTCTTCTGCAAATTTTTAATGAGAACAATTCTCAACAGTATTTCTGTATTGAAGCTCAAAACAACAACCAATTTGTTAGTTTAAACAAAACCAAAACAGAAAATTAGGATGAAATGGAAGGCAACAACCATGTTCAAAAAATATTTTTCTGCAGAAAACTTTCAGCACATAAAGAAAACATCTTTCGAAATATGCTATAAGTTTTACACATGCATATTGTGCTATGGACCTAACCCACAATGCTCGAAACAATTTCGACTCGAGTTTTCACAGTAAACAAAGAGAAACACGAATACATGAAAACATCTTTTCGTACTAAAACAATGTCTGCAATCCACACATAGCAAGGCTCTAATACCACTGTTGGGTATCTCAGGCTCGTATCATATATGGCGCAGCGGAAAAATAAGAACGAGATACCATCCCACGATCTGCATGTGTGTGGAAAATAAGACATAAAGATAACAAAGGTAACAGCTTTTTACCTTACTTTGATCGTGCGGAAAACAAAATTTTCCTTCTTCAAGTCGAGGCGCAATCCAGCAATCCTCTTGACAAACACCACGAGAGTTGAACGTCTAACCACTATAATCACAATGTGTGATTATCTCTAACAGAAATTCACACAGATGATACACTCAAGCACAAATTTTTCTGTGCTAACAGAAAAACTAAGTGGCGGCTACGGTTAGGTTGCAAGAACCACGAGAGAGAGAGAAGAGAGAATGTCGTGTGTGCTTGGGTTGGAGATCTTTTCGTGTCTCTTACACAGCTAGGGTTTCGTGTGTAGCATCATATGTTACACAAAAATCTGCTGAAATAATACTCCAACTCAGGATTCTAAAATAATTAGAAGTCCCTAATTATAATTGGAAATATCAAGTTTTTACAATTACAATTTGGACCACAAATTATAACTAATTATAATTTGGCCACAACAACTTCTCTTTCTCGCAATTAACCCCACTATGTTATCAAGTAACATCTTGAGTATACAATCCTCTATTGTGTGTCACCTATTAGATTTCTCAGTCAATTGGTAGTGAAAATGAATTAATCCAAACATCTTTGAGATTAATAATCCATAATTAATTAGAATTAATCCTATTAATTCTAATCATGATTGGTTTATTAATTCATCAATTAATAAATCCATATTCCTAGATCATGAGCGGTATCTAGCAACACATCATGACCACCCAAGAGTCCAGGAAGTCAAGTGGCTTGACATGAACCCTTCAATAACAAATTACAGTGCAATTAACTCATTTCACCATACAATATCTTATTCGGTTTGGAGTACGGAATTAGTGCCAACTCCCTCCAGAATATATATTAATTCTGACCCGAATACAATAGTACTTGTACCAGGAACCCACTGCTCTAGATGTGTATCAATTGGAATTATTTTCAATACACAATCGCCTTGGCCAAGGACTTCCCGAGTAGTAATTCCTACAAGTGGCCGTGAGATATTTGCCTATACTATTAGGAGTGATGAATCCTTTATTGACCCTCTCAACTACTTTCGCTTACCTTACAATGTACCCAATATCCATCCCATAGGCGGCCCTCGATCTGGCTCCAGAGATTGGAATCAAAGCACAAAGCTCAGCAAACAAAGTACCTTGGAGATCGCAAGTCTAAGAATACTTGCACGTTTGCTATATTGAAATTATATCACTGGCACTAAATAGTTATCCATGTGATTATCTCGTAGTTAGGTCATCCAATGAGCTTATTCCATTAACAAGCATCCATGTGTTAACTTTGAGTATCTCAATACTCACGGATATGAGAACCACCGCCTGAGCAAATCACGAAGTCTAACACATGCTAGTCTTAACGCATTAATGATGTCCTGTCTCATTAATACTATGACTAGGGACAATTTAAGTACTAACACTATATAGTGTAGAAGGAATCTCATATCATAATCTCTATCATGATTTCCTTAACACAGTGTTGTACTAGGGACTTTATCGAACAGTTATTTTACACAAAAGTAAACAAAAGAAACTGTATGATAAATAATGCCTTTTATTAAAATAAAATGTGTCATATACAACATACAAGTGATTGCCTCTAGGGCATAACACTAACAACACAAACCAAAGAAATAGAAATAAAAATACAAACAACAAGATCAAGAAATATATAGTACATAAAAAAATTAACACAAAGATATAACAACTATCAATTATACAAAAAGTTATCATAGCTAACCAAATCAAAGAACACAAATAACTACCATGCACAAATCACAACAAAACCAACTAACAGTAATCTAGATGTAGTTGATGTAATACCTTGTTCATGACTAACAAACTGCACAATTTCTTTTAAGCAAATATCTTTTTTAGTCTTAATCTCTTTAAACATTTGGACCAACAACAGGTTAGTAGATAATTTAAGAAAGTTACTATTGTCAATGTCCACACTACTCTCGATAGACTTGTTCAAGAAAAAAAACTCAGGAATATTAAATCTGTAACCTTGACAAACTTTCACAATATCTTGAAAAACACAAAATAGAATAAACTATCAGATTCCATTATTAAAAATATTCTAATAGGTTTTCAAAATAATATTTGAGATAGAGTTTGTAGCTTTGTTACACATGGTAACCTCCTAAGAAACAGTTGATATAGAGATTTCTATCAGTTGTTGCTCTTGTGAAGAAACATCATCATCCTCAACAACTATTTCTTAGTGCAGACGATGCAGAGGTTTCTTGGCCATTGCTAAAGCATTGTTCATCGCTTCTATCTTCACAGAACTATAAAAAATGGAAGCTTTATAACATAGCCACAACCACGAATGAATAAAATAATTGAAGTTTAATGAGTCGCGACCAATGCTGAAAAGATTTGACTCTTTTTAAAGATTGCAGTTTTTAAGCTTCTACTAATGGCATCATGCTTTACTTGTTGAATTGAATAAGACACAGAATTCGAAAATATTTCATTGGTTCACTGCTTCTTTTGCATAGATCCAGTCATGTCAATGCTTCTACATATCTGTAGCATATCTCTAAACATATCTTGAGAAATTATTATTATTATATTTATTTTAGCAAAAAAAATAATAATAATAATCAACAAAATAAATTCTAGTATATACAAAAATTGACACAGAGTGGTATGTGTCACAGTGTCCCGCAGATCTAGGAACGCGACTATGCACCTAGCAGCACCCATAGTCAACTACTTGACAGCCATCCTCATTAAGTTAAAATGGATATCTTAAGTTAACAACGGATACTTAGGCCCATCCTTATATACAATTCATACTTCTCATCTCAATCCCATGTGAAATTGGGATATCACATTTACCTCTCCTTTAGGCCCAAGCGTCCTCGCTAGGCCTATACTTAGGAGCTAAACCCATGACCAACCAGGCAGTATGGGATTTTAGAGATGGTTCTTACTGTGCATAGTGTAGTACTTAGTCCTCATATTAGGAGCTAGTTACTAACTCTGATGCCAAATGTCACACCCTGTACTCACAGATCCATGAACGTGACTCTGGGTCTAATAGTACCCATGATCAACTACCTAGCCGCTATCCTTGTTAGGCCAAAATAGACATCTCGAATTGATAATATATACTTAGATTCATCCTTATATACCATTCACAATTCTTGTTCTAATCTCATGTAAGATTGGAGTATCACACAAAGTAAGTAGAGTTCTAATACTCTTCGTAATTCTTCAAATCACATAGCATCAAGAAGTTTTGTAAAGACATCTGCTAGTTGTTTCTAAGTGGGAACATATCCAATATTCACAATTCATTGTTCACAAATTCCCTGATGAAATGATGCCTTATGTCTATGTACTTTATTCTGCTGTGTTGAATTGCATTTTTCAAAATATCAATGGTACTTGTGTTATCACAATGAACAATTAATTGTTGTTGTGTAACTCCAAACTTTTTCAACATCTGTTTCATCCCCAATAGTTGAGTACAATAACTTTCTATTACAACATATTTTGCTTCTGCATTGGACAAGGATATGCAATTCTGTTTCTTGTTGTACTATGACACAATATCGTTTCCTAGATAAAATAGCCTCTAGAGGTACTCTTACAATCATCACAATTATCTGCCCAATCTGCATTACTATACCTAAATAAATATATGCTAGAATCATTGCCAAAATAAATATCATACTCAGAAATATGACAAATATATTTCAGCATTCTTTTGGCAGCTTTCAAGTGTAACTATTTGGGACTAACTTGATACACTATACTAATATTGGGATAGATCGCAGTGAGATATGACAATCTTCTAATTATGCCTCTGTACAAATGTTGATCTACCTTGTATCCTTTGTTGTCTTTTGACAACTTCTGTAAAACATTAAAAGGTGTTCTTGTTATAATTCCTTCACTTAGTATATTATTTCCTAGTTAGGTAATTGACCTCTTATAGAAGGATATGACAGATGTAAATTGTCTATGATTAGGTGCTAATTGTTAGTCACTAATTCTGGCATATTTTAGTGATTAAGTTTTTTCATTTTTCAAGTCCCTCTAAATTGTATAAAGATGACCTTGTAATCATCTTTGATCGAGATACATGAAATACAAAAGTATTCTTTATCTTCATGGTATCAAAGCCTAGTTTTTTCTAACCCTAGCCTTAAATCCTAAGTTTGAAACCTTGTAGCCATAGCCAAAAATATAGAGAGCTAAAGTTCAATCTCCTCAGAACAATTAGAGGCTAGAATGAGCTTTTTCTAGCCATGATTCAAATGGCCTAAAAGGATCAGCTTTTCAACTGACCGTGGAAAAACTTAATGGGAAGAACTTCCGTCAATGGGCACAAACTATGAAACTAGTAATCGAAGGCAAATGAAAGATGGGTTACCTGACTAGAGAAATAAAGAAACTAGTGTCCAAATGAGCATTTTTGCAGAAGTGGCAGTCGGAGAACTCACTAGTGACTGCGTGGCTCATGAACTCCATGAAACTAGCCATTGGAAGGACATATTTCTTCTTGCCGACAGCCCAAGACATCAGGGACGCTATTCGGGAGACATATTCTGATGCCGAAAATGCATCACAAATCTTCGAGATCAAAAGCAAACTTTGGTAGATGAAGCAAGAGGAAGGAGAAGTAACTGACTACTATATAGAGATATTAAATCTCTAGGAGGAGCTTGATCTGAACATTGAAAAGGAATGGGAATGCATCGGAATAGTATATGATACAAGTGAAAATTAGAAAATGAATGAGTGTTTGAATCCCTTGCTAGCCTTAATCGCGAATTTGATGAGGTCAGATGGCAGATTCTTAGCTACTGCCCCTTGCTAATGACAAGAGAAATCTTTGTTGAAGTCAAAATGGAAGAGGCACGGTAGAATGTCATCCTAAAAGAGAAAACGTTAGGTGCACCTGATGTAACTTCGGCCTTACTGATCAAAGAGAACTCAAATGGACCAGTAATCTTTAACTAGGCCCAAAAATGCTTCGCCTTTGTAACCAAAGGTAGCACAAGAGGTTCACACAGCCCAAGTCTGAATCAGAAGATACGCCTATAATGTGGTCATTGTCACAAGATTGATCACACTAAGGACTTCTACTAGAAAATTCATGGTAAATCAGATGACTAGAAGCCGAGACAAAATAGCAAGCATCATGGATATCAGCAAGCATCGTGGATATCAGCTGGTGTAGAAGAAAAAAAGGAAAATACTCCCAACCCCAATATGTTCAATACTGAACAATTAGACCAACTTTATAAACTCTTCTCTAGCTTTCAAATCCTAGTCAGTTCTTTGATGTCCCTATTGGCTCACTAGCTCACAGTGGTAAGTCTTTAATAGCCCTCAATTTTGAAAAGATTAAAACCCCTTGGATTATTAATTCGGGTGCCTATGATCACATAACAAACTGTTACTATCAGTTTTCTTCGTATACCCTATGTGTTGTTAATATTAAAGTAAAGATTACAAATGGATCACTATCTCATGTTACAGGAAAAGAGAGTGTTAAAATTTCTAAAACTATTACCCTAGATTCAGTTTTTCATGTTCCCAAGTTGTCTTACAATCTATTATGTGTTAGTTAGTTAACAAGGCATTCTCATTGCTTCGCATAATTTTTCACTGCCCACTATATTTTTTAGTGCCTTTCATTGGGGATGATGAATGGTAGTGCTAAGGAATGTGATGGACTCTACTACTTTGAGGAGGCCAATGAGGTAACCGACTTCGAATTGAAAATTATGATTCTGCATCTACTTTTAAGAAAAGTGACATTTTATTATGGCATTTTAGAGTGGGGTATCCTAACTTTCAGTACATGAAATATTTGTTTCCATTCTTCTTCTTGAATAAAAAATCGTTTGATTCTCCATGCAAAACTTGTGAACTTGCAAAACACCATTAGACTTCATTAATTCTCAATTTGAATATAAATCCACTAAACCATTTATTTTAATTCATAGTGATGTACGAAGACCATATCGTGTACTAGACATGAATCATTCAAAATAGTTTGTCACATTTACTGATGATCACTCTCATGTTTGTTAGGTAGACCTGTTAAAGGAAAATTCAGAATTTGTTCTATCTTTACCATTTTTCAATCAATGATCCAAACATAATTTCAAACACAAATCAAACTTTTTTGCACTGACAATGGGATTGAATATTTCAACATTATTCTGGGGGACTACTTTAAAAAACATGGCACTATATGCTAGAGTTCTTGTAGTGATACCTGATACGTAAATTTTGGGTGTATAAAAATCATCAAATTTACGCATCAAGTTTTTAGTGCCATTGTCGGGGAACAATATCATGAAAGTTTGAATTTAATTGATTTAACCATATTTATATATTTATATGTCCATATGTCTTTATGTAAATATGTATATATTTTCTTTATGTAAATAAGTGTTATATCTTATTGTTTGTAACATTGTGTAACTTCATTGACTAGCTTAATTCATATTGTACTTATAAATACCACTAACTTTTGTGTTTAGGTAGCTTGTGAATATATCTAATGTGCGTGTTTTTCTTTTCTTTATTTTTATTATTTATTTATTTATTTTCTTTATTTTTCTATTATTTTTGTTTGTTTTTATTTTCGATTTGATTTTTGTTTGTCTTTGAGCGCGAGATTGACATCATCATAGACAACTATTTTTGGGCACAAGATCAAAGGAGCTATAATTATGATATGTTGGCAATGTTGCCAGCTCAGATTAACGCTTTTAGTGTGACGTCACTTGAAGCTTCAATCAAATCATTTGTTGCCAAAACAAACATGTCCCTTAAGTGGCATAAAGAAGCTTCCCAATGTATGAGCTATCAAAGAACACAATTAGCCAAGTTGGTTGAAGATGCCATAAAGACCCATATACTTGAACAAGAGAATCTCCAAGGAGAGGAGAGAGGCTTTGAGGGACAATCGCACAATGTGACAAGAACGATATTTGATTCTCCTCTATATGCTAATAATTCTAATCTCTTTTTGTCACATGATTTCTTAGGTTCCTCTCAATTCTTGGAAGACAATGGTCCAAATAATGATGTATGAAGTTTAACATGTCTCAAGGAGTTGGATTTATCAATGATTCATTCTAAGAAACCCTTGGAGAATGTTGACGAATTCTACCATTCACTCCAATTTCAAATAGGTAACTTGGTATTTGTAGATGTGGTAAAAAGTAAGGATTTCTTGATCCCATCTTTAAGAACTCAATTGCTAAGTTTTAAGGGGAATGTTCATTGTGATATATCTTTTGAAGAGTAAAATGGTAATTTCAAGTTTGATGCATTCTTTAGAGACCATGTGCACTTATATATTGGCAAAAATATTTACGTACCTAAAGGAATGCTAGAGAAATCGGTTTATGTGTTTTGCTTTTTTGAGAAAAATTGCTTACATAAACCTTCTATTTTTCAAAAACCTCTCTTATTTCTACTTTCATCATCTCTACCTTTTTCAATGAGCATAATTTCTTTTACAAAGATTTGATGAGGAAGCATGATGAGTAGAAAAAAATTTGTATCCTTGTTTTTTTTTTTTTTTATTGTTAGGTGTTATTTTCCGTAAATAAGGAAAATATTTTCTATCTTAAATGTGGGGGAGTGAGTCATGTCTTTATTTGTTTTGTTAAAATTTTTATTAGTATTTTTTTAAGGTTTAATTTCTTTTATTTAGGTGTGTTTTTATTTTGTTATTATTTTCCTTGTACTTTTATTTGTGCTTTGTTTTATAGGTAGGAATAAAGTCTTCTTGGACAAGCTCTTCTCTCTATCTCAAGTTTGGATATTTATTGGAGTATTATTGCACTTAGGGAGTATTGCTTAAACTTTCTACTCCTTTATCATTTTTGATACATTTGGAGATGTTTTTTTGCGTTAAATTTTGGCCAATGAGGACATTATCCAATTTAAGTATGGGTGAGTGGTTTGGCGATATTCTTTGTCCAAATTTTTATCAATTATCTTGGTGTTTTCTTGGTATTGACCTATTTTGAAAAAATTTGGATTTGAAATAATTTTTGATTAAAAAACAACTTTGTTGCAAGTTCTTTGAAAGTTTTGAAAATTTGATGATTTAAAAGCTTGGAACTTTTGGAGCTAATTCGCAATGGAAGTATTTTTTTTTTTATTCTTTTCCTCTTATTTATTTTGGTCTTTTGGCTTTACTTTCGTTGTTTTATTTTTTACCATTGAAGATAATGTCCAGTTTAAGTGTGGGGGAGAATGTAGGTATGGAAGATATTTTTCCATATCAATTTTTTGGGTGAAATTTTTCAATTTTTTTTTTTTGGGTGGTTTTTATTAATATGCAAGGATATAATTCTTTTTCTTACTTGGATATGATTCTTTGTCATTCATTTGGCGGATTTATTTTTGTGAAATTAGTTTATTGGATAGGATATTTGTCAAGATTTGAGAATTTTAATTAATCTGATTTATCCATTGGTGTTTGAATATTATTTAACTCATCTAGTTTGAATATGAAAAATATAAGGAATGTAGGTAAAATTTATTGGCTAACTCTTGTATTATGAATCTAAATTTTGCTTAGCTTTGAGTTATGATGAGAATATGAGTTGATAAAAGATCTTTGAGAGGAAAGATTGTGGAGAATTAAAAAAAAAATTATTTGAGTTGAAAAAATAATGAATGAAAATAACACTGTTGTTATATGAATTGAGAAAAATATGCTCTTATTGTTAATCTTTGAAGACCTTTTGTTGAAAAGTGGGTTAATATGGGGAGAAGTAGCAAGTGTATTTGGTGCACTCTCTTGAAGCTATCTCGAAGGCAAAAAGGCAAGAAAAGTAGAGAAAGAAAGAAAGAATTGTTTAGAGGAAAAAATGATTAGTGATGACTATAAAGGGGGCCAATATGGTGTGTGAAGAGAAATCCATGCACTTGAGGCTATCAATTCCCTAAGTCATTGAAAAAAATTGAGAGAAAAAAAATTGGAATTCTTTCCTCACATCATGACTTTAGTTGTGCAATTTTTAAATTTATAATGCTTGAGTTGGTAGATAGCTTGACTTGTGTGATTCATGTTATCAATATTTTAACTTGAAGAGTGAAATAGTTTTCTTAGACTAAGGTATACACTTGATTAATTTGACTTTAAGAGTTTTGTGATATCTTGTCAAATTTTTTAAGGTTTGAATTGTTTTCAAATGGTGTGAATGACAAGAGTTGTATCTAAAATTTGAAGGAAGTTATAATCCTGGGTATGTTATAAAGAGTTTTTTGGAATGAGTAAGAACTTGTATTTTCTTGATTAAAGTGTTTTTCTTAAGGATAAGGAAAAGTTCAAGTGTAGGGTATGTGATAGGGGCTAAAATCACCATTATTTTCTTAGTTATTTGATATTATTTTGAGATACATTTGTTGTAATAACTAGGTATATTCCTTCCTGTTTGACATTTTGCTTGTAAAAAGTATTTTTGGCAAATTTGTGCAAATTTGAATTAAATTCGAGCAGAAAGTGAACAATTTCAAAATGCACCTAGCAGTAGGCCCAGCTAAGGGACTAAGCGCCGGGTCCATTCTGATCAAGCAAAGGAAAATCGAGCCAACTTTTAGTAAAAAAAACATAACAAACCTGGCGCCAGGTTTGACAAATGGATCAGGCACCGAGTCCATTCTGATCGGCCAGTGAAAGTAGAGCAAAAACCAGAGAAAGAACAGAGTTACCTGGCGCTAGATAGGTCGAAGGTACCCGGCGCCAGGTCCGCTCTGGAAGGCGACTATTTTGTGCACAAATTTAGAAATTTTTCAATGATTTTGATATTTTTTGAATCCTACTCGGCCAAAACTTCCTAAACCACAAATTTAGCATCCAAGAAGCCTATAAAAGCAAGAGAAAACATAAGAAAAAGGGGAGAGTGGTGAATCCAATAGCCAAAATCCCAATCATTCATTGAAGGAGGAATTCACAAAATCAATGAGGATTGTTCAAGAGAATTTTCAAGGGAGAAGAAAGACACTTGTCTATGGGTGCTATTTTCTATGTTTGTTTTTTTTTCCTTAAACAATGATGTGTTCAATATTTTTATTGTAATTCAATATTATTTTGGACTCATGATTTTATGTTAATTTAGTTATTTGATCAATTCTTTATCATCTTTGGTGTTTGATTACTTGTTATCATTGGTTATTAATGTGATTTCTTCTAATTGACTTGGGACAACGATGTTAGGAGTTTCATTGCATTAATTTCGTATTTGTCTAATCTTGATGGTCTTGAACGACGAAGTTAAGATTGTAGGACTAAGTAATCAAAGATTAGTTGATTTCATCTCGAGCAAATGGCTATTAGCTAATGTCATGTTTGTAAGGAATTGAACTTAATACATGTTTTGGTTATGTTAGTTTGATTGACAAATCTGTTAATATTAATCAAAAGATAGTAATTCCATAGATTGAAAAACGAAATGGAATTTATTTAAGTAGATTCATGACTTGTGAAATGATTGAATTTTACTTTATATTCCTTCATGATGCCAAGATGATAATTAATTGAGAGAATTGTTAATTGGTTCATTATTATATTTTCTAGGATAATTGTCTAAATTGCATAAACCTACATCCTTGAGTTGTATATATTTCTCTTTTTTTTATTATTTTCTCACTTTATTTGGGGTCAGTTAAACAATAAATGAAAAGTGATTAATGTGTACTTATTCCTTTGAGGATCGATACTTATTAATTCCCTATGCTATGCTTGCGATGAGTATACTTGCTCACATGTGTATTTTGGGATTAATATTTTAATTAAAACTTGACTAATAGATGGATTCAAATTTGATGATTTTTATACACCCAAAATTTACGCATCAAGTTTTTGCTCTGCTTTCACTGGCCGAACAGAATGGACTCGGTGCCTAGTCCACTTGCCAGACCTGGCACCAAGTCTGTTCTATTTTTTTATTGAAAGTTGGCTCAATTTTCTCTACTTGATCAGAATGAACCCAGCACCTAGTCCCTTGGCTAGGCCTAGCACCAGGTGCATTCTGGAATTGTTCACTTTTTGCTCGAATTTAACTCAAATCTACACAAATTTGTCAAAAATACTTTTTACAAGCAAAATGTCAAATAGAAAGGAATATGCCTAATTATTATAACAAATGTATCTTAAAACAACATCAAATAACTAGGAAAGTAATGGTGATTTTAGCCCCTATCAATACCTCTCAAGAAAATGGGATCTCTGAAAGGAAAGTAAACACATTCTTGTGGTAGTTCGCTCCCTGATGTTCTCTGCAAACATGCTTATAATATTCTGGGTGGGATACTGTCCTAACTGCTAACTTTCCTATCGAATGTATGCCGAGCTGCGTTCTTTTATTTCATACCCCACTCAAAACACTCTCCATGTATTTTTCTCACCAAAAGCTAGGAACTATCCTACCTTTAAGAGTGTTTGGATGTACATCATTTGTTCATATTCCCTCTCATACACAAAGCAAATATGATCCCAGGGCTCTCAAGTGTATTTTCATCGGGTATTCCTCCACACAAAAGGGCTACAAGTCCCAGCTATCAAACGACTTTTTGTCAGTGGAGATGTAACCTTCTTTGAAAGCATACAATTCTTTCCAAAAACTTCCTTTCAGGGGGAGAACATGGATAAAGCTCGTTTTAGTATGAGCCCAGAATCAATCCCAGAACTAGTTTATAGCCCAGAAACTCTAACACCAATATCGAATCCTCCAATATCAACCTATAAAACTCCAACACCAACACTAATCCTATTCTAATCCCACATTCTAGTACGCCACATTTGGAAGGGAATTAGGACTTAAAGGGAGATGCGGAGGCTCAAGAGATTAAGGAGACATGACATTGGTTTATTCTCAGAGACCAAAATCAAGGTACAAAGAGTACCTCACATCTGAAGCACCAAGAAAGTCAGAACCGATGATAGGTCTAGACACTTCCAATTCATCCAACATAGAGCCCATAGATCGATAATGTAGGTATTCCAAAGGACATCTATGAGGCTCAATAGAATCCTAACTGGAAGAAAGCTATCATGGAGGAAATTAAAGCTCTAGAGAAGAATGAGACCTGGGAACTGATGGTACTACTGAGGGAAAAGAAACCGGTTAACTGTAAATGGGTCTTTATAGTGAAATATTCTACATATGGGAAGATAGATGGCTACAAGTCCCATCTTGTTGTGAAGGGGTTCTCACAAACCTATAGCATGGATTACACAGAAACCTTTGCTCCAGTGGCAAAGCTGAATGCAGTATGAGCTCTCCTGTCTTTAACAAGAAATTTAGATTGGCTGATTTAATAGTTGGACACTTTAAATGCTTTCCTGAATGGCAAGCTAGAGGAAGAAGTTTTTATGGTGTTACCTCTAGGTTTAGAAAGAGAAGGAGAGAAGAAGCAAGTATATAGACTCAAAAAGTCCTCTATAGCCTCAAACAGTCACCAAGGGCTTAGTTTAACAAGTTCACTAAAGTAGTGAAAGACCCAAGGTATAAACAAGGGCACTTGGACCATACCATGTTTATTCATGTAACTAATAATGGGAAAATGACTGTCCTAATTGTGTATGTCAATGATATAATCCTCACAGGAGACAATATTGGTGAAATGGAGAGACTCAAGAGGATCCTAGCTACCTGGGGCAAATTTGATATTTTCTAGGAATGGAAGTTGCTAGCTCACAAAAAGGAATTAATATTTCTCGACGAAAGTATGTTTTTTATTTGCTAACTAAGAAAGATTTGCTTAGATGTAAACCTAGTGATACTCCAATAGAGGCTAGAAAGAAAATAGGGGATGTAGTTGATATCGTCGACAAAGACTAATACCAAAGATTGGTTGGTAGGCTTATTTATCTCTCTCATACCAGGCTAGATATTGCTTTTGCGGTTAGTGTAATCAGCCAGTACATGCACTCTCTAGGGGAAGCTCATCTAGCCACAGTGTATAAGATTCTCAAGTACCTTAAAGGATCCCCAGAGAGGGGCTTGTTGTTCTAGAAGAATGAAAGCAGAGATTTCACCAACGCATATTGGGCAAGGTCAATAGAGGATTGAAGATCTACCACTAGATATTGTTCCTATGTTTGGGGTAACCTAGTCACTGGGAGGAAAAGAAAGCAACATGTTGTTGCCCAAAATAGTGCGAAAGCAAAATTTAGAGCAGTAGCACAATGGATATATGAAGGATTGTGGTTGAAAAAGTTATTAGTAGAGTTATGGGTCAAAGTTAATCATCCAATAAAACTTTTCTGTGACAAAAAGACTGCTATAAGCATCGCACACAATCTAGTCCAACATGATTGAATTAAGCATGTAGAAGTTGATAGACATTTTATTAAGGAGAAGATCGAGATTGGGACTATTTGTGTAATATATGTACCTATTAAGGAACAAATAGCTGATATCTTCACTAAGGGGCTTCCTTGACAAGACTTTGACGATCTCATTTGCAAGTTGGACATGATTAACATCTATGATCCAGCTTGAAGAGGAGTTTTGTAAGTCTTTCACTTAGTGTATTATTTCCTTAGTTAGGTAATTGACCTCTTATGAAAGGATATGATAGTTGCAAATTGTCCGTAATTAGGCGCTAATTGTTAGTCACTAATTCTGACAGATTTTAGGAGATTATAGTGATTAACTTTTTCCTTTTTTATGTCCCTCTAAATTGTATAAAGATGACTCCTTGTAATTGTCTTTGATTGAGATATATGAAATACAGAAGTATTCTCCATCTTCAGTTGTGGCAGATTTTTATCCTTCCATGTTGAACTTTTTGACAACTTGCAAAACGCTTATAGATGTTTTGATAACTTGGCCAAAGGTATTGAAACTTCAAAGAGGAAACATATTGAAACTTCAAAATATAAATTGTTTTTATTTAGTAGCAATGTAAAGTATTGAGTATTATTGTAATTTAGAAAAAAAAATAAAGAATGAATAAAAGTATAACTTAAATTAATATTCAATGTCCATATATTATTAGAAATAAACATTTAAAAATTATGATTAAATTAAGTATTTGTCAAAAATTGTGATAGAGTATGCGAAAGAAATTTAAAAAGAAAGGAAACAGGAAAAAAAAAATCATCTTTCGCATGTGATATATGATATAATTAACCACACATCATTATATTTGATGTTGGCATCCCATGAGAGTTAGTACAGTTTTGATGGCATTAGATTCATTTAGTGAAAAAGTAAAATGAGATTTGAAATTCTTAATAAAATGAAATAATGAATAATATTTTTCACATTTTTAGAATACTATAGTTAATAAAGTTCTTTTAGCCACAGTTCTGAAGTTCCTATGGAAACTAATAATTTTTGCCTAATCTTAGAAATGAGTTCTTACCACCAATTTGCTAGAGATTACAAATAAAAGTGTAGGTAAAAGTTTTTTTTAATTCCTTTTCATTACAACTTAACCGTCAATTTTCACACGGAAAGTTTTTATTTTTTTATTTTTTTGCTAGATTATTTTCACAGAAAGTTTAGCTCAAAGTTGAATTGTTTTCCAATCTGGTGCCTTGCGTTTGGCAATTACCAAGAGTCCACGCAATATTGTCCATGCTGTCATATTTTTTGCTGATGAGGATACACCTCATTTCAATTTTTTTTAAAAATTTTTTTAAAGAAAGCCTTCGCCTGTCCTTTTTCTTAATGGATATTATTTGGCACTCATCCTCTACTTCCATAACGTCCTACCGGACTCTATAGATCACGTGACTGATATATGAACAAAAGAGTAAAAATTGTGAGATTAAGCTCCACGACAACTCTCTTATTTTTACTGTTTTATTAATTTGAAGTTATCTTAAATTTTAGATTTAAATATTTTGTTAATAAAAGTTATATTTTAAATAAAAATTATTATTTAATGTAAATAGATTTTATTTATAAAATATTAATATTTTTATTCTGCATTCAAAATAGATTACAGTATTAATTTTTGAACTTGTAAATATATTTTATAAAATTTAAAATCATACTCAAGTTTTCTTTTCTTTTATTATTATTTTTTAAAGATCCCAATCCAAAGGCATCCCTAATTCAGTCGATTCAGGTAGCAGTCAAATTTTCGATAAAAAATGGCAAGGTTTAGCAAAATCATCTAAGAGAGGAGGAAAGAGTAATTTTCTTCTCCAGGTGCTGCTCATTCAATTTAGAGTGATTCATAGAAGAAACACCCTTACCAGTCACCATTCATCATAGATCAATTTTTGGGTGTGCATTAGCAAAATATACAGATAAGAAGCAAAGCGAAAACCAAATGGAGATGTCCACCATAGAGCACAATGAGCTGCTGAATCCCAAAAACTTACCGAAACATGATATATCTACTACTTACGAAAATAAATTAAAAGGATATAGCTATTTTTTTTTTATATAAAGCCAAACGGATTATGGAAACATATCGCTTTTAATGAAAAGATACTGCCAATTCTCACTCAGATGAGTTCTAAAACTTCACTATATACATAATCACTTCGCAATAACAGTTGGTTTTCCCTGGTTTCACTGTAATATGGCATAGCAAAAAATTGTATTCTGCAGCACAACATTATTCTGACCTCAAGAACACAAAAAGAAAGAACAACAGCAGCCAGTTTAGAAGATGAGTGTAAAAATCTATGCTTTTTGGAAGTCTTTTATTTATAAATATATTTTAGATTTTGTTAAGATTTTTAGAGTCAATCATAACACAATAAGAATTAGAATCTTATTTGATTAATATTTTAATATTTTAAGTAAGTAGAGATTTGAATGAAATTATTAAAGAGTTAGGAAAACCTAACCTTAAGATTAAGATTAATTAAATACGAGTCTACGGAAAAGATTGTTGTTGTTGTTGTTTTTTTTTTTTTTTTTTTTTTTGGTAGCACTAAATAGACACAAAGAAAGAGAGAGGGAATTCAACTAGGGTTTGAAGAGAAGAATATTGTAGACTGTTACAATTTTTAAACGTCGATATCAAGAGGTAAGTAAGAATGAATCTCTTCTATTTTCTTATATGACTAACACTATCATTACAGGAAAATCAGGATTTAGAGACGAAATTATTTCGTCTCTAAATAGATACCAATTTGGGACAAAATGGAGACGAACTGATTTTTAAAAAATTAAAATGAGATATTTGAAACAAAATAGAGATCTAAACCAAATAGACGCAACATAGAGATGAAAGTAATGCCATCTCAATTTTGTCTCTAAGTAGAGTCAAAACAGCGACGACTCTCAATGCGTCTCGAATATCAGAGACAAATTAGAGACGGATATTTGTTGTCTCTAACTAAAACGTTTCTATTTAGCCTCTAAGTAGATGCAAAATAGAGATGATAGCAAAGCCGTATCAATTTTGTCTCTAAATAGAGTCGGAACCGCGACGACGGTCAACATGTCTCTAATATTAGAGACGAAATAGTTATTAGTCTCTAATGTGTTTAAAATTAGAAATTAATTAGAGACGAATATGTTTGTCTCTACCGTTTCATTACTCCATTTATTCAGATAATTGGTTTCAAAATTAGAGACGATCTTAGTCATTTCTAATTGGACTCTAAATAGAGATGTTTTAGAAATTATCAAACTGTTTCAAATATTTGAGACTAATTAGAGTTTAAATTTTTTTGTTTCTAAATTTTAGAGATGAAAAGCATTATTTACATTTTTTTCTCTAAATAGACTCTAATTGCAAATTCGTCTCTAAAATTGGAGACGCTCTTAGTCATCTCTAAATGGCCTCTAAATAGAGATGATTTAGAGATTATCAAATCCATCTCAAATATTTGAGACTAATTAGAGTCTATAAGTTTTGTCTCTAAATTTTAGAAACGAAAAGATGATTTACATTTTTTTCTTTAAATTGACTCTAATTTCAAGTCAATGGTAATTGTCTCCATATGGTTTTTAATGTTCTATTTAAAGACAAAATAGACACCAGTTTGAGTCGTCTTTATATCTCTAAGTATATTTGACAAATTCAAAAAAATTATTATGTTAAAATAATAATAATTATAGGAGATTACAAATTGAACATAAACTTATAACAAATCTAACGGTTGGATCCTTAATTTGGAATGCCAATTTTTGTAAATGTGTTAGATTTTATACTTTTATGTAGAGTTATGTTAGATTATGTGACAAAGCATATCGTATTACCATCAAATTTGAACATAATACTTTTTTTGGGGACTAATTTTAACAAATCTAACGATTAGATCGTTAATTTGATATGCTAATATTTGTTAATACGTTAGGTTTTGAGCTTTCATGTAAAGATTATACTAGATCATGTGTCAAATTATATCCGAATACCTTTAAATTTAGCTATAATACTTATTTTAGCAATTCTAACAAATCTAATAATTGGATCGTTAATTTGATATGATAATATTCATAAATGCATTAGGTTTTGGGCTTTTATATAGAGATTATGCTGGATTATGTATCAAAACTTATCCGATTATCTTCAAATATGGCTATAATACTTTTTAAAACAATTTTAACAAATCTAACGGTTGGATTGTCAATTTGATATGTTAATCTTTTTTAATGCGTTAGGTTTTGAACTTTTATATAAATTTATGATAAATTATGTGGCAAAACAAATTTGATTGCCTTTAAATTTGACCATAATACTTATTTTAACAATTTTAATAAATCTAACGGATCTATTAATTTGATATGCTAATATTCATAAATGTGTTAGGTTTTGGGCTTTTATATAGAGATTATACTAGATTATGTAGTAAAACATATTTGATTACCTTTAAATTTGACTATAATACTTTTTAAAGTAATTTTAACAAATCTACGATTGGATCATTAATTTAATATCCTTATGTTTCCAAATGCGTTAAGTTTTGGGCATTTTCTATAGAGATTATGCTAGATTATGTGGCAAAACATATCCAATTACCTTCAAATTTGGCCATAATATTTTTCTTAACAATTTTAACAAATCTAGTGGTTGAATAATTAATTTGATATACTAACCTTTGTAAATGCATTAGGTTTTGGGATTTTATGCAGAGACTATGCTAGATTATATGGCAAAACATATCCAATTACCTTAAAATTTGGTCATAATACTTTTTTTTAGCAATTTTATTAGATCTAATGGTTAGATCGTTAATTTGATATGCTAATCAATGTAAACGAGTTAGGTTTTAGGCTTTTATATAAAGATTATACTAGATCATGTAGAAAATCATTTCCTATTACCTTCACATATGACCATAATACATTTTTTAGAAATTTTAACAAATTTAACGATTGGATCGTTAATTGGATATACTAATCAATGTAAATGTGTTAGGTTTTGGGCTTTTATATAAAGATTATGCTAGATCTTGTGGCAGAACATATCCGATTACAATTAAATTTGGAAATAATACTTTTTTAATGATTTTAACAAATTTAACGGTTGAATCGTTAATTTGATATGCTTATACTTCTAAATGCTTTAGGGTTTGGGCTTTTATATGGAGATTATGCTAAATCACATTGCAAATCATATCCAATTACTTTTAAATTTGGTCCTAATATATATTTTTTTAGCAATTTTAATAAATCTAACGGTTTGATCATTAATATGATATGTGAATCAAAGTAAACGGGTTAGGTTTTTGGCTTTTATATAGAGATTATACTAGATTATGTGGCAAATCATATCCGTTTACCTTCAAATTTGGCCATAATATTGGTTTTAGAAATTTTAACAAATCTAATAGTTGGATCGTTAATTTGATATGCTAATTTTTCTAAATGCTTTTTGAATTTTTATATGGAGATTACGCTAAATTATATGGCAAATTATTTCTGCTTAACTTCAAATTAGGCCATAGTATTTTTTTTTAGTAGTTTTAACAAATGTTATGGTTGGATCGTTAATTTCATATGTTTATCTTTGTAAGTATGTTAGGTCTTATATATACATGTGTGTATGTGTGTGTGTGTGTGTGTGTGTGTAGTTATGTATATATACATGTGTGTGTGTGTGTGTGTGTGTGTGTGGATATTATAATAGATCATGTAGATACCACACGATCTATGTGGTATCTACATGATATATAGATATTATGTATGTAGATATTATGATAGATTATACGGTAAAATATATCCGATTACTTATAAATTTGGACACAATACAGTTTTTTAGCAATTTTAACAAATTTAAAAGTTGAATCATTAATTTGATATGCTAATCAATGTAAATGTGCTAGGTTTTGGGTTTTTATGTAGACATTATACTAGATCATGTGGTAAATCATAACCGAATACATTCAAATTTGGCCATAATATATTTTTTTAGCGATTTTAACAAATCTAACGATTGGATCGTTAATTTGAAATGCTTATATTTCTAAATGCTTTAGGTTTTTGGATTTTATATAGAGATTATACTAAATCATGTGACAAACCATATCTGATTACCTTTAAAGCTTGTCATAATATATTTTTTAGCAATTTTAACAAATCTAATACTTGGATCGTTAATTTGATGTGCTATTCAATATATGTATTAGGTTTTGGGCTTTTATATAGAGATTATTCTAGATTATATGTCAAATCATATCTGATTACCTTCAAATTTAGTTATAATACTTTTTTTAGCAATTTTAACAAATCTAACGGTTGGATCGTTAATTTGATATATTAATATTTGTAAATACATTAAGTTTTAGGCTTTTATATAGAGATTATACTAGATCATGTGCAAAACATATCCGATTATAAGCAAATTTGACCATAATACTATTTTTAACAATTTTAATAAATCAAATGGTTGGATCGTTATTTTGATATGCTTATGTTTCTAAATATAATAGGTTTTGGACATTGTACTTTTGCTATCTACGTTGGCTATTCTTCTTGTTTTTCTTAAGCATCAAAAGTCTGGAAAAGTTCTTCACTAAAAAGAGACCCAATTGCAAAATGGGTTTGGTTGCGACAAAGAGGATCTTGTGAGCCATTTGGAGGTGGTGGTGGTCTATTTGGTGTTTTTTTTTTTTGGGACAATCTGTGGGCCCATTTGGAGACTCTATTTCGAGGAGGACCTAAAGGCTTTGACTTTCTATTTTTCTTCTTCCTTGATTTTTATTTGTTTCAATTACTCTTTATGTTTTTACTTATGTGTTCATCTTTCTATTTGTAGGTTGAATTTCGCTGGTAATAATTCTTCCAACTTCTTGAAGAATGAACTTTTCATATCTTGGAGCTAATCTACCATTGGGGAGTATTGCTTAAACTTTCTACCCCTTTTCAATTTTGGTCCCATTGGAGATGCTTTATTGTGTTTATTTTTTGCCATTGAGGACAATGTCCAGTTTAAGTATGGGGGAGTGGTTTGGTGATATTCTTGGTCCAAATTTTTATCAATTATCTTGATGATTTCTTATTGTTGAGTTACTTTGGAATTTGAAATTTGGACAACTATTTTTCCATCTTGGAAAAAATCATCTTGGAGAAAATTTAATTTCTTTGAAAATTTGAAAGTTTGAAGATTTGGAGCTAAATTGAGTTTATTTGTTTATAATGAAGATATGATTTTCTTTTCAACTTTGGATATGGATTTGTCATTCAGTATGGAAGGATTTTATTAAAAAGGTAACTTGTGTATTAAGTTAGATTTTGTTAAGTCTTTAGAATTTAAGTTAACCTTGGTTATATTTGGTATTTGAGTTTTATTTTATTCTTTGAGTTTGAATATGGATGATATGATAAAATATGGGAAGAGTTGTTGATTAATTCTTGTATTATGGATTTAGAATTTGCTTGACTTTGAGTTTTGAATAAGGAATGCGAGAAAAAAAATTTTAGTTGAAAAAAAAATATGAGAAAAAAATTGAGTTGAAAAAAAAATGCTTTTAGTGATAATCGTTGAAGTCCTTTTGCTGTAAAAGGGGTCAATATGGGGAGAAGTAGTAAGTGTATTCGGTGCACTCTCTTAAGGCTATCCCGAAGGCAAAAAGGCAAGAAAAAAAGTAAGGAAAAAAATGTTGAAAAATTACTAGAGAAAAAATGATGAGTAATGACTGTAAAGGGGTCAATACGGTGTGTGAAGAGAAATCCATGCACTTGAGGCTATCAATTCCTAAAGTCATAGAGAAAAAAATAAAAAAGAAGAGTGGAGTGTTTTCCTTATTTCACTAACTCGAGTTTTGTAAATTTGAGTTTATAATGCTTGAATTGGTTAAATGACTTGACTTGTATGATTTATGTTATCTATGTTTTTGCTTGAGAAGTGCAATAATTTTCATGTACTAGATATAAGCTTATTTAACTTAACTTTGATGGCCTTGGGATTATTTGATTTAATATATGAGTTTACAAAGGTTTTCAAAGGGTGAATGAATGACAATTGTTTATCTAAGGTTGAAAAAAACTATGGCTTTGTTATGGATAAATATCAAAGAAATAAATTGTTTTAAATGCTTTGTTTAAGTCTTTACTTGAGGACAAGTAAAGATTCAAGTGTGGGGGAATATGATAGGACGTAAATTAGTCATATATTTCCTAGTTATTTGAGCTATTTGGTGATACATTTTGTACAATAACTAGTCATATTCCTTCCTATTTGATATTTTCCTTATAAAAAAGCTTTTCTGTAATTTTATGCAAAAATAGGAGAAATTTGGAGCTAATTGTATAGTTTTCCAGCACAGATCTAGCACCAACCCAAGGAAGGAGAGCCGGCGCCGGTCTTCCACTGGCAGAACAGAGGATTGCAGAGAAATTGAAGGAACAAAAGAACAATTGCAATAGGAAATTGAAGAGAAAAATGATGAAAATTGACTTCATGGCTCACGGCTCAAAGCAAAAGCAACAAAGACATACATAGAAAGCTTCAAACTGGAGGACAAAAGCTAAAGAACTTCGGTGGGTCAAGGTGAAGACAAAGTCAACAATTTCGGCAGCAGAATGGGTGGTTTGTGGCTTAATTGAGCCGAGGCAAGGAAAATGGCTCAATTGAGCCGACGCAACAAAGACACGGATTTTCAATTGCTGGGCAATTTTGGATGGCTCAATTGGAAGCCAATTTTAGCAATTCAAACGAAAAGAAGTTCTTCAGCACAAAACGACAAAAGCAAAAAGTCCAATTGTTCTCAATTTCATTAAGGCAGTGGAACTCCATAAGTTTATTTAGGTTTTTATTTTAGAATTTTACTATTCCTTTTTGGTTTTGGATTTTTAGTAATTACTTCTTCTTTACTTAGGACACTTTTAGGAACTTTGTGAGCCTACAAATAAATGCCAATTACCTTAGAAAAGTGAGGTGCACAATGTAGAGACTTAGGTATATTTTAGAGTGCGTCACCAATATTTTCTCAAGAGAATTCATAGATCATAACAGAAAATCACTCAAATCAAGGAGGAATTTTTCAATTCAAGGAGAATTGTGCAAGAGGGTCTACAAAGGAAGAAGAAAGAGGCTTGTCTATGAGTGTTTTCTTTTACTTTGTTTTCTTTTTCTTGAACAATTATGTATTAATTGTTTTATTATAATTTGACATTATTTTAGGTGTTCATGAATTTTAGAGTTACTTTGATCTTTTGATTAATTGATTGTTCTTTTTTATATTTAATTACTTGTGTTTATTATGATATTAATTGGTTGTTTCTTTCCATTAACTTGCTGAGACCAAAGGAGTTGATGGTGGTTTCAATTGATTGATTCTATATTTGTTGTCTATTAACTTGCTGAGACCAAATGGGTTAATTTGCTAAGAATTGAGTAATTAAAGGTTAACTGATGTCTGCCGAGACTAATGATTCATTGGTTAGCTTCATGTTTTAAGTTTGCGAGACCACGAAAATTTAACAAATGATTGTGTTTAATGCATCTTTTGGATGAATTAGTTGAGACGAGACCAAGTAATGCTAATTTATCTAGAAGATAGTGATTTCATGGATTGACCAAAGAAGTGAATCTATCTTAATCCTTCATGATACCAAGAGAATGATTCGTTATGATGATGATTAGGTACTTTAAGATCATGTTTGTCAAAATAATGGTTTGAGTTACATAATTCTCCATCCTTGACATGTATATATTCTTTTATTTTATTTTTTACTTTATTGAGTCGGTTAAACAATAAAAGAAAAGTGATTAATGCATACTTGTTCCTGGAGGATCGACACTCGTTTGAACCCTATGCTATGTTTAATGATGAGTACGCTTGCTCATATATGTAATTTGGGATTAACGTTTTAATTTAAACTTGATTGGTAATGTGCTTATTTTTATACGATTTTTATACCCAAATCCAAACACATCATGGTCTTTCATCAATATCCCCACAATGGACTGATTCACATGTCCAATTATTTACATTTAAAAAGCTTCTGTAGTAGGATATCTTCTTACTTTTTTTCTCTTTTTTTTAGTTTCCCTTTCACCCTATTTTTTGAAATTGTATCCGGTGTTTTCATCTCAATTTTTGGATCACCATCACCTGCTATGGCAATCACATTTCTTGATAATCGTGTTAACTTTATCTTTTTGCATCGAGTGCAGAATTTTAAGTTTCATTGCTTAAATGATAATCCTCCTGCATTTTGTTGTGTGAGATCAATAATAAAATAGACCAGAAATCTATTCATGTTTCTAGTTTAGGCACATAGAGAATATGAAAGATAAGGTTTTGGATATCCTAAGATAAAATACTTGGAATCTCTCAGAGTGAGCAATTTGACTCAAAGTGATTTTTCAGAACAAGTTGTTTGACTACAGTTTACATACATAAATATTTTCTAAGAGGCTGAAGTTGTTCCGTTGGAGAATCTAATTGAGATAAGGGAGATAATTCATTTGATGAAGAGAGGCATTGAATAAGTTTAGTTCTATTTAAAATTTTCAATTTAATTCAAATTAGAGTTTTGGATATTCTCCTAGTGTTGGGACTCAGGCACAGATCTGCCGTGTCTATAAACCAACAAAACTGTTGACTTTCCTTACTCGAAAATTCTATAGAGTTTCTCATTGGTGTTTTTGACTTGTTTCTGTTCTCCCTAGGTTATCTTTCCCATTGAAATGCAGAATGGTATCAGTAGTGGTTTAGTTAACATGCTATATTGATAACTTAAACTTTTTGTGGGGTTATATCTAGTTCACTCTCCCCATTTTTGCCCTTGGTTATTGCTTCTTGTGATATGACAAAATTTTGTACATTTTCTTGGTGTGTATGACCCAGTGTCTCTGTTTGGATTATTCTGAAGCTCTAATTTGGTAAATTATGTCAATTCCTCTGATATAACATGTTAATTAGTCTGAAGACTACAGTTGATGATGTACTCAACATGCTACAATTTATGTTTTCCCTTTTTGATTGTTTTTCAGAGTTTTGATCAGAAGGGAAACGGAAGATTCAAACTGGATGTTTTCATTTCACTTTGTATAGTTGTACAGTCTACAAGGTAACTAATTGAGGATCATCAATGGAAAGAAAATGGTCTTGTTTAATGGAATTGAATAGTGTGCCAAGTCTGTATTTATTGAATTGTAGAGGCATCATGCAGTGAGTGCATTTTTAATGTCGAGTTGATGTAGCTGCCAATCAAGGTTGGCTGCAACAGATAGGATAACACATATGGAATTGAGCTTTGCTACAGGAGAAAATGTTTCATCATAGTCAATTCCATATGTTTGTGTGTATCCTTATACCACTAACCTTGCTTTATATTTTTTAACTTTTCCATTAGCCTTATATTTCACAGTAAACACCCATCTGCTTCCAACCACCTATTTTCCTTTGGGTAAGTCAACCATCTCCCAGGTCCTATTATCCTATAAGGCCCTCATCTCCTCCTACACTGCTTCTTTCCATCTCGGATCCTTCAAGGCCTCATAGATGTTTTTCGGAATCTTGTATTCATCAACTTTTGCTGTAAAAACCTTAAATTCGGAAGACAACTGCTTACAGGTTAGGGAATTATAAATTGGGTGTTTGATACAGGTTCTTACCCCTTTTCAAACCGCAATAGGCAAGTCTAGGTCATTGGTCATTTCATTAATTTAATCTCGACCGAATAATTGATCTTGTTGAAGAGTTTTTTGCCTGTGAGAGTAAACCTGCAATGGTATTTCAGCCACAAAATCTTCCTTATGAGGACTAGGTGAAGAGGTTGAAATAGGTTTAGATGGGTTTAGACTCAATTCTGATGTTTGCTGACTGGAATTTTCAAAGTCTAGAACATTATCAGTTTTAGAATCAATCCGATTTGGAACAGCGTCAAGGTTTGTAGGAACTAAAACAATGTGATCAATCGGATTGTGATTAATCGGTATTGTAGTCTAAGAGGAAAGAGAGATATCTAGTACTATAGAAAATAACACAGATAGATCCCAATGAACTTTCTCATTTGAATTCTCCCATTTGGAAAGATTATTGGGGTAGTACAACTATTCCTCAAAAAAAGTTACATCACACGATACAAAGAATTTTTTAAGGACAAGAGAATAACATTTATAACCCTGTTGTGTTGGGGAATAGGTTACGAAAACACATTAAAATGCCTTGGGGTCAAGCTTACTTAGAATTGGTTGTTTTTTGTGGACAAACACGAGTACACCCAAAACTTTTGGGGACAAAGGATTGAATATATTAATGTTTTGGAAACAATCTCGAAGAGCACTTAAGGGGATTCAAAATTTTAGTATTTTTGAGAGTAAACAATTTATGAGGTAAGTGGTTGTGAGAATGGATTCTTCCTAGTAGGAGTTAGGAACTGAACCTGCAAACATGATGGATCGAGCAACCTCTAACAAGTGGCGATTTTTCCTCTCCGTAACCCCGTTTTGTTTGGGTGTATCCACAAAAGAACTTTGGTGATGTATCCTGGTTGCCTCCAAATATTGACCAAACTCATTTGAAAAGTACTCCTCTTCATTATTAGTTCAAAGTATCTGGATAGTAGATTGGAATACGTTTTGGATAAATTTATGAAACTATTTGAACCAGGAAAAAAACCTCAGATTTGTCTTTCATCAAATATACCCAACAAGCTCTTGTATGATCATCAATAAAGGTGATAAACCATTGAGTTCTAGTCAAACTAATGGTTCTAGAAAGACCCTAAATATTACTATGAATCAACTGAAATGGCTTTGTGGGTAAATAAACATGAACAGGATAAGGAACCCGGGTTTGTTTGGTAAGCACTCAATGTTCACACTAAAGAGAGAGATTTTCTTTATTAATGAATAGATCTGGATATAAAACTTTCATATAAGAAAAACTCGAATGTCCTAGACGTTCATGCCGCAACATAATTTCAGACTCGAAAGAAACCAACAAATAACTTTTATTTTTTGAAAACTCTCGAGTTTCTTTGAGATAATACAGGCCATCTTTCTTCTTAGAAATTCCAATCATCTTCCTCGAAAAATGGTCTTGAAATTCACAATAAGTAGATAAAAAGGTTAGAACACAGTTCATATCCTTTGTTAACTTACTAACTGACCAAAGATTATAGGTTAACTTATGCACATGTAAAACTGATTTCAAAGTCATATTGGATAAGCAAATCATACCTTTTCGTATAGAATGTGATGTCTTCCCATCAACAACCCACACATTAATTTGATCCTTACACTTATCATATACATCAAATATATCCAATAATCCAATCATATGATCCGAAGCTCCTGTATCAACAATCTAACAATTTTTTAGATGTGTTTTACCTATTTGTGCCATGGCTACAGTAGGATTTTTATTTTCAGTTCTTACTCCAAGTGTAGATTGATTGAAAAATTGTCGCAACACCTCTATTTATTCTACCGAGAGATTAACACCAGCAGTATTCCTTGTGTTTGACTCCACCAAATGTGCTGCTTTAGGTTGACCATGCTGATTCCGCTGACCACGCTAATTCTTCGATTTCCAATCCGCTGGCTTCCCGTGCAAATCCTAGCATGTGTCACGGGTATGGTAAGGTTTGTTACAATAGTCACACCATCTTTTCTCCTTGGACTCTAAACCACGACCACCATTCTGCTTATTTGCCACGAGTGCAGAACCTTGTGACTCTACTGGAGGGGTCGTGACTATATTAGTAGGATTCATCATCACGCGTTTTCTGCTCTCTTCCCTCCTAACTTCGGTGAATGATTCTCGAAGGGTTGGAAATGGTTTCATTCCAAGTAGTCATCCTTGTTCTTCATCAAGATTAGAATTAAGACTTTGTAAGAAATCAAAGGTCTACTCTTTCTCAACCATCTTTTTGTACTTTGCAGCATCATTCAAGCATTCTCATCCGATCTCATAAAAGAGATCCATCTCCTGCCACAATTCAACTAAGGAATTGTAATATTCGGTGACCATAAAGTTCCCTTGTTTAGTATTATGAATCTTAGACCTAATCTCAAAACTTTGAGATGTGTTCTCGAGGTCTGAATATATTTCTTGAGCTGCATCCCAAATCTCCTTTCGTCTTGTAGAAGAGATAAGTCCTTCCAATACTTAGCTCCATAGAGTTGATAAGTCAAGCCATGACTATTGAATTTTCTGCTTCCCAACTACTGTAGGTTGGTGATGTGTTCAATGGTGTTGTAATAGAATCGGTTAAATAACCAGCCTTCCCTCTTCCATGTATTACTAACATAACGGACTAAAACCACTTGCGAGAATTGTGTCCATTGAGTTTGTGCTATGTAATTTGTAAAGAGTGGTTATCAAACGGACTGTTTGTTGAAGATATTGCCACAGTTCCTTGAGATGCTTGATCTACTGCTGTCGAGGACACCTCGGTGGTCGAAATTAGCTGTTCTCCGGACATTCTTATGGATGGAAAAGTAGAAGGAAAAACGTTAAAGGTTGAAGGTTGAAGTTTGAAGGTTACCAGCCTCAACGTAGCTCTAATACCATGAAACAAGAATGTTTTAGAAATATTCTTGATTGCTTTCTTATTGAATCAGGAGTACAATATATACAATTAGTGTGCCATAATTTGGCCATCAAAACCGGGAATCAATCTCCCAAAAATAACCTAATCAAATCTTCCTAATTTACACTTTCTTAATCCAACCCAATCAATTAATAAAGAAAAGATAACAACTACATAAAATTGACAGCTAAATATTACATATTAATGACTAAATCTCCAACACTACTTTACTAATTTGCTATGTTTGTTGAACTTCTTATTTTACAGTCTGTCAAACTAACGTCACTACAATAAGAAATTTTAATAAAACTACAAGAAATTGACAAACCAAACCTAACAAGTGGTATCAAAATAGTTTCACCGTGTTGGAATTGCTATTAATTTAGCAGGTGAGCTTCGAAGTTGGTTTAGAAAATCATGTTTAGACCATTGAAAGAAGGAGCATCTATTGTTCGACCCTCATTACTACAATGTTTGTTGAACTTCTTATTTTACAATCTGTCAAACTAACGTCACTACAATAAGAAAGTTTAACAAAATCACAAGAAATTGACAAACTAAACCTAACAAGTGGTATCAAAGTAGTTTCACCATGTTGGAATTGCTTATTGGACCATTAAAAGAAGGAGCATCTATTGTTCGACCCCCATTACTAGAAGGAGGAGAAAATTATGCTTATTGGAAAACAAATATGAGAATCTTCATAAAAAATCTTGACACTATTGCTTGGAGAGCTGTTGAACAAGAATGGAAACTACGGATATTGCTGAATACTAGTACTGGAGTAGAAGAAGAAAAACCAACTAAATTATGGACTAATGCTGAATATGTCATCTTGACAATGCTAATGTTAAAGCATTGAATACAATTTTTGTTGTTGTTGCTGCTGATCAATTCAAGTTGATTTCAATGTGTATATCTGCTTAAAATGCATGAGAGAGAATGCAAACAGTGTTTGAAGGAATAAACACAATATGGATATTAAAGTTGCAAATGCTGATAATATAATTCGAATAGTTTAGGATGGGTGAGCTTGAAACTGTTGCTGTGTTCAATAACAAACTAAGAGATATTGTTAATCAAGCTTTTCAACTTGGAGAAAAATATTTTGAAGAAAATTTGGTAAGGAAAACATTGAGATCCCTACTATTCAGATTTCATGCCAAATTTGTTGCTATTGAAGAATGCAGAGATGTGTCAAAAATGCAACTTCATGAACTTATGGGTTCTTTGCAAACTTATAAAATAAATATTCAGTCTCAATCAAAATCTAAAGAAAAAAGAGTTACCTTAAAAGTTGAAGATAATTCTAATGATAACAAGGGCTCAGATAATGAGATTATATTCTATTAAGGCAGGTTAACAAACTGTTGAAAATGGAAGACAAAAGAACAAGCAATTAACATGCCTTTCAACAAGAAACAAGGAGTTTAAAAGAAGAATATTACAGAGCGGAGATTGTCAAAAACAAAAGAGGATTGAAAGCACCAAATACTGAGAATGTTGATCATATTCAGATTAATTGTAGAAATCTAAGGAGAAAGATGAAAAACAAGTCCTACAATACTACCATGAGTGATTGTGACGATGACATACTAGATTATTGTGTTGAGTATAGACCTGATGGTAATAATTTTGCACAATCAAGTAATGTTGCATTTAATACTGTTGTCAAAAAGGGTTCAACATGTAGCAATTCTGACAATGATCTTGATGATGACACTAACAATGAGGATGCAAAACTTGTTAGTAAGTATGAATTGTTGTATTCTAAACGTCTCAAAGTTGCAAAGTTGAGCTGAAAAAGGAAGTTCAAAGACTTCAACAAGTGAATAGTTCACAACAACAGGAGATCGAAAAATTTTAATAACAAGTTCAACAAAATGAAAAAAAGTTGAAAGTCAGTAATTAGAAGTTGGAAGATACTAAGCAAGCTATTAAAAGGTTAAATATAGGAAAAGAAAAGTTGGATGAAGTTCTTTCTTTCGAAAAACATCCTTATGACAAAACTAAACTTGGGTATGATAAGTTTGATAAAGTTATTATTAAAAAATAGACTTTGACAGTTGATGAGAAAAATGAACAACTGAGGAAATTTAAACCTAAGCCTAAGAAACCCCCTGTTTATTGTCACTATTGTTCTCTTGCAGGTATAAGTAGAGGAACTATTTGAAAAGGTTTAATAACCAACAACATGGATGAGTCTGTCAAACTTGAGTTTGACAAAGGCAATAAAGCACCTAAGGTGAAATGGGTATGGATTAGAAAAAAAGATCAGAAGTCAAATATAGTACATGTTTCTTTGAAAGTTGTTATTGAAGATGTTTGGAACCTTGATAATAGCAATTCTAAACACATGACAGGTGTAATCCATGGAATGTCAAAGTTAGGTAAGACTATCAAAACTGTTGGTGTTACATGTTAAAATAGCAACCGTATTAAATCCTTACATAAGCGAGTACAACAGAAAATGCCTTCAATAAAATTGAATCAACTTAACACTCATATTGGTATTGCTGCTTTCCTTGATTAATAATGAAGGTTTGGCTTTCTTTGCTACAACAAGAGGGAGATTAAGGTAAGACAACACATGCAAAGATACAAGATGCAAAAGAACAATATTGTACTTAGGGTGAGCTGTTACTCAAGAGGAGTTTTGTTGTCTATAGTTGTTGTCGTATCTCATGTTAAAGAACTCTTGATGACTGTTGAAGACGCCTTGCTAAATATGGGTTTTGCACAAACAATGCCAAAGGGGGAGATTGTTTTGGAAATTGCATTGCTTATTTGGTAATGTCTGAGCAAAACAAATTGGAATTAGATTAGGAAAGTAAATATGAAAAGATATTGAAGAATATACTCCTCATGGGATTAAGCAAAGGAATTGAAGTTGAATTAGGAAACTAATTCTAGAAGAACTAGGAGAAGTTCTAGCAATATATATTCAAAATCTTTATGAAGATCATGCTATAGAGATTATGAAATATTTCTGAGATTGAGTATGAAGATATGAAAGGGCTTGATGGGTATCTTTTAGGCAATTTCCTAATTTAATAAGGAAATAAAGTACTTCATTGTCATTGTCAAAATTGATGTCTGACAGGTATTTTCGACAAAACTAAGCTGTTTTAGAAATTACAATATTGGTAAGATTTTAATACTGTAATAATTCAGTTGGAGTAGGAAAGAAATTCCAGAGAATCTTAGACGAATTGGAGTGAAGATATAATGAAGATTTTGTAAGTGAAAGATTCTGAATCCAAGTGAGATTGGAGTTGCAAAGATTTAGGAAATTGCAAGGCTAACGTAGATTCCTAATTTGACAAAGAAACTACTACTCTATTATAGTATATAATAGCGACCAAAGAAGAAGAGAAAACATAAGATAGAAGCACACAAAAGAGAGAGAGAGAGAGAGAGAGAGAGAGAGAGAGAGAGAGAGAGAGAGATTCTTCATAGACTGGTGGAGAAAAATAGAATCACGATTAAATTCTGAGAGGTTCTAATACACATGCCATTGATGAAGCTTTCTGCTATTCTCTATTAAAGTGCATATTAGTGATTTAAGTAAACTACTTTGACAATCATTATCTTCATGAAGGAATTGAATTAATCTATTTATTCTTCAAATCAAATACTTTTCTGGTGGGAAGATTTCTAGAGTGAAATGAAGTACTGGGCTACTGTAGCAACGAAGATTGAAAGGTGTTCAATCGTGGAGTTGGTTCCAACAAAGGGTCTTTTGAAAGTTTGATAGAAAAAGAACTGTATTGTGTTCTATTAGATTCCACTAGGGATCACTTGGTGATTGAGATAAGTGTTATCCTTGTAACTTTTATTAAAGTTTTAGTGGATTTCTTTACTGGTCTAGGACTAGCAGACATAAGCTTGTTGATAGCCGAACTGCATTACCAATTTGCTGAATTTGATTAACTTCTTATTTTGTAATATCTCAAACTAACGTCATTGTAATAAAAAAGTTTAACAAAACCACATGAGATTGACAAGCCAATCTAATAATGTACATAGTAACAAGACAAAGTTGAGGAATATAGTGACTACTGCAAATTTAGCAATGAGCTTTGGCTAAAAACTTGACAGAGATTAGTTTCCCCAAATTTGCTTGTTTTATATCTGTAAAGATGGACTCTACACAACAGTATGAATTTCCAAAACAAAAATCAGACTGCAATCAAATTTGCAAACCCAAAATCTTAGCAACATCTTTGATTACATGTTCGACATCCTAAAAGCCACGATGACAACCTAGTTCCATCGACCTTCCAAATAAGGATAGTAATGCTTGAACATATTATGCAAATGAAACTGAAATAAAAGTTCATCCAACTATGCAACTAAGCTCCTTTCTTGTTCTAACCTTCTTTCTTCCTTTTTAACAAAATTTCAAGAAACTAACTATGCGACTTAGAACTTATTTGAACTGTGGATTTCATTAAGTAATTGAATAAAGATGCATAGGCAAAATTCTCCATGACAATGAATATAAGTAATTTATCTTCTACTACATGATTTTTAACTACCCTGAAACTTCTACAAGCTAGTTTATTTATAGAACAATTGAACTAATCTAAGGTTAATAAAATTAAGAAGCGAAATTTTAGTGGACGGTAGAATCATGCTCTTAGTTCACTCTAATGCTTAACAAATGAATCTCTTCTTCAACTAAGAATTATAGTAACATACTGATTTCATCAAATTCAGTACTGTAGCCATTTACAAATTGAAGAGTAAGAGTCATAATAGTAGAAAAGTCAAAACTTTCAAAAGAACTAAAGGGACTGTCATAAAAAATCTAAATTCTCATATTCTAATATTCATATTGATATAGAATTAACAATAGATCATAAAAGAAACAAGAGAGGTAATGATGTCACTTCATCATGAGGGACAAGCACAAGAAGGGAGAGACACTCAACCTAACATGCAAGGGCCAATGACAATAGTAAGGACAAAACGATTCCAAAAAGGACTTCAAGCATTTATGAAACCATACTTAAATATGGAAGGACCTTGGAGGCACTTGATAACTTAAATGAGCTCAATTTTCTGATAATTAATGAGAAGTGTCAAGAGGAGGCCAAGGGAGATCAAAAGAGGATTGAACAAGGAATGAGAGACTTGAAAAGGGCAACTAGCAATTGAATAGAACTCAGCCAGTGCCGGCCCTAATGGCCTAGCCTATACCGGCTATATTCTACCATAAATGTTATCAGTCATCAGTGTTCAATCGGTGCTGGCCCTAGGGCTTAAGTCAACACTGGCTCTCATCAGGGCATGGTCTCCTATTTTGCACGTTTTGATATTTTCTTTAGTTTTCTTCTATTTTAAATGCTTTGTAGTAATCTTTTAAGACCTAAATTTATCTTAGGGCCTTACTAAACTTAGTGTTAGGATTTAGGTTGTATAAATACCCCTTTACGTGACAAGATAACTCAATTTATTTTGTAGATTTCGAATATATGAAGAGAGCCTTAAGAGGTTCTTTCGTCCATAAACTTCTTTTGTGCATAACCATGCTAAGGAATTAGTCTAGTCTTTGTTTGTGTTTCTAAATCTTGTAAGATAATCTAGTTAGCTTCTCTAGATTGGGTCTTAGATTGCTTGTTAATCTAAGGTTTTCTCTAAGTCTCTAATTGGGTGCCTATAGCTTCTATCCTTGTATTCTTAAATCCTTTGATAGTTCAAGGATATTAAGGTATTATTATAATAGATCTAACCTACTAACTAAGGTTCTTAAAGCTTTGATCTTATTAGGTTGTTAGTTTGTGGGAAGAATAGTTTCTTTTGCCCCATTTACCTCTAATTTTTCATTGATTTGTGTTCTTGTTTGTGTTGTGGTCATTTCTACCTTAGATCACCAAATTAGTCCAAGGAAAATCACCACCAAGTTCACACCCAAGTTGATATCAGAGTAAAGAAAGCTTTTATTCCAATCAAACTTAAAATCAAGAAATGATGAAGAAAAATAGAGAATCTCAGAGCTAAAAAAAAGCCCTAAAAAGTTTAAGAAAATTTTCAATCGTGTGAAAAATGACCATTAATGTTGTATAATGCTTAGGATTGAATTTTTCTTGTATTTATGGTGAAATGCTCTTAAAAATGGGTAAAAAATCTGGTTAGTTTTAAGTTACGAGATTACCTGTAAGGTCTTTGATAAATGTCCTATGAGAATATTTATAGCTAAAATGAAGAGTTGTGACAATTGGTTTACATTTCATAGAGCTATCAAGACTTGGGTTCTTATTTCTTTGATGATTTCTATACTCATTTGAACCAATTTCATTAATGTTATCTTATGGTCATCTTGTTCTTCCTATTATATAAACTAGTTATCAATTGTTTCCTTGTTTCTTGCTATCTTTGTTAAATTCTTTGCTTTGAATTGCTTCATTATATTTCCTCTACTTATTCTTGTATTGTTGAGTCTTCTTATTTAAAAATTATTGCTTGAACTTACTTGTATTTAGGTGTCCAACAAGTGTTCGTTGGAATTCTCCTAAGACCCCTGATTAGAGAATTCTTAGAATTTAGGTCAACTAGCTAGTTGGATTAGACCTTTAATTATTGGGGAGGGTTTGGGATTGATTTAAGAGGAATTTGAGCATTAAGAAAAGGGTAAGAGGGCAAGACTATTCTTAAAAGAGCCAATGAGAGTGAACATAAGAGTAGAGTGAATACCTCTTGAGTGTAAACATACAAGGGAGTGCAAGTGAGGTTCTCTTTCTTTCTCTAATCCATTTTTGTAGGTTAATTCTTCTAGAATTTGCCAACAATGGCAATGGAGAAGAAATTATTGGACCTAACTAAAGTAAACCAAATAGATCTCAAGCAGATCTAGTTGATACTAGAGTCCTATGAAAGGACCTACATACTATAATGAGAACTATGCAAAGTGGATTTGACGCTATGACAAGGGAGTTGACGGGTTTACACAATCAACATAGTCAATCTTCTACCATGGCTCAAAGGAAAGAGCAAGAGCACATAGATGTCTCTAGTCCTAGAATATAGTCCTAGAATAAAAGATGATATTCATTCTTCTCCTTTAAATAAACAACAAGGTAAAGTTTGGGATGAATATTCCGTTAGAGGGTTCCAACAAGTTCCTTTGAGATGAGGTAGATTATGAGAGGAGGATGAGGTAGGATGCATGAAAAAAATAGAAGGAGTAATATACGAGGGCTAGAAAGAGAATTTGAGGGAATCCATGATTAGGATGAAGGAGAACTCAGTAAAGGTTATGGGGAAAAAAATAAAGGATATGGCAATAGATGACATAGAAGAGAGGGGAATGATAAAAAAGGGAAAATGAAGCATGTGAAAATGAATGTTCCAATATTCTATAAGAAGAGTGACACCGAGTTGTATTTTGAATGGAAAAGTAAGATGGAAATCTTCTTTGAATGGCATACCTATAATGAGAGAACAAAAGTAAGATTGGCAATCTCGTGATTTTCCGAGTATACTTTGGTTTGGTGGGATCAAGTTAGTATTCAAAGGAGATAAATAGGAGTTCAAACCACGTCAACTTGAAATTTATTGAAAGATATAATAAGGACAAGTTTTGTTCCACACTATTATTATAATAACCTTTACAAAAGGCTACAAACTCTCAAGCAAGAAAGTAAAAGCGTGGATTATTACTATAAGAAAATAAAATTGATGATGATGAAAACCAATATTAATGAGGATCCTAGGGTAACCAATGCTAGATTTTTTGGGAGGATTGAATAGGGAGATAGTTAATGTGGTAGAATTGCAAACATATAGGAGCTTAGAAAAAATAGTACATGCGGCTATGAAAATTGAAAGGCAAGTAAAGAGAATGGTATTTGTGAAGTCTACACCACCATTTTCAAACACGTCTAGCAAGCTACCTAATAAGATGAAAGATGTTTCCACACCATTTCACAAGAAGTACAACAAGCTAAGAGCAGAGGGAAGCAAAGATAAGAGAAAAGCCATCAAGAGACTATAAAAGAATAGAGACATAAAATGTTTTAAGTATCTAGGATATGATCACGTGGAATATGAGTGCTTTAACAAGAGGAGTATGTATACCAATGCTTATAGAGAAGTGTCCATAGAAGAAAAAGATGAGAGAGATAGGCATAATGAGGACCAAGAAAAAATGAAAATGAAGAAAGTAATGATGGAGAGGTTGTTCGTCAAGAGTATGCTTTAGTTAATATTTTAAGAAAATCTTTAAGCACTAAAGCTATTGAACATCAAGACCATCAACAATGGGAGAATATCTTCTAAACGAGATGCCTAATCAACAAGACGCCATATAGTATTAACATTGATAGCTGGAGTTGCATAAATATAATTAGTGTTAGCTTAGTTGATGAGTCGGGAATGAATTAGATTAAATACCTGAAACCCTAATAAACTCCAATAGTTGAATGATAGTAAAGAATTGAGGAAAAACAATCAAGTGTTAGTGTTCTTTGAGATAAGCAAATATAAGGATGATGTGATTTGTGATATAGTACCCATTCAAGCGGGTCACTTACTCTTAGGACATCCATGGCAATATGACCGAAGTGTGAGGCATGATAGAAAGAGAAATACTTGTGTGATCTACAAGAAGGGAACAAAATATAGCCTTCTTCCTATGTCTTATAAAGAGGTGAATGGAGATCAAAGAATCATGAGAGAGAAAGAGAAGAAAAAACATGAGAGTGCTAAGCAAAAAAAAAAAAAAAAGAGAGAAAAGAACAAGAGAGTAAAGAAAATGACTTAAGAGAGAGGATGGAAAAAAAATCCTACTAAAGATTTAAAAAAAAAGTGAGAAAACAAAGAAGAGTGGAGGGAAAAAAAGAGGGAACTTTTTTGCCAAGGAGAGTGAGATCATTGAGGTTATAGACTAAGTAACTCGTATGATTCTCATGTGTAAATTCTCTTTTGTTTCTACTAATGACTCTACCACTTTTTTGCCTCATGAAATTGAAGGTATAATCTAAGAGTTTGAGGATGTTTTTCACAAGGAGATTCCAAGAGAGTTATCATTATTAAGAGGCATTGAGCACCAAATTGACTTTATGCCCGAAGCCGCCATTCCAAATAAACCAACTTATAGAACTAATCTAGAGGAGGCTAAGGAACTACAACGATAAGTTGAAGAATTACTTGAGAAGAGGTATGTAAGAGAGATCCTAAGCCTGTGTGCGGTCCCGATTTTTTTGGTATTCAAAAAGGATGGGATATGGCAAATGTGTATAGATTATCGTGCCATCAACAATATTACGATAAAGTACCGCTATCCCATTTTAAGCCTTGATGACCTACTTGATAAGTTATACAAATTATGCATATTTTCTAAGATTGATTTAAAATTTGATTACCATCAAATAAGGATAAAAGAAGGGGATGAGTGGCAAACTGCTTCAAAAACTAAACAAGGACTTTATGAATAACTTGTGATGTGCTTTGGACTCTTTAATACACCTAGTACATTCATACACTTGATGAATCATGTGTTGAGGGAATTTATTAAGAAATTTGTTGTTTTCTACTTTAATGATATTTTGGCTTATAGCAAAACTTATAGCAATCATGTTGGTCATCTTAGGAATGTGCTAGTGGTTCTTCGTAAAGAGAGACTATTTACCAACCTTGAGAAGTGTTTATTTTGCCTTGAAAAGGATTACATTCTTGGAGTATGTTGTGAGTGCCAAATGACTTGAGATAGATAAGAAAAAAATTCAGATAATATAAAATTGGCCTACACCTACTACCATTACCGAAGTGAGGAACTTTTATAGGTTAGCTAGTTTTTATAGGTAGTTCATTAAGAACTTTGGCACCCCAACAGTCCCATTGACTGAGATTGTGAAGAGGAATATGCAATTTAGATGGGAAAATAAGCAAGAAGTGGCCTTCAAAATGTTTAAAGACAAGTTGAGTCAAGCCCACTGCTTGCATTGCCAAATTTTGAGAGGGCACTTGAGGTAGAATGTTATATGAGCAGGGTAGGGATAGGAGCCGTCCTCACTAATAAGAGGCCTATGGCTTATTTTAATAAGAAACTATCCGGAGTGACCCTAAACTATTCTACATATAACAAGGAATTCTATGCCTTAGTTAGGACCCTTGAACATTAGCAATATTATTTACTTCCTAAAGAGTTTGTTATTTACACTGATCATGAATATTTTAAGTACCTCGAGGGGCAACACAATCTCAACAAGAGACATGCACAATGGATGGAGTTTATTGCAACTTTTCCTTATGTTGTCAAATATAAGAAAGGCAAGAAAAATATTGTGGCGGATGCTCTTTCGAGAAGGTATGCTTTACTTAACTCTTTTGATGCTAAACTTATTGAGTTTGAGATGTTAAAAGATTTATATGCTAATGATGACAAGCATGGTGAAACCTTTTATACTTTCAAAAAAATGGATTTAGTAAATTTTATAGAAATGAAGGGTTTTTATTTAGAGAAAGGAGGCTTTGTGTGATTAATACTCTATTAGGCTTTTCTTTGTTAAAGAAGCACATAAGGGAGACTTAATGGGAAATTTTGGCATTGCCAAGACCTTAGGTATCCTAAAAACGTATTTTTTTTTTAAAGTCCAAAATGAGGAGGGATATTGTGAGGTTTTATGATCAATGCATTACTTGTAAGAAGGCAAAATCTAGATCTTTGCCTTATGGTCTTTACATTCCTCTATCCACACTTACTATGCCTTGGGTTAACATATCTATAGATTTTATTTTAGGCTTACCTAAAACTAAGGGGGCAAGGGTTCTATTTTTGTTGTGGTGGCTATATAAGATGGTACATTTCATTGCATGTTCAAAAACTAATGATACCTTTTATATTACAGATTTATTCTTCAAGGAAGTTATGAGAATACATGGAATACTAAGGATAATTGTCTCCGATAAGGATATAAAGTTTCTTAGCCACTTTTGACATGTTTTGTGGCGAAAGTTTGGAACTAACTTCTTGTTTTCTACAACTTGTTACCCTCAAATTGATGGCTAAACAGAGATAGTGAATTGAACTCTCACACAACTTCTACGAACAATTATCAAAAAGAACATTAAGGCGTGGGAGAAATACTTATCCTATATGGAGTTTGCTTACAATAGTGCTACTCATTCCACTACTTCTTTTTCACCTTTTGAAATTGTTTATAATTTCGAACCACTAACTCTATTAGACTTGGTCTTTTTGCCTATAGGAAAACATGTAAGTTTGGATAGGAAAAAGAAGGCAAACATGATAAAGGCACTCTATGAAAAGGTTAAGACCAACATCGAAAGAAAGAATGAAATCATAGCTTTGGCACGAAACCAAGGACGTAAGAAGATGATTTTTTAGCCTGGAGACTGGATATGAGTGCATCTTCGAAAGGAACGATTCCCTATGCAACGAAAATCAAAGCTCAATCCTAAAAGAAGTGGACTTTCTTAAATGTTGGAAAGATATGGTGACGACGCTTACAAGATTGACTTGCTCGGTGAGTATACTATTAGTACTACTTTTAATGTTAGTGATCTTTCTCCTTTTGATATAAGTGATGAAGTTCATTCGAAGATAAATCTTTTTCAAGAAGAGAGAGATGATAAGACTTCCCTTCATCATGAGGGACAAGCATAAGAAGGAGAAGACACTCAACTTAACATGCAAGGACTAACGACAAGTGTAAGAACAAAACGATTCTAAGAAGGACTCCAAGCATTCATGAAACTATACTTGAAGATGGAAGGAGCTTAGGAGGTACTTGGTGGCTTAAAGGAGTTCAATTTACTGACAATTGATGAGGAGTGTTAAGAGAAGGCCAATGGAGATCAAAAGGGGATTGAACAAGGAATAGAGGACTTGAAAAAGGCAACCAGCAGCTGAACAGAACTTAGTCGGTACCAGCCCTAGTGGCCTAGCTGGAGCCAACTATATTCTGCCAGAAATGTTGTCAGGCATCAGTGTTTAGCCGGTGCCGACCTTAGGGCTTAAGTCAGAGCCGGCTCTCTTCTTGGTACAGTCCCCCATTTTGCACGTTTTGATATTTTCTCTGGTTTTTTTTTTCTATTTTAAATGCTTTGCAATGAACTTTTAAGGTCTAAATTTATCTTAAGGCCTCACTAAACTTAGTGCTAGGGTTTGAGTTATATAAATACCACTTTATGTGACAAGACAACTCAATTCATTTTGTATATTTCAAATCTATGAAGAGCGTCTTGAGAGGTTCTTTCTCCATATACATCCTTTATCTAAGACCATGCTAAGGGATTAGTTCACTATTTACTTGTGTCTCTAAATCTTGTAGGATAATCTAGTTAACTTCTCTAGATTAGGTCTTAGATTGCTTGTTCATCTAAGGTTTTCTCTAGGTCTCTAATTGGGTGTCTGTAACGTCTATCCTTGTGTTCTTGAATCCTTTGTTGGTTTAAGGATATTACGGTGTTGTTATAGTATATCTAACCTACTAAAGGTTCTTGGGACTTTGTTCTTCTTGGGTTATTATAGTTGGGCAAACTATTCTGATAACCCCTTCAACTATTGGTTTGTCCAACTTTTACCATGACCTTTTTTTTTTTTTTTTTTTGCCAGATAATGGCAATGGAATATGTTGACATTTCGAATTTTGTTGTTGCTATGCATATCTCTGTCAATAATTTTTGTGGTTGAAGTTGAGAAAGACCTATTGGAATTGCAGCAGCAAAATAGGAAAGAAGAAGGGGAATATTAGAAAAGAGGAAGAAAAAAAGAAATAAAATATTTTTTTGGTAAAATATTATCGTATCGGTAGGAATGAAAATCAGCCACGGTGCTCGTATGCTGAGAAGGCAATTAGATTACGACGATAATGTCGATCTGAACCTTCACAATTTTCTCAGAATCAAAGAAGATGATAACAACAATATGAAATTACCAAAATGTCCTTAAAATTAACATGTGTCTGGAATGCCTTTAAAATTACTAACTGAAATGACTATTTTAACCTTCAATTTTTTATGAATAGGAGAATTAACATTGGTGTAAGATCTGAATAATTAAAAAATTTAAGAAATTATTTTATATTTTTTAATTAGAGAATAAAAATTAGACAAATCCAGATAATTATCAGAATAATTTACCTTGTTAGTTTGTGGGAAGGTTTTTTTTTTTTTTGGGACCTTTTTAACTCTAATTTTCTGTTGATTTGTGTTATGCTCATTTCTTCTTTGGGCCACTAAATTAGTCCAAGGAAAATTACCCCAAGCTCACACCAAGTAGAAACAACAGCATAAAAGAAAACAAGAAGGAGATAAAAATGATATAATCCCAAAAATAATCAACGTATAATTACCACAAAGCAACAATAATTCAACAAATAAATAAATAATATCTAATACAATCTCATACAGTTAACAATCTCAGTATTTAGTACAAATAATCCAAGATCTAAAAATATACACTGTTTTCTTTAAAAAAAATAATGATGATGTTGATGAACACTTGCAATATACAGGATCGGCAGTGAGGCAGCTTCACTTCTTTGGTGGTGAGGCAGCGACATACTCTATTATCAACAAAAAGATCAATACTTCAACAACAAAGTTCTACTTTATTTGCCAAAAAAAAAAAAAAAAGCTACTTGAAGCAGTGCCGGCAGCAAGGAAACAAAAGATAAATAAATAAATAAAGAGCGGCGAGGCACTTTGACTGAGGCAACCCCCGCGGCAAGGAAAGAATAGATGCCTCTGTTGGCTGAGGAAGAAAGGTGAAGTGGAAGAAGATGAAGAGAGAAGCTTTGTTCGCCTTCAGTCAGTCCGAAAAGAGATGAACTGTTCACGAAAGAAGATGAAGATAAATAGGAGGAAAGGAAAAGATCGTTTAGGTTGAAAGTAAGGAAAATGGGCCAAGTGTGGCTGATGGAACCTATGGAGTGCCCTAAGAGGAAAAATAGAATTGATAGAAGCTGTATTGAAGTTGTTTTTATTAACCACCTTAACCTTTCTCAACACAAGACTGTTGAATATATAGCACTCATTTACACAAAATATAGCTCAATTGATGCCATAAACTAGCCATAAATTAAGGGATAAAATCAATCAAGGATAAATCAAAGATACAAAAGAATGGATGTTTCCTTTATCAGATGCACCACCATATATGCAGGAAATTGTTCCTCTAAGACGAATCAGCCCAGAATTAGCCATATCCCTTGACGTGATATTGAGTAATATTTGAGCACAACGTTCTTTATCTTTCCTTAAGGCTTCTGAGGCTCACTGTACTTGATCTGGTCTGTCAATACCCTCCCGCAAACTGAGTCGGGACTGAAGGCACAGTTTGGGACGAAAGCGGGCAAGAGTAGTTTTTGGAACTGATTTGGTAAATAGATTAGCAACCTGATTAGGGGAAGACACACAGTTGGTAATAAGAAGCCCAAGGGCAACGCGTTCGCGGACAAAATGGTAATCCAATTCGATATGTTTACTTCGAGCATGAAAAGCTGGATTAATAGTCAAGCGAAGAGCACTGATGTTATCACAGTAAAGAGTGGGAGCCGAGGGAGTAGAGCCGCGAAGGTCATGGAGAAGGTAAGAAAGCCAAGTGAGTTCAGCAGCAGTATGAGCCATAGCCCGATACTCAGCTTCGGTGCTGGAACGGGAGATGGTAGTTTGCTTTTTAGCACACCAGGAGATGATTTTGGACCCAAGGAAGGTACAGTAGCCAGTAGTGGAGCAGCGTGTAGTAGGGCACCCCGCCCAGTCAGCATCAGAAAAGGCAGATAGAGTAAGCGAGATAGTAGAGGTGAGGTGTAAGCCGGTGGAAAGTGTGCCTTTGAGGTACCGAAGGATACGATGGACTATCTTGAGGTGAGTAGCTGTAGGGGCTTGCATGAATTGGGAGACATAATTCACACTGTAGGAGAGATCAGGTCGCGTAAGGGTGAGATACTGAAGAGTAACAACAATGCCACGGTAAGATCTAGGATCGGCAAGAGGAGGAGCAGTGTCAAGAGGCTTCAATTTGATATCCAACGGGGTAGACAGAGGTTTGCAATCCAACATGTGAGCCCACTCAAGGATACTGAGTGCGTAATGCGACTAGGAGAGATAAAGCCCGCTAGATGTAGGGGAGATCACAATACCAAGAAAATGATGAACAGGTCCAAGGTCCTTCATTGAGAACTCATAGCTTAAGCGGTGAATAAAAGAAGTTACAAGTGCAGAAGAAGACCCTGTGAGGAGCATGTCATCGACATACACAAGCAAAACAAGAACATCATGACTGGAGTGACAAACAAAAAGAGAGGGATCAACAAGACTACAAGAAAAACTACAAGAGATAAGAAAAGCATTGAGTCTGTCAAACCAAGCGCGGGGAGCCTGTTTAAGGCCATATAGAGCACGTTGAAGCTTACAAACATGATTTGGGAACCGAGTATCTGCCATACCTAGAGGTTGTGCCATGTATATATCTTCAACAATATAACCATGCAAGAATGCATTTTGGACATCCAACTATCGGATAGGCCAATGTTTGACAAGGGCAACTTTTAAAATGAGACGAATTGTACCTGGACGAATGACAAGAGAAAAGGTTTCTGTGTAATCAAGACCATTGATTTGATGATAGCCTTTGGCAACAAGGCGAGCTTTGAGATGATCTAAAGTACCATCCGGTTTGAGTTTAGTCTTGAAGACCCATTTTGAGCCAATGACATGCATATCAAGAGTGCGGGGACTAGTCTCCAAGTTTGATTGTGATGAAGAGCAGTAAGTTCATCATTCATGGCAGTTTTCCATCCGAGATGAGATAAGGCTGTGTGTACTGTCGTTGGTTCACGAGGTATTGATGGAGAAGAGATAACACTCAGAGCATATTTAGGATTAGGTTTAACAATACCATCCTTAAAACGAGTAGTCATGTGGTGAAGAATAGGTGCAGATTGTGTAATTGGCTCGGGTACAGTATCTGTTGTAGTGGTCACAACCGGAGCAGGAAGAAAGGAAGCAGATGAGGACTCAGCATGACCTGGGGTATGTGTAGGTGAAGCAGGTCCGTCAGTTGAGGCTGGCGACAAAAGAGTATCATGGGCGAAGGTGGACATAGCAGGTGGCAGTGGAATGTGAGACGAAGTAAGAGAAGAAGGCGCTGGTGCAGATGATCTTGATACAAAGTGATGAGCAAGTAGCAAGAATAAAAAATACTAGCCACATGCGAACTCGAAAGAGAAGAGGTGGAAGATTTAAATGGGAAAACAGTTTCATCAAAAACAACATGACGTGAGAGTATAACTTTACGACTAGAAGGGTGGTAGCACTTGTAGCCTTTGTATTTTTCACTGTAACCCACAAAAACACATAAAACCGTCGTAGGATCAAACTTAGTAGTTTTTGTGTCCCATGTATATGGGAAGCATTTGGAGCCAAACACTCGAAGAGAGGTATAGTTTGGATGATGCCCATGCAACATGAAATATGGAGTATCAAACTGAAGAGCAGATGATGGTACCTATTGAGAAGAAAAACAGCAGTAGAAAAGGCCTTTACCCAGAGATATAGTGGTGCATGACTGTTAAATAACATGGCCATACCTAACTCTCTTATAATACGATGACGGCGTTCAACCATACATGTTTGTTCGGGAGTATAAGGGCATGAAATCTGATGAACAATACCTGTAGACAGAAAATGAGATGATAGTCTAGAATTGACAAACTCGCCCCCACCATCAGAATGAAATATTTTTATTTTCTTGTTGAATTGGCATTTAACATATTGTTCAAAAGCTAAAAAAGCAGCAAAGAAATCAGATTTGTTATGTAGAGGAATGAGCCAAGTATACTTGGTAAAATCATCGACTAAACAAGAATAAAAGCGAAACTTGCCAATAGATAAAACTGGAGTAGGGCCCCAAAGATCACAATGTATCTTTTCAAACGCAGTAGAGCTTGATTTTGCATACAAACCAAAAGGGAGTTTACTTAATTTCCCTAACTGACAACTATCACATAAATGATCTACTTTGGACGAGCCTACAACTTCAATGAGGCCTTTGTTCTTTAACAGCGGAATGGTGGAAAATTGAGGGTGACCTAAACGCTGGTGCCATACGTGTGCGAGCCTGATTTGAATCTAGAAGAAAAATGTGCTTCTGGCTCATTTGGCAAGACATATAAGTTACCCCTCCATGTCCCTGTGATGAGTGGATGACCTGTGTTCCGTGCCTTTACACAAAAACTAACATCAGAGAATTCACAATTAACAGGAAATCGAGAAGTGAGCTGACTTACAGAAAGTAAGTTCTTCTTAAGTTTAGGTACTAAGAGGACATCATGAAGCGGTAACACATGATGTTTCTATTTGATAGCAGACTTTCCAATACCGGTTATTGGTAAGGAAGATCCATCGCCAATAATGATAGAATCAGTGCCATTATATTGATGAATATGTGTTAACATACCTTATTGTCCTGTCATATGGTTTGATGCACCTGTGTCTGAAGTCCACTCTGTGTCGATGACTGAGTTATCCAATGTGAGGGCAGCTAGCGCTTGTGGTAGTTCAAAGTTCTGATCTACCTTCTTTGGTAACCACCAGCAAATTTTGGCAATATGACCACGTCTGTCACAAATTTGACAGGTAGCATCCCGATACAATTCCCTTTCTTTGGCAGTCATTCTGAGTTCTCCAGGTGGTGGTGGTCTGCGTTGTTGATGAGTAGTACCGAAATAATCTTGGGGATGATCATGAGATTGATGTGCTTGAAAGCCATGACCAGTAGAAGTGAAGGTGCTGGGTTGGTCTCTAGTCGTAAGTGATCGGTGTTGTTTCTGGCGTTGCCCGTAGAAAGCTAAGTGTGGGGTGAGATTAGAAAAGGAGGCTTCAGACTGACTAGAGAACCAGTTCCGACGATGGTCCAGATTCTGTAGTTGAGAAATCAGTTCTGGATAGGTTGGTCTTGGGGGTTTCAACATTGTTGTGGTGAAGGTTTCATACTGTGGACCAAGGCTTGTGAGTAGACAACAAATTTTTTCTTGATCAGTAATAGGTTTGCCAATAGCAGCAAGATTATCACATAAACATTTAAATGTTCGTATATGGTCAGCAATGGTCTTGGTTTCATCTTTGCGCAGATAGGTGAGTTGTTGTCGGAGCGTGAACTCACGCTCTTGAGAGTCTTGGGCATATGCTTCTTTGAGTGCTTCCCAAACTGCAGATGCTGTGTCTAGCCCTATGACAAGGCCAAGAGCTTCTTCAGAGAGAGTTCCAATTATCCAACCTCTAAGGAGTCGATCGGATTTCTGCCAGGCAAGAAACTCTGTGGTTAATGTTAAGAAGGTATGACCTGTGTCTGTGATGTCTGAGTTTGACGGTGTATACTTTAATGGAATAGGAATTGCTTTGGTGAGATGATGAATCAAGTCTTGGCTTTCTGGCAAGCCTAACACCTGTTCTCGCCATAATGGATAGTTGGATGGTGTGAGTTTCAGGGTAACAAAATTACCAACATTGAGAGATAGAGAAGTCACGGAGAGAAAAATAGTTCGAGGATGCTCTGATACCAAGAGGAAAAATAGAATTGATAGAAGCTGTATTGAAGTTGTTTTTATTAACCACCTTAACCTTTCTCAACACAAGACTGCTGAATATATAGCACTCATTTACACAAAATATGGCTCAATTGATGCCATAAACTAGCCATAAATTAAGAGATAAAATCAATCAAGGATAAATCAAATATACAAAAGAATGGATGTTTCCTTTATCAGATGCACCACCATATCTGTAGGAAATTGTTCCTCTGACAGAATCAGCCCGGAATCAGCCATATCCCTTGACGTGATATTGAGTAATATTTGAGCACAACGTTCCTTATCCTTCCTTAAGGCTTCTGAGGCTCACTATACTTGATCTGGTCTGTCAATACCCTACCTCACTTTTGATAGAAGCGAGGTGCAATAGCTCGTGTCTAGCAAATGTGAGGTATGCATTTAACCTCAAAAAATTAAATCTAGCATGAAAAAATGCAAGGTGAAATAAAACTTCGTATTTGCCAAATAATTCTAACGTTTTAAATTATCTATTTACTTTAATCGATTACGTAAAAATTAAGAAAAATAAAATTTTAAATTAATTAAATATTTTTTTTTTTTTAAAATTTCAATAATAAGTATCTTTTTTTATATTAAGAAGTATATAAATTTTAAAACTTTAATATAGCTTCAAATTATTTCTCTCTCTTAAATATTTAATTCTTGCTAAAAAATAAGTCAAAATATTGTTGAGTATTTAATTCTTTTTCTAAGTTGTTATTGATATTTTTTAGGAATTAAGAAAATAAGTATGAATAGTAAAACTCGTAAAATGAGTTTTTAATTTTATTTTAATATATTTGAAAAATAAAATATTATTAAATATAAATAAATTTAAAATATTAAATTTTAATTTTCTAAAAAGATAAATAATTTACGATAAAAATTAATTTAAAAAGTAAATTGATAATTTAATGCGAAAGGAATATAAAGAATTTCATCTACGCCAACAGTTCAAAAATCTACCCGTTTTAGTATGACTTTAAAAAATCAACCCATTTTGGTCCAAAACCCCTCCCTCTCATCTATGGTGATCCGGTCAAGATAAGTGGTACATTCATAAATGCACCATGTTTGATTCGTGGCAAGAAAACAACATGAGCAGCTTTGAGGATGAGACTTGTCCTGGAGTGATGAGATGCCCCTTCGAGGTTTACTGCATGTCTAGGCCGGCTCTGCAGTCCATTTTTTTCATCTCTATTTAATAATCCTAAAATTAAAATACAGATGGGAAACACTCTTATTCTTGGTTGTTAGCATTTCCTTCATTTCCATTATAAAGCAAAGAAAAAAAGAGTTGTCCAAAAACGTCTCAATAGATTTCCAGAGGAAAATTTTGATGGCTGAAACTATTCTAGCAATCCTAAAACCACTTATTGGAAAATTTGGTGAGTACTTGGTGAATCCGATCAAGAATCGACTGAGTTATCTCTGTTGCTATTCCCGCAATGTTAAAAAACTTACTAATGAAGTCACGGAGCTAAATACCAAAAGAGAGGGAGTGCAGCAAGCTATTAATGCAGCAGAGGATAATCTGGGAGTTATTCGACCTGAGGTTCGGGCTTGGCTGGATAAAGTGGAGGTAGTGCAGACAAAGAGCAATGAGATTTGTAATGATGCAGCAGAACCTCAAAACAGCTGTTTCTCCAAATGGTGCCTGCTGCGGCACTATTCTTTGAGCCGAGATGCCCAGAAGACAACTGAAGCTTCGATTGAACTCCGAAATACCAGGCCTGAGAATATATCCAACCCTATAAAACCCGCAGATGTAGAGCCAATACCTGCTACGTCAGAACTTAAGTTCGACTCTCGTGATTTAATTGAGAAAAACATTATGGATGCTTTGAAGGATGACAGTGTTTATTCAATCGGCTTATGTGGAATGGGAGGCGTAGGTAATACTGTATATTGAATTTTATTTATGTTAAATAATAATAAAAAAGTCGTCAAATTCTTCAAGATTAGCGTTAGTTTGGTTTGTGTTAAGCATCATTCATCCTTTAAAATTTTAGAAGACTTACATAATTTTTTAACTTATTAACGGTTACAGGGAAGACAACAATGGCAGAGAAAATTGAGAGAAGGGCATGGGAAAAGACAGATTTTATGTTTGAACGGGTTGTTATGGCAGTCGTCTCTCAAAGGCCAAACCTATCAAAAATTCAGCAGAAGATCGCAGCAGTATTAGGCCTCCAAATACACGAAGTACCAGATGAAGATCGAGCAAAATTACTCCATAAAAGACTTATGGCTGCACAGAATGTACTCATCATTTTAGATGACGTTTGGGATAGGTCGGATCTCAATAAAATAGGGATTCCCTACAAAAGCCATGGGTCGGATCTCGATAAAACAGGGATTCCCTCCAAAAGCACCCTTGCTGGATGCAAACTCCTCCTAACATCTCGAAACCAGGATGCTATAACCAAAACTGTGGAAGAAGATGCGAAGGTTTTCTCATTGCATGTCTTAAATGAGGAAGAATCCTGGAATCTTTTCAGGAAGAATGTTGGTCACTCAATTGACTCATCTGATCTGCATCGGGTTGCAAGAAAAGTTGTCGCAGAATGCAAAGGGTTGCCCCTTGCGCTTGTAACTCTTGGAAGTACACTAGCAGGCTGCCGAGAGAAATCTACTTGGGAGGATACACTGCTTTTATTACGATCCATGCCAACAAATATCCCAGATGTACTGAATGGTGTTTATGGGCCACTTCGGGTGAGCTTTGATCGATTGGAAAGTAAGGAGTACAGGTATCTCTTTCTACTTTGCTGTTTGTTTCCCGAAGATTCTGTGATTTCCCTTGAAGAATTGGTCAGATGGGGAATAGGGCTAGGAAATCTTGAGGGCAGAGCGAATTTGAGACAAACTAGAGCTGGAGTAAAAAGGATAGTTGACCACCTTATCACTCGTTCCTTGCTTATGGAAAGTGGTGCTGACAAGTGGGGCAATCAGTGTGTGAAAATGCATGATGTTATTCGTGACATGGCCATATACATTGCATCTGAGGGGAAGCAAACGGAGGATTCTTATGTGTGCATGATAAGTCATGGGAAGAAGGTGTGGCCAAAGCCAAAAAAAGAGGATTCATATGCTAGTTACACTTGTATTTCACTAAGCTTCTCCAAAGCAGATATTGATGCTCCGGAATGTATTTATTGTCCGAGGCTTGAATTCCTGAATATGGCTTTCCATGGTTATTTTGAATTACCAGAGAACATTTTTTATGGTATGACAAGGCTGAAAGTTTTAGAAGCTTCTAAAATCAAATCACTGCCTTCATCAGTACATCGGCTAGAAGGTCTTCGGACTTTGCGCCTATCTTATTGTAAGTTGGAGAAGACATCAGTGATTGGAGAGCTAATGAATCTAGAAATCCTTTGTTTCCAACATTGTGAATTCCAGGTGTTGCAAAAAAAGATTGGAGGATTAAGAAAACTGAAGAAATTGGAAGTTCTTGATTGTCAGAAGCTAACAAGGATAGAATATGGTGTTGTATCAGGACTTGTTCGATTGGAAGAATTGGTCATATTCTCTAGCTTCAGCAATTGGAAGGCTGTACAAAAAGATGATGCAAGCCTTGTTGAATTAGATTTCTTGAGTCATTTTACCACTTTATATATAGAAATATCTGATCCAAATATTATCCCTAAAAGGACTCCTGATTGGGTGCAAAAGGTGATGAAATATTGGATCTCTGTATTCTGGTCTGAAGCCCCATTGGATAATCGTCATTTGGAATTTCAGAAAGCTATAATGGTGGGAGGTAAAGTAAAGACTCCTTTAGGCGATTGGTTTTATGACAATGCAGTGAATGCTACATATCTAAATCTGGAAGGGCTCAGTTGCTCTGGTGTTGTCAAGAGTTTGGTTCGATCAAAATATCAAAACTTAGAGCATTTGCGGTTATGTAACTACAACAATGTACAGTATCTAAGTGATGTTATTATTGAGGACCAGCAAAACGGTGCTATCTTCCCTATATTGAAGTGTTTAAGCCTAAAACATTCTCCTAGTTTGCAAGGGATCTCTAATTGTCAGCCACCAGTTGGATCTTTTCAGGTGTTAGAAGAAATAAGACTTGAAAGTTTGCCAAAGCTCAGGCACTTGTGGATATTCCCAATGTCTAAATTGAAAATCATGGTGATAAATCATTGTGACAATTTGTTAGATCTATTTCCTTTGTCAATGGCCCAAAGTTTGTCACAGCTTGAAGAACTTCGAGTTTCAAATTGTGAAGCCTTAGGAGAGATCATCAAAAAGGAAGACGGAGGAATGGGGATTACAATCAATAAGATAGAATTTCCTAAATTATATTCTGTGAAGTTTGAAAATTTGTTAAGTCTTCATGATTTCTGTAAAGGAATGGATAGAATTGAAGTACCTGCTTTACAGGAGTTGATAATTGGGAAATTGCCGGGTATTGTGAGAGGAAGTGATCAACAATTTCTCTTTTGACAAACAGGTATATATTTCTCCTTTAAAATTTCAATAGGTGCAATCGATTTGAATTACGTTTATGCAGTCATTATTGTACGCGTATTATTATAGTTTTGTTCCACTAGAAAATTTATAACAATTTCAATAAACCTTGAACAATTAATTAGAGTTTATAAACTTTCATTATCAGCGGCATGGAGTTTGATAAGTACATTATAGTATATATTGTAAAAAGCATTTGATCAATAAATTTAAGTGCTTAATTTTTAGCCTTTAAATTTAAAATTTGATATTCACACTTAAAAAGTTTTCAATTACATATGATATATGGGTCTCAATTTCGATTCTTGATTTCGCTCCACATTTTTCTATAATAAAGTTTGTTTATTTTTTAATACCAGGAATTTTGTGTTAACTACATTTTAGGGGTAATAATCTCTAAACATATGCCAAAACTTAACCTTAATTAATAAATGGATTTTGGGTATGTTTTTATATTTTTAATTATATGCATAAAGACAATCAATTTCATGAAATTTGAATAAAAATTTATAGTATTTAACAACCATAGAGAATAAAATAACAATGCATGCTCTTCAGCTTTCCGGCATACCAAGCATCTTCAACTTTAGTGGGCTCCAAGAGGTGGCAGTTCATTCATTTCATAATATCAAGAGCTTATTATCTCCTTCCATTCTTAGTGGTGTTCTCAAACTCGAAGCGTTGACTGTAAAAAATTGCGTAAGATTGGAAGAAGTGATTGGAAAGGATGAAAATGTGGGGAGTCGAAAAACCAAGCTCCCTCAACTGGCGAAATTGGTCCTCTCAAAGCTACCAAATATCCTTGCCTTTTGCCGTAGTACGAGTGACTTAGAATTGCCTACTTTACGAATACTACGCGTTGAAGATTGTCCTCAGATGGAAACATTGATTATGCCTTCTGATGTGCGGGTCTCAGGAATATCGCGCTTTGAGAATGTTAGCCAACCTTTTTTCAGCAAAGAGGTACTATCTAATTTTACTTTTAGTATATACTATTTTCTTATATTTTCATATAATATTTGTACATGCATTGCCATGCCGTGTTGTGACGCTGGAAAACAAGAGTCACACCTGGGCCTAAAAGAGAACTTCTTGGCAATAATAAAAGAAAATACAAATTTTTCATCACTTCCTAACAAGTTTCATAAGCAAATTCTCTTTAAATTGTTCCTATTTACTATATTATAAAACATAATTTACAAATGTTCAAACCTAAATCATAACTAGAATAACAAATAAAATAAATAGACTTATATTGTAGATCATTTAAAGCTCTAGCCACGTTCTTATTAAAAAAAATTAATTATTTTCACTTACTTAATAAGTGGAAAATGAATACTTTTCCCAAATAGAAAGTTTCGTTTATATATGTATGTTTTTCAAAACATAAGACATTGATAATATATTATGTGAACTAAACTTTATTAGAAACCTTAAAAATGCAAATATAAAATATTTTATTTTAAAAAATTATAACATGTCACGATTTTAAAAGACTTTGAATAACTTTCATATTTAAAATTTAAACCAAAATATTTCTATAAAACTCTAAACATTTTAGTTTTTTTTTAATTAATCTGGGAGGAATCTAGCCCCCCGTTTCCTTGCTATGCATAGAATCAAATTCATATTTTTATTTATATTTGAAAATAAATAAATTGATAAAATTAAGTGATATATTTCAGTAAACAAACGATTAAAAAAGTGACTAATTTTGATAAAACATAACATTTTCTCGTTGAAACAAATGATGACATTTTTTCAATCCAAAATTTCATTCTAATCTCCACAACACCCCCCCCCCCACCCCAACATTCATTCCTCAGAAAATTCATTTCAATCTAATCTCCTCTCTCTTTCCCCCTCTGGTCTCAACTCTCCCTATACCTTTCTCCCATTTTTCAAGAACAATTCTATCCATACCTCCCAATGGACACAACTTCGCAAAAGGATGTGGGTGTTTTGGTTGGGGGGGTGGGTGCGGGGGTAGGGGGATGTTACTTAAGGAAAAGGGGGAAAAAAGGCACTTGAGACTGGACGGCAAGTCCCAATGCTAGTTGGTCCCTTGTTCAACCGGATAGCAAGGAAACCGGGACTGGTTTCCTTCAAGTTTTGTTTATTTATTCAAGAAGCCATCCTCACATGGATAGGGACTTGACAAGATCACTACTTGTTTATTAAAAATAAAAAGTATTTACATGGAGAGAGATGTAATACCTTACCTCCGAGCAGTAGATACAAATCTGAGAGTTGGAATTTTTTGTCTATCTAAATGACAAATGCCTCTTGTCTATCCGGGGATTTTCCTCCTTGTTTCATTAAAAAAAAAATTAACCTAAAATGTTTAGAGTTTTATAGAAATATTTTGGTTTAAATTTTAAGTATGAAGGTTACTGAAAGTCTTTTAAAATTGTGAGAAGTTGTAATTTTTTAAATAAAATGTTTTATATTTATATTTTTAAGGTTTCTAATAAGGTTTACTTCACATAATATATTATCAATGTCTTATGTTTTGAAAAATATACATATATAAACAAAACTATGCATAAATAAAAAAAATATGAATTTTATCAAATTATTTACTATGCATAGAATCAAATAGAAATTAACTATTTCATTAGGTATGTGATAAGCACTATAAATTTTTTAAAAAAAAACATCATAACATTTTTCTAACAAAATAATTTTCCAATTACAGATTTAGAAGATATTATCATCTTTACCCTATGTTTGGTTCATAAAGGAGGAGGGGGAGGGGGAAGAGGAGAGGGAGGGATATTTTACTTATTAGAGGGAGTAAGCATAACTTATTTCCGTTTTGTTTGGTTGGAGTAGAAGGAAAGTAAATAACAAGCATTATTTTGATTTAAGTCCCAATTCGTCTAAATCTAAACTGATGGTTTTGTTGACGTAGAGGGAGACTCCTCCTCCTAATTACTCCCTTTCCACTTTTCCTTCTTAACTAAATAATGTAAATCACTCATTTACGTCCAAATTTATATCTCTACCTTTTTTCTCCCTTCTTATCACCCTAACTAAACATAGTGTTATTCTTCAAGACTTATCCTCATAAATAAATTATTATGTTCTACTATCAAAATATACAATTGTTATTAGTAATATTATTCTATTTACTTATTTTGAGATATCTAATGTTGTTGAATTCAAAAATAGATAGTTTCTTAATATGGTAATTAATTTAATTGTGAAAAAAAGTGGCTATAACCTGTGTTTGTTTTCATGGAAACAAAAGAGATGAATAATATATATTTTTTGAAATTTTCATATTTCTATGTATAGAATATCAAACAGCTCCCTCTCTATATACAAACCTAATAGCTTGCTTCATTACAGGTTTTCTGCCACAAATTGTTCTCCTTAGTACTTGCAGGTTTGAACATAGCAGGATTATTTTGCCACAGCATTCCAATCGATAATTTTTGTAATCTTGGAAGTGTACGTGTCAAATCTTGTCCGAAACTGACAAACTTATTTTCTCCTCACGTGTTTAGAAGTCTTAGAAACATTAAAAGGTTGGAATTGGAAGACCGTGGTGAGTTACAAGAAGTGATTGCCAAAGAAGATGAATGGAGACCAATAAATATCAAGGAAACTATTTCTTTTCAATTAAAACATTTAAGACTCTCAAAACTACCAAAGATGAGTAGATTTTGCTACATGAACAATGATCTTGAGTTCCCTTTACTTCGCACTTTCATAATTGAGAATTGTCCCATGTTGGAGACATTCACTCCAGGAAGCCTCCATTTGCCAAGCTTGAAATGTGTACATGGAGACTTAGGCCCTGACTTTGCTGCCAAATTTTTGTTCAACAAAGAGGTATGGATTATTATTTTAAATATCAATCATTTCTTTCTCTTCTTACACCATAAAAAATTGTCTCTCAGGTATGGACTCACATGTTCTAGCCACAGCAAATAATATTTTTCGTGTTCTTTCTCTTATTTCACACTAATGAAAATAATTTTTTTAGTTGTTTATCTAATACCTAAATTTTGACTTTTAATTTGTATAGTTGTAAAATTCTAGAATTGTTTGCCCTTAAATTTAATATACGTTAAAATTTTTATGTAATTATGCATATAATTAATTAAAAAGCTGACGAAATTTTAATGAAGATATAGTATTCTACTAATTAAACTCTGATATGAAAAGAGAAATACACGTGCATGTTTTAACATTCAAATTAATGTCGTTTTTTTCAATTGCAATCATGATACATCTTCGAACCTCCATGTAGAAATCTTCAAACAGAATTGATTTGGACAACAATTGCTTTACCTTTTCGGCAAGAGATCTCACACTTAATAATGTTGATTGGAGGGATTTAACCTGGCTGGTAGCACGAGATTCAAGGTAAAAAACTACAAGGAAAACATTAGTTTATATTTACATATATTTTGTTATGGTGGCTGAACACTGACGCATTCAATGTTATGTGGCGCTATATAGTGATAGCTTTGTCTCTGTTGTGAAAGTATGGACTTCCTCGCCGCTGGAGATCAAGGGACATCTTGAGATGGAAAAGCTTCTTCCTAAGGTTGTTTATGAGATCATTTTCATCATAATGCTGGAAAAACATGCAGAAGGATGGAAAAAACCAGTGGAGCTTAAACTTACAAAAGCAGGAGGAATTGCACAACAACGGATAGAAAATTTGGATATAAAGCCAAGGAATGAATGGACTGAAATCTTGGTCGGGGAATTCATAAGGGAATCTGATCAAATTGGACAACTGGAGTTTTCTCTCAACAAAATGGACGAGGAGTATAAGGGCAGATTAGTGATAAAAGGTGCTAAAATATGTCAAAAAACCAATAGACTTTTGAATTTTCATTCTTTATGTTTTCGTGATGAAAACTAAGGGCTTTGCCAATTAATATAGAAATTTGACTTGAATAATCGTATTGACATTAGTGTACCATGTATCTGAAATTTGAGTCAGTTTTGTGTTGGAGATTTGTTGATGCAGAGTCGACTGTACTGGAATAGTCGACTATATTGATATGTTTAAGATTTGATAACAGATTTTGAAGATACCTCAATCGAGTTATTGGAACTCTCTCCTTAAAGCGAAGTTGCCTCCACTTATAGTGTTGTGGTGTGTAAGGGGATACAAACAAAACTCACTTTGCAAGATAATTGAAGTGATTGGTATTCTACAGATGCACATCTTGAAGAACACCCACTTGCATTCTTATATAGCCAACAACCTGGAAATGCCAAAAGTAGGAGATCACGATGTTGACTCAAAGATATTTTAGTAACAAAATATCATGATAGAATATGAAGAATAAGATCATAGAATTTAAAGTCTAAACGAATGAAATCTAATTTATTTATTTTTTAAGATTCCAACAATCCCCCACTATTTTAGAATAAAATAAAAATTACCAATCAGTATCAGAATGTGTTATGCTTTCAATAAAGGTATTTCTCAATTTGAACCTTTACCTAGTGAAAAAGAACAAACATCAACTCTGAATTATATAGTAGATAGATCTTTGAACTAGTAATCCTTAACAAGTCTACAGACTTTTTTCACATATAATAATTATTACATAAGATTATAAACTTTGACACCTAGTTTGTAGCCATTTATGTCATATCCTAAAATCATAGACATTTAAGAGTCAAGCACAAACTTTTTGAAAAATGATTACTTTTATGTCCCCTTAGTCAGACTATTTAGATATTCCTGCTGAATACATCCTGAAGCCATGCTTCTTACTTTATTAGGAGTCAAGTTACTCAACCTCACATATATGCTGGAGTAAAAGAACATGAATTCTTTCACCAACTATTTATTGAAGTACTATACTCATTGAACTCAATCCTAAAAGGTTGTTGCGTTGAGTTTCCCTCAAGATGGTTTTAGATTGTGCTTCAAACCCATTTCTATGAAAGTTTTGTAAATAAAGTTTCTTGTAAGACCTTTAGTCATAAAGGTCTGCCAGATTTTGTCCAGATCTGACGAAATTTATAGACACATTACTATAATTAATTATTTGACGAATCATGCTATGCCTCATCCCAATATGTCGTGACTTTCCATTATACACAGCATTGTACACTCTAGAGATAGCTAACTGACTATCCCAATGGATGGCAATAGGTGGTATTGGTTTAGGCCAAATTGGAAATTTAAGTAATAGATTCCTTAACCATTTAGCTTCTTTGTGTTCAGACGCAAAAGCAACAAATTTAGCTACCATTGTAGAGTCAGCTATACAAGTCTGTTTCTTTGAACTCCAAGAAACAACACCACCACCTAGGGTAAACACCAACCACTTCTGGAAGAGTAATCCTCATTTTCAATTGTCTAACTAGCATCAGTAAATCCTTCAAGGACTATTGGTTCACTACAATAACACAATTGATAGTCAATTATTTTCTCGAGATGTTTAAGTACTCGATAAATGCCTTGCTAATGCAAACTATTGGGGTTACTAGTAAATCGGCTAAGTTTACCAACAAATGATATATCTAGTCTTGTACAACTCACTAAGTACATTAGACATCCAATTGCACTTTCATACTGCAATTAAGCTACTACTCTACCATTATTGACAGTAAGCTTCAAACTGTCGTCGAATAGGGTACTGACTGAATGATTACAATCAGCTGGACTAAACTTTCTCAAGATTTTCTCGGTATAATGTGACTTTGAAAGCAAGATTTTATTACCAACTTTGGTAATTTTAGTTCCAAGAATTAAATCAGCACATCCCATATCCTTCATGTTAAAATTCTAAGATAAGAACTTTTTCATAGCTTTCACTTGTTCTATATCAAAACCCAAAATTAACATATCGTCAACATATAAGCATACGAAGACATAATCACTCCCAGCAACTTTACTATATACACATTTGTAAGATTTATGAATCTTAAATCCATTCAATAATAAATCCTATCAAACTTTTCATGACACTGCTTTGGAGCTTGTTTAAGCCCATATAGGGACTTATTTAATTTGTAGACTTTATTATATATATTTCTTCATCCAATTCCCTGTTTAGGAATACTGTTTTAACATCTATTTGGTGAATTTCAAAGTGATATATAGATGCCAGAGATAGCAGCACTCTAATAGTGGTATTCCTGCCACTGATGCATATGTATCGAAATAATCGATACCACAAGTTTAGCTTTAAACTTGTCGACTGATCCGCCACTTTCTTCTTTTCTTGAAGATCCATTTGCAACCAATTGATTTGCAACCTAGTGGTAAGTCCACTAATTCCCAAGTATGATTTTTTATAATGGAATCTATCTCTTCCCTTACTGCTTCTTTCCAGAATAAAACTTTATGAGACTTCATGGCCTACTCATGTGTTTTTTGGATAAGATTCAAGGTCATCTAGAACTACAACCTCATTACGTTGATCCTCTTTAGTATCATCGACTAGGAATGTATAAAAGTCATAATCAAAATCCTTTTTGATTCTCTTTCTTTTACTTCTTCTCAATGCAATTTTTTTCCTATTGTTTCATCTCTCTGAGTCTTTTCAATAGTTTGATTTTCTATTGAAGGCTTTGAGATTCTTGATATTGAAGCAAACTAATTTTCATCAAAGAATGCATCTCTGGATTCCATCACAATATTAATACCAACATAATTATTTGGCTCAATAACCAGGAATCTGTATGCTTTACTATTAGAAGTATACCCAAGGAAAATGCATTCCACTCCTCTTTCACTAAGTTTTCTTACATTTAGTTCAAGAATCTTAACAAAAGCTCTACAATCCCTTACCGTTAGGTAATTGAAATTGGGTTTATGTTTCTTCCACAACTCATAAGAAGTTATAGGTTACCTTTAATAGGAACTCTTTAAGAATATGACAGGATGTTAGTAACACCTCGCCCAAAAATCCTTTGCGTAGTCCAAAATTGGAAAGCAAAGCATTAACCATCTCAATGAGGGTTCAATTCTTTCTTTCCGCAATCCCATTTTGTTGAGGGGTATAGGGAGCTGTCAACTCATGTATCACACCAACATTTTCAAAATAATCACGATCATAGTATTCACCACCTCTATCTATTCCAAGACGTTTTATAGAGATACTAAATTGATTTTCACATTCTCCTTTATAAATCTTAAACATGTCAAGAGCTTCATTTTTAGATTGCAACAAATACACAAAGCAAAATCTTGAAAAAGTCATCAATGAATGCGACATAATACAGTTTACCTCTTCCAATTGGTATACTGGAAAAATCACCTAAATCACTGTGCACTAATTCCAAAATTTTTAGTCTCTTTTGTTGCTCTAGTGAAAGGTTTTCTAGTGATTTTAGCGACCATACAAGTGTAGCACAAGGTATTAGGTTTATTAACATGTGAAATTAAACCCAATTTATCCATGTCTCTTAATTTATTATAATTCACATGTCCTAATCTCTAATGCAACAAAATAGAGGAATCAATAACATAAGTATAATGATTCAAAACTTTATTATTAGAAGATAAAACACATACATTCAACTTGAACATCCCTTCACAAAGATACACTTTACCCAAAAATAGAGTTCTTGCTAAGAACAAAATTATTTGACTTAAAGATAAGTTTAAAGCTAAACTTGTTCAGAACACCGCTGGACACAAGATTCTTTCTAATCTCAGGAACATAAGCCACATTTGTGAGAGTAAAATTTTTCCCTGAAGTAAAATTCAGGGTCACATTCCCAAAGCCTTTGACAGCTACTGCATGTCTGTTACCAATAAATAGCTCAATTCTTTTCTTAGTCGACTCAAAGGTAGTAAAGAATAGCTTATCTTTACATACATGTCTTGCTGCACCAAAGTCAACCTACAATGCTTGGTTACTGTGAACCATATTTACTTCCGATATCATTACTATTTTCCTTTTCCTTTTAATATCTTTTGAGCCACTAGGATTGATCTGATTACTTTTGTTCCATTTTTTAGAGGAACCTGAGTCATTCACAATCATCACTTCTCTAGCAATGCCATTCACCTTAGAGGAACCTTCACGAATGCATTCATCCTCTTCAATCTTTAAGTGGGATTCAAGTTCTGCAAGGGAAAGCTCACTTTTTTTGTATTTTTTTCCATCAAGGAGTTAACTTTTCAATTATAGTAGAAACAATAACACATTCATCCATACTCATATCATAGGTTTTCATCTGATTAATAAATTGTCTAATTTCATAAAATTGTTCCATTTCCTTTCGTGAATCAACCATTTCATACCTAAAAAATTTTCCAGCAAGAAACTTTTTCCTAGTTTCCTCTTCTGCTAAGTAAGTATATTCAAGACCATCCCACACCTCCTTGGCTGTCGACATATCATAGTAGATGTCAAACAATTTGTCAAAAAGAGTATTGCAAATATGACCCTTGCAATAGTAGTCATCCTGCTCCCACTTTAGTCTTTTTCTTCTCTCGCTGATGCATTCATTTTCACGTTTTTAAGGTTTTGGCATAGTAAGAACATACACTATACCCAATTGTGCGAGCAAAAACTGGAGCTTTTTCTACCATCGCTTGAAATTGTCACCAGTGAATCTTTCTAGCTTAGCAACGTCTGTGGTAAATTTCTTCAAGGTTTTAGCTAAAGTTAACATTTTTGGGAATTTGCTTTATGGTGATTTGTTGGTGTAGAGTCGACTGTACTGGAATAGTTAAGTATGAATGTCGACTATATTGATATGTTTAAGATTTGCATACAGAGTTTGAAGATGCCTCAATCGAGTTCTTGGAACTCTCTCCTTAAAGCGAATTTGCACCCACTTATAGTGTTGTTGTATGCAAAGGGATAAAAACAAAATTCACTTCGTAGGATTATTGAATCGATTAGTATTCTGTAGATGCACATCTTGAAGAATACCTATTACTCAGAAATATTTTAGTAACAAAATATCAGGATAGAATATGAAGAATAAGATCAAAGAATTTAAAATCTAAACGAATGAAATCTGATATTATTATTATTTTTTGAATATTCCAACATTTCACATGTCTTCTTAACATTAAAATGTCAATGTGTGTTAGCTATAGCTATATTTTCAAATAACTATTAGCAGTAAATTTTCATTTACTATAATTATTTAAAAAATATAATCAAAATTTACAATAATTTGAGAAATATTTAAAAATAACTTTAAAAATTTTTATATATTAATACTTTATTTTTAAATATTAAAAAATACTTTTTAGTACTTTTCTTTAATATTTTTAGACTTTTCAAATAAAGGTATGTAATATATATATATATATATATATATATATATATATATATGTGTGTGTGTGTGTGTGTGTGTGTGTGTGTGTGTGTATATACACACACACACACACACACACACACTCATATATTATAGACTCATTTTTCTCATATTTAAATTTTGTAACATTATTTTTCTGTGTGCTAATTAAATGCTACCTATAATTAGTAACATAATCTCAATTAATCGTGTGGTTTGAAATTGGATGGTGTACTAAGAAAGTCGCCAGTGCCACTACCAACTTTCTGCGGTGATTTTTGCTTGGTACATATAGCTAATAATATGCTACTAGGAGATTATTACTATTATGATTTTAGAGCACGTATTAAATTTTTACAATCTTTTGAAAACTCCACAATAGACACTTGAAGAGACGAAGAAAGTTATATTCCAAGTATAGGCAAAAACAAAGAATGCAAGACAAGACCTCCCTGAAAGAACTACCAAAAACAATGTGTGGATTCAATATTAAATTCTTGATGCTTTCAATTCCAGGGCTAAGACCCACCACCTCGTCCTACCTAATTACAGGTTACTTTGAGAGAATCTCCTACCAACTTAGCCCATAAAATGAAACCAGTGAAGTGGAGTAAGACTACGATTGGCGAGTATTGAAGTGAGTAATTGTTATAATTGTTGGGGTAACTCAAATCCCACATCGGTCGACAATTCGTTCTCCATATCCCACATCGGATGTCTAAGACATGTTCACTAACATGGAGCTTTATAAATTAAGGCCATATTTGATTCTTTGAAAAATAACAATCAACACACTAACAAGAGTTTTTATAGATTGTTTAAGTTTTGTTCTTTTGTGGTCTTCTTGTTTTGTATTAGTTTAAGAATATTTTTCTAAAGCATTGTAAATTTTTTTCTTCATAGTGAAATTTTGTTCCTCCTCTACCCGTGGACATAAGTCATTTGATTGAACCATGTAAGTTTTTTTGTCTCTCTGTTATTTCTTTTCTCGTTATTTTATTTCTTTTTCTCCGATTCTTGTTATTATTATTATTATTTTGTTATTGTCTTGTATAGTTTTGCTATTTAAGTTTTGGTTGGTTCCTAGGGCATATCCCTAACAAATTTGGTATCAGAATAGCTAGCTCTTAACTTTGTGACAATGACGATAACAAAGACTACGGTGGAGAAATTTAGTCGGGGTGTCAACTTTGGCATGTGGCAGCTCGAGATGGGGGCCAATTTAATTCAGGACGAGGTTGATATAGCTTTAAAAAGAATAGATAAGAAGCTAGCGAGATGACAACAGTAGCATTTAAAGATCTTGATAAAAGAGTGAGATCAAGTATTATTCTAAATCTCTCTAATAAGGTTTTAAGGGAAGTCACTACTGAAACTTTTGCCAAAGCTATGTAGGAAAAGTTGAAGGCTTTGTATATAAAGAAGGCAGTAGAGGATCAATTCTACCTGAAGCAAACCTTGTTTACTCTTTGGATGGTTGAAAATATATCTATTATCTCACATCTTGATATGTTTGATTCTCTTATTATGTATTTAAGTAATATTAATATAAAAATAAATGATAACAATCAGGATATTTTATTATTGTGTTTCTTTCCCCAATCCGTTAAGTATTTTTGAGATACTGCGATGTATGGGAAAGAAACTACCTTGTATCAGGAAATTAAATCTACTTTAAAATCAAAAGAAATGACTAATAGAGGTTCAATTGGGAAGGTTATAGAAATCAGGCTGAAGATTTGATGGCTAGAAATAGATTCGGAAATAGAAATTTTGGTAGTAGTAAATCCAAATTCAAATCCAAATTCAGACCTAAAAAATTAGTTTGTAATTATTGTCATGGAAGGAGGCACATTAAATCTAAAGGCTTTAAGTTGAAAAATAAAAAAAAGTATAAAGAAAAATCTACTGAAACTGCTAAAGCTAGTGTAGTAGTAAATAAGAGTGAAAAAAATACTTTTTTTGTGACTGATAACAGGACAAGGTCTGAAAATGAATGATTTTAGATTAGAGTGCTCTTACCATATGTGTCTGAATAGAGATTTGTTTTCCATTTATGAAACTTATAATAGTTTAGTTATTTTGATAGGCAATAGTGTTGTTTGTAATTTTGTGGGTAAAGGAATAGTTCGAATTAAAATACATGATGGTATAATGAGGACTCTTGTTGATATTAGAAATGTTCCTGATTTGTAAAAGAATCACATCTCTTTAGGTACCCTTCAGGCTCTTAGATGTAAATATGTAGCTAAAGGTAGAGTTATTATAGTCAGTAAAATTGCTCTTGTTGTCATGAAGGGTTGCCAGTTTGATAGTTTGTATACTTTGCAGGGCATTATTGTCATAAGCTTTATTGTAGTTTCTACATCAGCTTTATCTAATTCTGATATCACCAAATTGTGGAATATGCGTTTAGAGCAAATGAGTGAAAAAGGTCTACGTATATTGAGCAAGAGAGGCCATCTGGATGGACAAAATATCGGGACATTAGACTTCTATGGATACTGTATTTTTGGGAAGCAGAAAAGGGTCAGTTTCAGCTCATCAGCAATTCATCTGATTAAAGGTACTTTGATTATATTCATTCTAATCTTTGGGGTCTGTCTTGTGTTCTTTCTAAAGATAGTGCCAGGTACATGTTAACTTTCATTAATGATTATTCAAGGAAAGCTTTGAGTCTACTTTTTGAAGAATATAGTGATGTTTATCTAACTTTCAAATAGTAGAAAAATTATTACACTAATAGGTCTACTTTTTGAAAAATTATTCTTGATCGATTGATGAAGTTGGGCACTTCATCAAGGTTTAGATCCTTACACTATGGTTTATAAATAAGGAATGGTTTACTTTTAACCAATGAGTAGTCCACTCACACCAATAGTGTAAACGTATTTAGAATACGTAGAATTAGATCATACGATAATAATCTTTATAAAAGTACTAAAATAAATAAAGATTGATTTTTCGCAGCTACGCCATAGATGAGTACCCTAAGACTCGAGTATAAGTTGATAGTATGATGAAGTTGGACTTGTACACTTTGATGTATGTTGGGTGAGGTCTTATCCCAAGGCTAGTAACATTATACTTTAGGTGTATGACTCTAGTTAACTAAGATAGACTTATGCAATAGAGTTTTTATACTTTATTACATGAAAAAATCACCTTTTTGTGATTATTCGGGATAATATAAATAATCTAGGACCCTGAAAAATGTGAGTAACTATATACACTTTTGGTAGCTCCCTGTGATAAGTGGATACATTCTGGAAGTCATGGATTATCAGACTAGCTATCAAAAGATGGTAGATGTTATTGAGAAATGTATTAGTGCATTTTTTCTATCTTAATGACGGATGTTACGTAAAGAAGTATTTTTGTTATTATACCTATAGGTCGAAGACATTGCACTTGTAGTATTATTCTCGGGGTCAACATTTGTATATGACGATAAATAGAATATTTAAAATAATAAAATATAGCTATTTGTTAGTATGGGTATTTTGGTCATTTTAGTAGCAAAAAAAATATGTCTTATGATCTCCAGAGTAGCTCAAGTGATCTTAGTAGATTTGTTTTACTACATGGGCTTATTGGATGAATTTAATATTGGAAGAATTATTCTAGAAATCTAATTAATTATTTATTTAGGTTAGAATAATTTATTGGGCCAATTTAATTAATTAATTTATTAATTAATTATCTTAAGTAATTTTATATTGGATACACGTGGATTAATTAATTAATAAAAGAGCTACTTAACTAGTCTTAGATTAATTAAGAAAAATCCTGGCTCACCAGGGTTTATGTAGAGCCGCTAGAAGGTTTTTTTTTTTTGGAAACCTAAGTCAGCCGCCAGAAAAAGAAAGGGAAAAAGGTGGCCAGTTATTTATTATTTTGAAAAGGAATAGGAAACTGTTTGTTATATATGTATGGTTTGTGTACTGTACATAGGTTGAAAAAAATCACACAACAGCTTTCGTCTTTTCTTTAAGAAAATAAAAGGCCACCATTGTCTTGTCGTTTTCCTTTGTTCTTTTGTAGCTCTTCTGTTCCTCTCCTAATTTATTCACCCTCATCTATTGTCACTAGTAGAAGTTTGTAATAGGTTTAGAGAATATTCTGGAAGGCTAAGAGTTAGCATACATGGTACGTATTGAATGTGAAGGAGTCGACGATTAGTCGAAAATCCCATAGAACAAGTATACATTTCAGTACAAAAAGCACCGTCAAGCCAAATCTTACTTCAGTTATTCAGACCAAATGCCCTAAAAGTAAGTAATTCTAGACTTTGGCTTGAGAAAAAATTTTAATTTGTAATTTCCGCTGCATATTTATTTCCTATGGTCCTTCAAAGTATACATGCATATAAATGATGGGAAATTAGAGCTTAGAGTTAAGAAATATATTTTTCTTGGGTATGCTTCTAGGGTGAAAAGATACAGATTGCGATATCCAAATTCCAAATCACTAAAATTTGTAATTAGCATTGATATTACATTTGATGAATTGTCTATGTTCAATTGCAAAAAGGAATCTATTAATTCTTCTCTTGCAAATGAAGATGGTATGCAAGAGCAGGCAAAGCTTGAAATTGGCAGTTCTAGTCCTTCTAATTTGATTTCTTTTGTTCAGTAAAATTTAGTTCACAGTGATAAAAAAAATACAGAAAAAGAATATTTCATATCTAAGAATAGATTAATATGAAAATTCGATCACCACAAAGGTATGCAAATTTAGTTGCATATGCCTTGTCAGTTGTAGAAGAAATAAGTGGAGTTGGTGAATCGTCTACCTACAACGAAGCTATTTCATGTGAAGATTCAACCAAGTAGTTGATTGCAATGAATAAAGAAATTGAGTCTCTCTACAAGAATGGAACTTGGGTCCTTGTAAAGCAGCCATTGAGAAGGAAAATTATTGGTTGCAAATGGGTCTTTAAAAAAAAAAAAAAAAAGAGGGCACTCAAGAGGCTAAATATGGAAAGTATAAAGTAAGATTAGTTACGAAGAGCTATAGTTAGGTACAAGGTGTTAATTTTAATGATGTATTTTCACCTATTGTTAAACATAGCTCTATTCATGTTTTGCTTGCTTTTGTTGCTATGTATGAAAACAAATTTACATGAAACAACCTGAGGAATTTGAAATTGAAGGAAAAGAAGACCATATTTGCTTTTTAAAGAAATCCTTGTATGGATTGAAGCAATCTCCAAGATAGTTGTATAAGAGGTTTGATTCTTTTATATTAAGTCATGGTTGTTCAAAGAGCATGTATGATAGTTGTGTTTACTTCTAGAAGTTGCATGATTGTTCTTTCATATATTTGATAATTTATATTGATGACATGCTTATTATTGCTAAGAATTTGATAGAAATTGATGACTTGAAGAGACCGTTAAAGAATGAATTTAAGATGAAAGATTTGGAAGAAGTTAAAAAGATTCTTGGCATAGAGATCAAGAGAGATTGAGGCATTAGGAAGCTATACCTGACTCAAAAAATTACATCGAGAATGTCTTGGAGAAATTGGTTATAAAAGATGCAAAACTTGTAAGTACTTATTTTGCAAGTCATTTTAAACTTTTAGCTACTCAATCACCACAGTCAAGTGAAGAAGAAGATTATATGGCACGGATTCTATATTCAGTGTAGTCAGCAGTATAATGTATACAATGATTTGTACTCGTCTAGATATTTTATAAGCATTCAGTATGGTTAGCAGATATATGTCTTGCCTGGGAAAAGCATATTAGTAAGCCATGTAATGGATACTCAGATACTTATGAAGCACTTCAGATGCTTGTTTGGAGTTTGGGAGAAATAACAACACTTTGGTTGGTTTTGTGGCTCTGAGTACGCTAGATATCTTGATAGGAGAAGATCATTTACTAACTATGTATTTTGCATTAGCAGTTGTGCAGTTAGTTGGAAAGCTAGTTTACAATATGTAGTAGTATTGTTTACAATAGAGGCAGAATATATGGCTTTAACTGGGACAATGAAAAAAGCTTTCTAATTGAAAGGTTTATTTAGTAAGCTCGGTCTGCATAAAGGAGTAACTACTATTTATTGTGACAGTCAAAGTGCTATACATTTGACTAGAGATCAGATATATATTAATGTGAAGTTTCACTTTATTCGAGATATCATTGCTGAGAAGAATGTTCTTGTTCAGGAGATTAATACCAAAGACAATCCTTCTGACATGCTTACGAAGCCTCTTCCCATCTTTAAGTTCAAGTAGAGTCTGGACTTGATCGGCGTGTACTATTCATGATTTGTGGTCTTTAGACTCTTGCGGAAAATGTGGAGCAAAACTACTATGTTTGAGTTTAGGATACAAGTCAAGATGGAGATTTGTTGGTTGACTTACATCCCACATCAATCGACAATCCATTCTTTATGTCCTACATTGGATGTCTAAGACATGTTCACTGCCAATGTGCCTTATAAATTAAGGCCACGTTTGGTTCTTTGAAAAACAACAATCAACATACCAAAAAGAGTTTCTATAGCTTGTTTAATCTTTGTTCTTTTGTGGTTCTTTTTTTCTTGTATTATTAGTATTTATTGGTTTAGGAATACTTTTTCTAAAGCCTTATATATTGCCTTTTTCATAGTAAAGTTTCTTTTCTCTTCCACCTGTAAAAGTAGGTTATTTGACCAAACATCGTAAGTTCATGTGTCTCTATTTTATTTCCTTTCTTGTTATTTTATTTCTTTTTGTCCGCATTTTTGTTATTTTTATTATTTCTTTATTATCGTCGTGTGTGATTTTGCCATTAGAGCTTTAATTTTTTTCCAGTAGCCTATCACTAATAGTAATAGTGGTATGAAAAGGTGAATGATAAATCTTTTGGGTTCTCGGATCAAAGTTTAAGTTTTTCTAAGTTATAAAGTGACTGAATTTCTGCAAATGGAATATGTTCACTGAGGATATTAAATTCTTTATACGACAAATATTTTATGGTCATAGAATGATTGAATTTATGGAACATGTGTAGTATATGAATATTTTACTATATTTTTTCCCCATGTTTCATGATAAAAAGTACAAATTATGAATTCTTACTTTCTTGATCCATGATTTATTCTGAAGTGCTCAGACACAATAATTTTTGAAAACCTTGAATTTATTTCCATTTTGGGATTTAGAATTCTAAATTGATAATTCCTTTTGGACTCAAGTATTCTAAATTTGCATAATATACGTAAATATCTTTGAGGAATGATTTTATGATACGGGAAGGACTTTTTATCCTTCTACGCTACAGTTTTGGAGAAAAATCCCTTAGTGTGGAAATAATTGTTGGAAAACGATATTTTGGCCCGAGAAAATGCTTTATTAGTATTCCTTTGGGAATGGATATTTGATTGGTCTTGTGAACTAAAGGTATTGGATTGGTCTTGTGAACTAGTAGAAAATTTGAGTACTCAGTAAAGGCTATGACTTTTGTACTAGCTCACGTCAGAGATAAACAACTCCAAATAATTCAGTTCCAGTTATGGGGATTGTCTTATCCCAAACGGGGTGACACGACAAAAGAATTAGCCGGTTCCCCAGCTAGCATTGTCCCAATGCGTAAGTATCCATTGAATAGATGATCCTAGGCGGGACACCCCATCTGTGATAAACACTTGCCAACCTCACGGCAAGGGAAGTACAAAATGGGAGAAACCGTACTACTACAAGTAAAAATAATTGATATAAGTTGACTTAAATTAAGGTAGATTGTGATGGCAATCTTACCATTCCGACAATACATAGTTGAGTACTATAGACACATCCCTTAGTACAATAAGATTGTGATGTCGAAGGCAAAGCCTTGTGCACTTTGCACGCAAGTCGACCTTATATTGATAGGGAAGCCTGTATTTCTAAAAATATGGGCCAATGATGTTGATAAAATTTGATTTTCCAAATATGCCCAGAGAATGGAGCATTGGTTTGCATAAAAGTAGGGTTTTCCAAAGTGTGTCTGAACCTTTGAATGACTCTTGAGCAAAACTCTCTTATCACACGGTTATACCGCTGATTTCAGTAGGAAAACATGATTAATTCCTATGATCTATTTTTATCAAAAAAATTACTGAAAAACCTCTTTCACCATTTTTTTGAGAAAATTACTAGCACTCCCAGGACTCACTACGTGTAAATCACTCACATGTATCTATATCCTATTTTTCTAGGACCGTAACCAAAAGACAGTGGTTTTCTGAAGATAGTTTACCACAGCTAAGGTATGTTATGACTCAAATTTAGCCAACTCTGATGTATTTGTTATCTATTTATTTAGCATTTTGGCTTTTTATGTTATAAAGACCCCTAATCTAGAAGAACGGATAGAGGGACACCCAATTTTTTACGCACTTTTGGTATGATATTTATGAGGGCTGTTACAATTGGTATCAAAGCCAAAATTGTGGAATAGTCATAGCATACTGGTAGGAGTTGACAGAATTTCTCTTATTTGTACACATGGTTGGTAGGAGCAATAAAGGTAAAAGGCCTATAAAAGACCAGGAGAAGTGGGAAAAAGGTGAAAGCTCCCAATTTAAGAAAAATGAGAAGACTTAGGTAAGGCCTGAACCTAGTTGCTTTTGTGATATGATTGGAAAGAAAAGTCCTAGTGGACAATCTCGACCCAATATTATGCAGTCAAGTCCCCTTTTAACACTTTGGGATCTGTCGCGTAAGAAGAGACCTGTAAATATTAATAGCTCCGATGAGACTAATAGTAACCTTGATGAGATCGGTGAGTTGCAAGAAAATGGGTACTCTTACAGAATCAATGATAGATGTCATTGCAACTGAAACCCATTGAGAGCCTGAAATAATTATGACACCTTCGGATTCATCCTCTGACAAGAATATTCAAACTAAGGAAGAAATTTGGATCGAAGAAGTCAAATTCAAGGATGATGAGATTGAGCTAGAAATTACAGAGGATTCAAAGAGTAATAAAGATCCTGAAGATGTTGTTACTGATGATGAAATTTAGTAAGGAGGCTATGATAGTCATAGATGAGATACTCAAGGAAAATTTTGTCTCCTCGAACTCAAAACCACAGTGTCTGACATTAGTCATGACGAATAAGTAGTATGATGCATATGGGATAATAAAAGTATGATAGGCATGATGCAAGTGTACCTGGATTCTAATAATGAATAGGAATGATAACCTAAGAATAAGCATACAACCCTCAGAAAATGTGATGACGCAAAGCTTACCAAAACACTTCGAAATTTAAATAAGACCTTACATGAGAAAGAACAATGTCCAAAAATGGATACGGATCAAGCTCTGGAATGATTCCTCAAATTTTATCCTTCCAAATTTTATGGAAAACCAGATCAAGAATAGAAGTCTGAATCTTGGGTAGAGTAAATGGACGATATTTTTGCAATTTTAAATTATTCAGAACAAAAGAATGTCCACCTTGCTACATTTAGACTCTGAGGACTAGCACGAGATTGGTGGAATGGAGAGAAAAGAGGACGAAAGCAAGAACAAAAAGAGTGGACTGGGAAGAAATTTTTGGAAGAATTTAGAAAGGAATTTACACCTCATTGGACAATTGAGAGAAAAAAAGAAGAATTTCAAAGTCCCACATAAGAAGAAATGATTGTTGGAAAATATGCTGCTAAATTTATACTACTCTCAAAGTACTGTCCTTTATTAGTGCAGATGGAAGATAATCGAACTCGATAATTTATAAAAGGATTACGACCTGAATTAAAACGGACATTGATTACTACAACCCTGACAAATTTTGAAGCTGCTGTGGAAATGGCTTCTCACCTAGAAAAAGAAGATCAAGAGTAAGCTAAGTGAGAATGAAAAAGGTAATAGGACCTAAAGAACAATCTACAGGGCAGTCCTTCACAAAGGAAGAATTGATTCTAGAAAAGATGAGGAATAAACGGTGCACTTATTGCCATAAGAGAGTATATTCGTATGAAGATTGTCGGAAAAGGCTCCGAAAATGTTATACATGTGGAAGAAGAGGACACCTAGCCCTCGAATGTCAAAAGTGGACCAATAGGAGGTCATGATGATCTTTTCGGAATGAATAGGATAAAGTATGTCGCAATTGTTATCCTGTATAGATATGTTATGGGAAATAGAGATACAAAGAGATCATCTAGAGCTTTTGAAAGAAAAGTTTAATTTCAAGGACAAAATTTGTTAAAGGAGGGGAGATTGTAATATCCTATATTTTTTGTACTTTGACTGATGACTACTTTTTATAAAGTGAGTATTTGTATGTAAGCTTAGAACAAGAAATGATCAATTTAATAAAATGAACGTTTTGGTGCGATAAAAATATTCGGGGATACAATTGAAATTTTGAGATAGTTCTACTCGTACTTTTGCACTTTAATTAATGACTACTTCATATAGAATGAGAATTTGGGTATAAGTCCAGAACAAAAGTCGATCTAAGCAATGAGACGAATGTTTTGGTGTAATAAAATCCTTCTGGGGTATTGACGAAATTTTGAACGCGAATCGCAAAAAACTAAGCAAGGATTTAGAAATTCTAAAAGTTATCGTTATGTTCCATTCAACGCATGGATTGAGATGGTAAAATAAAATTTTTCCTAATTGGGATTGATAACGCATTGAATTAAGCATATTTTTGAGGAAATATAATCATTTATGAAGAAATAAAGAAAAATGAATGAAAAGAAAGCAAGTGCCGCAATTTAATTAGTTAAGGAAGCTAGGTGGCATTTATATTTAAAGGATAAGACAAATGTTGAGATGTTATTGAATGTTTAAAAGCTTAGTCATTATTATATGCCACCTAAGTAGACATCTCATCACCATGTGATATCATGTTATTTGTTGAAAGAATTCTATGTTTGTACAAACTGCCAGTTTTGTTGTAGCTTGTTTGTAAAACACGGCTTTGTTCTTGACTGAAAATCATGTGATCAAATGATGTTTAAGAGAAAAATGGAATAAATTAAGTGATAATTATACGCTTTAGAGAAGGAAGAACAAAGATATAGTAGGTTTTGCTAGAAAATGGATTTAATTCCAAAAAATTTTGGGTTATTTTATGTCCAGTAAATCAATCTAGTTTCTGGACTTGAACAAAGCAAGCTTATGAGATTAAATTTAAAGATTCTAGGAGTGTTTTGGCACAAGTTTTAAGTCATTTAGACATGTGAATAGAAAGTTATTATGAAAATACCAAAGAGTGTCAAAACTGTGATGGAATTTAAAGTATTGAGATATTGGCATGAAAACTGAATGAAATGGAGAAAGGAAAAGGTACTCCATGAATTGAAAATTATAAAGGAATGTATTAGGGAGATTTTGGACCTAGTTTGACATAATTTGGATACATGGATTGAAAGTTTTAGCGAAAATATGAAGACATGCTATGAAAGATAAAATGCAGAAATTGTTGAGCCAATATATTATGTTTGTTTTATTGAGTTCAATGAAGTAAATGAAGTCATAAGGCTAAGTGAATGTCTTATGATTACATGAAATACAAGAATGAAGAAGGATTACGTAAAGGAAATATTACTCCGTCAATTACTTTAAGTAATTATGTGTTCTTGTGAGAATAAAAATGTAAGAAATGAATGATACCTTTGTTAATGCATTTGATGGTCATACATTAATTTGAAAGATTGAAATATTAAGAAAAAGTGAATCACTCTTGTGATGTAGACACAAATACTATGAGGACTTTGTGAAGTCTCAAGAACAACAAACTGCGAAGAAGTAGCATTGGTCACAGTGAGTCCCTGAAAAAATGTTTTCTTATAAATGCTAGTGAATTTCTTTAAATGATTAATGAAATGCATTGTGGATCCTTTTGGTTTCTCTAAGGAAAAGCACAGGTATTTCTGAAATGGAAATGGCATTATTCCATACCAAAATAAATGAGAAATGTTGATTTCTGTATTTACAAATATTTAACCTTAATGGTTAAATTTTCAGTGCACCTTAATGCTTTTCTGAACTAACTTTTGTTTCCCCGACTAAACTTGTGGTTTTTCAGAACAAGTGCAATTCTATTCCATGCTATGACCTAATCGAGAAAATGAAATCTCATGGTTTTGAATATCATATAATAGTAAGTATTTTCCCCGAAGCATGAAAAGGTGAATGATAAACCTTTTGGGTTTTCTGACCAAAGTTTAAGTTTTTCTGAGTTATAAAGTGATTGAATTTCTGTAAATGGAATATGTTCGCTAAGGATATTAAATTCCTTGTGTGACAAATATTTTATGGTCATGAAATGATTGAATTTACAGAACATGTGTAGTATATGAATGCTTTACTATATTTTATTCCATGTTTTATGATAAAACGTATAGAATTGTGAATTCTTACTTTCTTGATCCATGATTTATTCTAAAACACGCAGGCAAAATACAATTATAAAATTCTTGAATTTATTTCCATTTTGGGATTTAGAGTTCTGAATTGATAGTTTCTTTTGGACTCGAGTATTCTAAATTTGCATAATTTACGTAAATACCCCTGAGGGATGATTTTATGATGCGGGAAGGACTTCTTATCTTTCTACGCTACAGTTTTGGAGAAAAATCCCTTGATATGGAAATAACTATTGGAAAACTATATTTTAGCCCTGGAAAATATTTTATTGGTATTCCTTCGAGAATGGATAGTTGATTGGTCTTGTGAACCAGAGGTATTAGACTGTTTTGTAAACCAATAGAAACTCTGAGTACTCAGTAAGGGATATGACCTTTGTACTAACTCATGTTAGAGATAGACGATCACGAGTTACCCGATTCCAATTCTAGGGATTGTCTTACTCCAAATGAGACGATAGGACACTAGAATTAGTCGATTCCCCAGCTAGCACTATCACAATGCTTAAGGATCCATTAAATGGTTGATCTTGAGCAGGACACCCAATATGTGATCATCACTTGCCAACTTCGAGGCGAGGGGAGTACGAAGTGGGGGAAACTATACTACTGCAAGGAAAAAGAATTGATACGAGTTGACATAAATTGAGGTAGATTGTGATGATAATCTTATCATTTCGACAATGCACAGTCGAGTACTGTAGCCACGTCCCTTAGTACAATAAGACTTTGATGTCGAACGCAAAGCCTTGTGCACTTTACACGCAGGTCGACCTTATATCAATAGGGAAGCCTGCATTTCTAAAAATATATGCCAATGATGTTGATAAAACCTGATTTTCCAAATTTTCCCAAGTAGTAGGGCATTGGTTTGCATAAAAGTCGGATTTTTCAAAATGTGTCTAAACCTTTGACCGAATCTTGAGCAAAACTCTTTTCACTCAGTTGTACCACTGATTTCAATGGAAAAACATGATTAATTCCTATGATCTATTTTTATCAAAGAAATGACTGAAAAACCTCTTTCACCATTTTTCTAAGAAAATCTTTAGCACTCCTGGGACTCAATGAGTGTAAATTACTCACACTATCTCTATCCTATTTTTCTAGGACCGTAGCCAAAAGATAACAGGTTTCTGAAGACAGTTTACTACACCTGAGGTATGCTACAACTCAAATTTGGCCAATTTTGATGTATTTGTTATCTCTTTGTTTGACATTTTAGCTTTGTATGTTATAAAGACCCCTAATCTAGAAGGACAGGCGGGACGACATCTAACTTTTTATGCACTTCCGGTATGATATTCATGAGGTGTGTTACATATGAACACTGATTCATTCAATGCTATGTGGCACTTTATAGTGATAGCTTTGTCTCTGCTGTGGAAGTATCAACCTTTTCACCGCTGGAGATCAATGGAAATCTTGAGATGGAAAAGCTTCCTGATGAGGTTGTTTATGAGGTCATTTTCATCATAATGTTGAGAGTACTTTCAACTGGATCTTAAAATTACAAAAGCAGCAGGAGGAATTGCACAACATCGGACACAAATTCTGGATATAAAGCTAAGGGATGAATGGGCTGAAATCTTGGTAGGGGAATTCACGAGAAAGTCTGATCAAATTGTACAACTGGAGTTTTCTCTCAACAAGATGAACAAAGAGTATAAGGGTGAACTAATAATAAAATGTGCTAAAATACGTCAAAAAGCCAATTGACTGTTGAGTTTTCATTCTTTGTATTTTGTGATGAATAATCCTACTGACATTAGTGTACCATACATCTGAAATTTGAGTCAGTTTTGCATGTCTTCTTGACAGTAAAATGCCAGCATGTGTTTGATGTTGCTGTGTTTTCACATAACTATTTACAGTAAATTTTTATGTACTTTAATTATTTAAAATATATAATTAAATTGTACAATAATTTGAGAAATATTTAAAAATAATATTAAAAATTTTGTATGTATTAATACTTTATTTTTAAAAAATTCTTTTTAGCATTTTCTTTTAATATTTTTTAGACTTTTCAAATAAAGGTATGTAATATATCTAGACTTATATTTTATGGATTCACTGTCCTCATATTAAATTTCATGACATTATTTTTATGTATGCCAATTAAACATTATCTAATTGGTAACACAATCTCTAATTAAGGTAAAAAAATAGAGCACAATTCAATTTAATATAGTTCATTAAGACTCATTTGGTTGGTGGATTGGATTATCAAAGTTGATACATGGATGCACAATCTTCTAATTAATTATCTTTCGAACTAGTTGATTGAACTTAAGAATCTCGTTTTTTTTTTTTTTTTGGGGGGGGGGGGTGTTTAAGTGATCTCTTTTTGTTCATGTTGAATAAATTGCCAAATTAATAACAAAATTTAGGTTAAATGAAATTTTAACTTTTTAGCGTGTAATTGGATTGGAACTTTTTGGGAAATTGATTTAAGCTTATTTTCACAAAAATATCTGGAAAACACTAAAAAAAAGTTAAAGTTTTCATGAAAGGCTAGAGATATTGCCAGAGCAGCTTTCCTTCTGCCAGAGCAATTTTTGCTCAATTGTCAAATCTATCCTTCTTGTTGATTAACTGCTAAAATATTTCTTTTTTCATACGCAGAGTCCACTCTCTCTTTATACACCCTCTCTGCTCCTTGGATTCTCCATGAATACTCCATTAATGCACAACAAGAGGGTTTCTCTTAAAATACTGTAGTATTGTTTTGATTTTAAAAAAGAATATGGGGATGATCAACAAAAATATCAGAACATGTTTCCACACTTTTCCTATTCAATATCAGAAGCGCCAAACAAACCAACCCTCCATTGTCCAAGTCAGAAAACTTCTGTCAATATTCATTGTAAAAAGAAAAAGAAAAAAAGGAAACTTCTGAAGCTTTTGTCGAAATAAGGAGGAAAGAAATAGCAGATTAATGCTCTTTATGTTAATAAATCATAGAATTAATTAGTACTTCATATGAAAATTATCATTATGAATCAATACATCACTATAGAATAGAAGGTTAATATCAGATCTAGAAAAAAATTCAACACACTCATCTAGATTTTGAAAACCAAACAATTTTTATCTCTAATATTTCTTAGAAACCAAATTAATATACAAATGGTAAAACAAGAAGCAGAAGATAAAAAGAGAAAAAGTCACTTTCTACCGATAGGAAGAAGACGAAATTAAAGTTGGCCAATAAAGGCTAGAATAACTAAGACTGTTGTAACAGTTGCAATTGTTGCTCCTTCGATGCAGAAAGAACTTTCATTTCTCGTTGATGAGCGACGCCGATAAGAAGGAAACGAGAAAGGAGCCTGAAGAGTTTGTTGGAGAGGAGAACACTGTGATCATTCACTCTGAAGAAGAGGGAATGAATTCCAGTAAAAAACAAAAAGATGAGAGAGAAAAGAGCTGACATAAAGGTCTAGTGGGTCCCATGTAAATGATGAGTAATAATATTTAGTGGTTAATTGAATAAGGATAAATTTGGTTTTTGATAAAAATTGTTCTGGTAGGAGGAAGGTTGCTCTGGCAATATCGCCAGCCTTCATGAAAATACACAAGGGACTAAACAAGAAGTTAAGAAGTCAATAGAGATTAAAACTTTCAAAAATTAAAAAAATAATAAACTTTACGATAAAACCCACTTATTAGCAGAACGCAAATCTTAAATACCAGTGTCTACCACTTTCCCTTTTCAAACTATGAAACCATGAGAAAATAATAGAAACTTTTAAGAAAAATATCGTCTTTTTACAAAAAAAAATTAAAAATTTTTTTACATTTTAATACTCTTCTAAAGTATAAAAATTTGCCAATTTTTCAATTAAAATATTATTATTTAATTCATAGCTCAAAGGAAAAAAAGGATTCGTAACTCAACCAAATATATATATATATATATATATATATATATATATATATATATATATCTCTCTCTCTCTCTCTCAACCACAGCAACATCAAAGAAAATTAACAGAGCACAACTAGCTAATCCAAAAGGGCCAAAAAAAAAAAAAACCCAGGAAGAATAAGAACAGCCACAATTGTCTCTATTGCATAAACACCGTTACTGAAACCAAAAAGAAAAATAAAAAAGAGCCAACCCAAAAACAAAACAAAATCGTAAAACTCCTTTCTATTGCAGAAACATTTTTTTTTTTTATTACCATGTCAAGCTTGTTGCACTGTGAAAACAAATAAAATAAAACTCAAGCATAACAAATGACCAAATGTATTCCAATTTGAGATATTTAATCTAACTATTCACACTAGCCAACCAGTTGTTTTGCTAACTAAATTAATGGCGACAATTACAAATAGCAAGAATGCAAGGGATGCAACACCAAATTCAGCAACAAAGAAATAACCACATTCTTTCCATCAACAATAATAGTTCCACATATGGATCATTTACTTGTCATCAACCTATAAAGTTCTTAGTTTCTGAATTGAAAGGAAGCCTACTGCAGAACTTGAAAATGCCAACTCTTTCTTTGTGAAACTCAAGCAGCTACGAATGTGAGCCAGTGAAATTCATGCATCTAAAAGGCCGAAGTTCAACAAAGAATCGGTTCTGTGAAGGAAGACAAAGCAGACCTTAAAGAAAAGTAATCAACTTGCAGAGAAAAAAAATTAGCAATTTAAAGCATGACTTTCAAAAACTCTTTTTCTCCTGTCTACTTCTGCACATTCGTGGGTTTTTTTTTTTTTCATTTTTCCTTTACCCTTGACAGAGTCCAACAATGGTGATATCCAAGAACTTTGTTGGTGCATTCACTAACAGGGGCAAAAGAAGAACAAACACTCCAATTGATGAAACTGAGAACGAGATGCAAACACTATTAGAAGAAACGAATTGCAGGAACAGAAGGTTTCTTCTTTTTACTCTCTTGCCAAAACTGATATGTACAAAAGGTATCTGCTAATTAACACCAAGTCTACTCAACAGTGACAAAAATCTAATTAAAACTTCAACGCAAAATCCCACAAAAAGCAAAAGAAATGAAAAATCACACCTTCAATCACAAAATAGCCCAATTCATATAAAAAGAAAAAAACCACTGATTTTCACATAAAATTGCGAGAATCAAATAATCCAACAATTAATTCAAGTTACAAACCAATTGAAAAGGAAAATTCTTATATGAACTCAGTTCACGACCTGGACCGAATTCACCAGTGAGCGACACCTATCCTTTCTAATTATTTTATTCTAAATCCAATCCTATTTCTGTTTTTTTTTTTTTCTCACCATCCCTCAACCATGGTTAACTCGCATCTGGGGCCGCACAAGTTGAGTACGGCAACTTGCGCGGTCATTTCACGGTTCAAATAAAAAAGGATGAAAATTCAATGTTCGAAAGCGTGTAAATTTTTTTTTAGAATGATATCGTTTTGATGTTCATGTAATTATGTGAAATGTCCATATAATCATGTAAAATATACATGCAATTGTAACCCGAGATCCAGTTAACTCTAGTTGAGGAATCGTGCGAAAATTTTTTGAATCTCTACCAAAATAATCAGTGAAGGGAACATCAAATCTGCCTAAACAAGCAAACATCAGACCCTTTTCCACACTCTCTGACTATGCTTCACTCTCTCTCTCTCCCCATCGGACCTCCTCCTATCTTTGTCTTTCTTTCCGTCAAAGATGGCTTGAAATCTACTCAGCGATGGCATTGTGGTTTCGATTCTAGGCCTTAAAGGCTTCGACCCGCTAGCAGTTAACAGAGGCCCAACCAAATCTATCTCTTCTTCCCTTGCTACTATTGATTTTGTAGTTGGTCTTTGAGGTACATTTTACAGAGCTAGTCAGCTTGTGTTCTTCTTTGCTCAAGTTGTTGTTAATTCTTGTTAAACTGCTTTTTTAGAATTTAATGGGGGTTTTGGGAAGTCTTTCCTGATTTTCTTTGCTTTTTTCCCCCTTCATTTCTGAGTGCTACATATTGGATAGGGGCAAAATTTTCAACTGAAAGATTTGGAGACAAATTAGCACAAGATCGTAATCAGTGTTACTGAACTTCATATCTTTGGAGTGAAGGATGGCATAGCTTACATCTAAGACATAAATTCATGGAACTTCAATAGACTGCTTGGGATATTTGTAGGTGGTGAAGTAGATAATACTATGTAAAAGATTTTTCTATTATGGAGTACTATGCATTTGTAATCCACATTCATAGAATTGTAGGACTAGAAAACTGCATAAAGTTTGTTGCTCATTTTAAATTTACAGAGGGTGAGATTGCTTTTGTCCGGGCATCCTTGCCTCCCTCATATGAGGTACACCTGTTGTTTGCTAGCTATTATATTGAATAAGTAGGAATTTAGGTTCCATTCATAAAGCAAAGAAGTAATGCCTAGAATTATTAATATGGAAATATCTTAATGATAAATGGGATTTGTGTTCCTATCTCCCAAACAATTCCCTATTGAATCAGTAGATGGATAAATAGGCACATTTCTATACACTCTCAACAACCTTTATATAAAAAGTATTTAATTTGCATCAAATTTATTTTGTGGCATTATTAACAAATAGGTGTCTTTTGCCTACAGTTTGATTTGAACCTGCCAATTCATTGCAAGTCTGAACTTCACTAATTCTTCTAAATCACAGAGACCTTGGTGTGAGATTAGCAACTCAAGAGTTCTGTACAAATATTCAATTCTCATGCAAAGTTGTATTGGTATGGGATTGCCTAAAAAAGAGGTGCAAATATGTCATATTTGCACAAATATATCAGTTCTCATGTAAAGTTATGTTGGTATGGGATTGCCTAAAAAGGAGGTGCAAATATGTCATCTTTGTCATAGTTGGTGATTCCTAAAGTATCTGATGTCATTGGAATTTTAGACTATAAGCATTAAGGTTTTTATCAAAGAGGGATTAAAATTGAGAACTTTTAGCTCCTCATAAAGTTCCATGGCATCTAAGTGCAAAGTTTATGTGGTTTTATTATGTATTGATTTTGTCTCCCACGTAGACCAGGCTTGTGTTACCTGCCCATATTATATTTTGTCAAAACATCACTTCAACTATTTGTCCCAACCCAATCTTCTTTGAAAGCCTTAAAATATTTGTATGATGTGTTAGACCAATAGTTTACCTATCGTTGAGGAGGTTTTTGGAGCAACTCTGTTGGTGGTTTCTACCTAAGGTGAGACTAGGTCTAGGATGAGCCTTGAAAAATATGTTCTATATTTAAGGTGACAGATAATCTCTGAATGACCTAAAAGATTTGGGATAAAATACTCCTGGCTCATAGGCTTAAGCATTTTGGGCCAGTAGTGTTTTTCCAAATAGGTTTTGTGCTAACATTCTCTCTAGGTTTTATATTCAACTCTTGGTTACAAATGCTTTGATTAATTGTAATATAATTCTCTGAGTTTCATAGTATGCATGATCCGGTTTACTGAGTGATTCTCTAGTTGCTGTATGTGAATGAATCTAGGATCGCTTCCTTGACTACCTTCGGGGAATTGACCGTTCTGATCTTGAAATATATGCCATCTTTGAAAGATCTGTTATCTTTCCTAAGGTGCCATTAATGAGGGTCGAAGGACCAATTGCTGTGAGTACTTAAAACTGGCCTATTTTTCTAAGAATATCCTTATAATGAGAATTATTTTTCTATTATTGCGATCAAAGCTAAAAAAATTTTCCCATCTTATCGCATTCTTAGAGATGATTTTACTTGTTAATGAAGGTGGTCCAACTACTGGAAACTCCATTTGTCAATCTTATTAACTATACATCAGTGGTTGCTACAAATGCTGCCAGACATCGGTTTGTTGCTGGCAAGTCTAAACTTCTTCTTGAGTTTAGGCTTAGGCTGGCATAGAGACAATATGGGATATTTGAAGATTGGGAGGAATGCTATAATGCAACTAATGGTTCTAAAGGAAATATTTTCAAGTCATTTTCATCGCTCGAAGAAGCTAAGCAAGCATGGTTGTCTTATAAAAATGCAAACAAAGAAGCTCCAAGCACAATAACAAACCTAAAGGACTCTAGTGAGGCGTCTTCTTCAAATACTAAATATCCTAATCCACGTTTTGATCTACCTCTAGTCCCATAGTCTTCTCTTTATTAGCTGAAAAAGGAATGACATTGCTTGCTTAGGAGAAAGTTGTACAAAGCTGAATTTGAATTAAAATATTGCTTAGATGTGCGTTTGCAAGGGTTAAATTCATTGTACTACTTTATTTGTATAGAGATAAGTTGTATGACTCCCATATTCAAAACTTTGTATATCTATTAAGAATTTGTTACTTTTCGAAACTTCATGGCTTCATATTCGAAACTCCATGGCTATTTTGAATCTGGTACATGAAAAGCTTAGAATTTGTTCCTTGCATTCCCCATTTTTTTTCATTCTTCTCACCTCTTACCCTATTTACTTAAATTCAAAATTAGGACTAGTTCAGAAAATTATAGACCAACAAATTAATCAAAATTTCCTACTTATATTTCATCATAAAATCAACATCAATTCTCAAGAAACAAAATGTCACAATATCTACTAAAACATAAACAAGGTTAATTCAAATTCTCAAGACTTAACCTATATCACACCAAATATACAAGTTTACACAAGACCAAACTGTTGCGAAATATGCCCTCTTAGACTAGGTTTGTGATGTAAATATCGAATATTTTAATAAAATAATTTATTTTCAGAAATTGATTGTGAATTTATATTTTATTTGTGCACAATTACGTTTGGAAAAGACCCATTGTGTTTAAGTAAGTGATCCATGTGAATGGAGGTCTTTCACAGTAAGGTATGGATCACGGGTTACTTAACACATAAACGCTCGTTCTTAACCGATTGATGAGAATGGGAATCTCATTAGGTTTAGGTTATTATGTTGTGAATTCCAAATGGGGAATGGCTTACCTTTAGCTAGTGAGTAGTCCACTCACTTCATGACATAAGCGTATTTCGAATACGTAGAACATGACCTGTAGTAGTGGTTTCTTAAAGTACTATATGGTAGAAACCTAGACTACTATCGCTACAGGGTGGACTAGTACTCTATGACTTGAGTATGAGTTGGTGGTCTGACGAAGTTGGAAGCATATACTTTGATATGCTATCGTTAAGGTTCTATCGTATGACCAATATACTTGCATGTTGGGTATGTGTGACTAGTTAGTTAAGACGGACTTGTACAAGATAGTTTCTATATTATATCGCCCATTGTGGTTGTCTGAATGATCTAAATATCCAAGGTCCTGGAAAACATAACTTGGATGTTTACTTTAGAGTAGCTCCCTTGGAAAGCGGAAACAATTCAGGAAGTCGTGGATCATTGGACTAGAAGCCTAATGATGGTAGATGTCATTTAGAGAGGTGTTAGTACACTTCTTCCTCTATAAATGTACGGCGATGTATAGAAGGGTATTTTAGTCATTACACCTGTAGGTCGGAGAATTTACTAACGCAGCATTGTCCTTGTGGTCAATATTTCTTTATGGTGATATTAGGAAATATTTAAAATATAAAATACAACTATTTATATGGCAAGGGTATTTTGATCATTTTAGTAGCCAAGGCAGTGTGTCTTTTAGTCCCCAGTATAGATCGTGAGTCCTAATTAAATACAGGCTAAGGAATTGGTCTTAATTTAAATTAAATATAATTTATTTTATTTAAGTAATCTAATTTAATTATTGGGCTAGAATAAAATAAAGGTTCATGGAGAGAGAGAACTAATTAAATTAGTTTAGTAGATTAATTAATTATTTAGTGATTTAATCCAGTTTGAATAATTAAAGATTAACCTGGGACTAAACTAATATAAGCTTATTTATTGGACTATTTTATTTGGGCTAAGAAAATTAATTATTTGTTAGGTCATTAAGTTAGTTCTAATTATAATAATTAATTTTGTCCAAAAGGCTAAACTAAGAGTCCAATGGCCCAGTGCAGTTTAACCTAGGGTTTTATTTAGGTTAAACAGGAGGATTGGTGATTACGTTGTTTTTTCGACAGACTCTTCTCTGTGAAAAAAGAAACACACGTCTCTCTCTCTCCAGAAAATATTCTTTAGTTCTGTTAGTTATTCACCAAACGGAATTAGGCAGACCATATACTGGAAGATCGAGAGGTTGGCGTTCACATACATGCACAGACGGAGTAAGAGTTTTGCAGGAATCGCACCAAAGGTCTCCACCAGCGTACCTACCCCGGTTCCACACATTCCGGTACAGCTAATTCTTAGAACGAGGAAAAGAGGTAAATTTTTTTTAACCTCGGCGTCCCGCGAGAGCGCAACCGGCGCCAGCTAGAGCTCCCAGAGCCAGCGCCGACTCTGTTCGGGTTCCCCTGTTCATGATTTTTCCAATTTTTCGATTTTCACTTCCGCTATGTGCCCTGTGTTTTTCCCTTCCTATGCCTTCAATTGGTATCAGAGCATGAAGGTTTTGTGAAAATATAGGGAGCATGCATCTAGTTAAATAAAATTGGACACATATGTGTGATTAAACCGTGATCCTTCGATGTTTTGGTATGGATAGATTCTCTGTTAAACCTTTCGGATTGAGGTATAAGAGGTGTGTAATTTACTATTTTTCTTAGCAAATCGTGTAAGCCCAATATTAATAGGTATAGGCGGTTGTTGGTTTTTGGTTGATTTCATTGTATTGATATTGAAATCGAAGAGCCAATGGTACCAGAAGTTGTGCAGAAAAACAGAGAAAATTCGCAGAAGAAAATTGCAGAAAAAAAACTGTAGAAGAACTCGTCCAGACCGAAACCGGCGACAGTTAGGGTCTGGACTCACATCCGAATTTTAGGTCACCCATGGGTCTTGGTTCTGTGCGGCGGGTGCAGTGGACCACAGTGCAGATGGGTGCTCGATCCAATGTGGCAAGTGTAGTGGACCAAGGAGAAAATTTTGATTTTTTCCTTGTAATTTTTCTTGCGTTTTCCTTTTTGTTTTGGGATCTATTCCAGACGAAGTTAATATTTTTGCAATAGTTAATATTCATAGAATATTTTTGCATGAAAAATATTAGTAAGGGATTTTAAGATTAAATAAAATCATTAATTAATTAATGTGTTTAATTCTATTATCTGGGCACTTAGGTTTAAAAATAGAAGAGCATGAAAATATCTACTGTTTTTCAGCATGTTATTTATTTTTATGTACCTATGTGCACGTTTTCTCAAAGACCAAAGTCGTTGGGAATATTTTTGACAAAGAAAATATTTTTCTACAAATTAAATGGTTATTTTAACTTGAACAAAAATTAATCCTTATATATTTTCTCAAAGGATTTAATCCTTGACATAGAAAATATATTGGATTTAGATATTTTTTTAAGTTAAAATAGAAAGCCACTTTGTTTTATTTTGGCACAAGAAAAATTATTTTTTCAAATAAACTTGAGACCAAAGTCTCTAGAAAGTTTTAATTGGAAGATTTTTGAAATCATTAAGTTTTTAACTTAAATAAAATTAATCCATAGAAAAATCTCTCAAATGATATATACCTTGACATAGAGATTTTAATGGATTTAGATATTTTATTTTTGAGTTAAGGGAAAACTTAATGGAAATTTTCAGTAGAATATTTTTCAGAAAACCCTTATTTTAAAAGACTAAGGGGGAGAGGGGTTCCAACGGCCCCACGGCTTCCATCACGATCCTCATTAGAGATCGTGAGTCCTCTCGCGTCACCCTAGGAGTGAACCCGTATAAGATGGGGATATCACAAGGATCTAGATCTAATGGAAGGATGTAATTAATAATTCGGGGCACGTTTTATGATCGAACAACCCCTCGTTGGAGGTCATAGTGCGAGGTATGTCCATAGGAAATGAGAGGAAATGACCATCCCCTCGATGGAGTTATCTTCTAAATCATTACCTAAAAGGGAAATTAATTTATAGTGGTTAATACACTTAGCTTAGGGAACTGTTAATCTTCCCAAGAAGCTATGTTAGTTTTTCTCAGAGCCAAATTAATTATTATCAATTTTAATAATAAGGATAAAGTGCACAAATTTGTTTTGTTTTCACAAACTAAATCTTTTTCTTTTATTTTTCGATTTTTCAGAAATGGCGGGAGGTTCTTTTAGTCCATTGGCCGTTATTCATAGAGAGAATAAGCTAACGGGACCAAACTATGTGGACTGGAAGAGGAACCTGGACATAATACTCATAGAAGAAGAGTATAAGTATGTCCTTTACGAAACCTACCCAGTTATCGGGGAGGGTTCCACCGCTGAGGAGCGTGAGGTTGAGAAGGCATGGAAGAAGACCGACGAGATGGCTCATTGTTACATGTTGGCCTCCATATCTAATGTGCTCCAATCCAAACATGAGCACATGGCCATTGCGTATGATATAACTCAATCATTAGCCACGATATTCGCGGATAAGAGCCGGCTCGCAAGGCAGGAAGCTCTTCGAACTATCATTAACACTAAGATGACTGAGAGAACATCATTCAGAGAGCATATGCTCAAGATGATTGCTGCTTTCAATGAGGCAGATATCTTAGGGGCTGTCATTAACCCGGAGAGCCAAGTGGAGATGGTTCTCGAATCTCTACCGGGTTCCTTTACTCAGTTCAAGTTGAATTACAACATGAACAAATTAAACATGAGTTTAATTGAGTTGATAAAGGAACTCCAGATGGCAAAGAAGGTCATAAAGCCACAATCGAAGGCTATGATTGCTAAGGCTTCATCTTCTAGAGCTGGGCCAAGCCCAGAAAGTTCAAGAAGAAGAAAGGGAACGCAGCGGCCCAGCCCAAAGACAAACCCAAGGGCAAGTGCTTCAAATGTAGACTGACGAGACACTGGAAAAAAGAGTGTTCAGATTTTCAAGCCAAGAAAAACCCCACAGATAATGTTTTTTATCTAGAGTCCATATCAATGGTTGGATCAACTTCCACTTGGATTGTTGATTTAGGAGCCACTGATCACATCTGTAACTCCTTGCAGGGGTTTAGAAAGATTAGAAGACTCCAGAAGGGCGAACATGGACTACGTGTGGAAAATGGAGCACAAGTTTGGGCCCTTGCAGTAGGAGAGTTGGATCTTGTTTTTTATTGTAATAGAATAGTGGTTTTGAAAGATATTTTATAAGTACCTGAATTTCGACAAAATTTGATTTTGGTTGCGAAACTAATAAATCAAAGATATTCTGTATCTTTCCATTATGGTATTTCTATCAGTAGAGATGGAGAAATTTTATGTATTGGGCACATGTATGGGAATCTATTTTTCTTAAACCCTATTAACAATCAATTCAATAACGCTCAATCTGAACCTTTAATAAGGAAGAGAAAGACCAATGTCAATGACTCTTATCTTTTCCATCTAAGGTTGGGTCATATCAACTCAACCAGGATTCAGAGGTTGATCCATGATGGACCCTTGGACTCATTGAGATTGGAAAATTGGCCTCAGTGTGAATCCTGCCTAATGGGAAAGATGACCAAAAGGTCTTTTACCCCTAAGGCGGATAGAGCCAAGGAGTTATTGAGTCTTGTTCACACTGATGTGTGTGGTCCATTGTCTACACCAGCTAGAGGGGGTTTTGAGTACTTCATTACTTTCATGGATGATAGTACAAGGTTTGGTTACATTTATCTAATGAGACACAAGTTTGACTCTTTTGACAAGTTCAAAGAGTTTAAGGCTGAAATGGAGTGTTGGACAGGTAAATTAATCAAGACCTTACGATCGGATTGTGGTGGAGAGTACCTCCTGGGTTAATTCAAGGACTACATGGTACATTATGGGATAGTATCCCAACTCTCTGCATCGGGGACATCCTAGCAGAACGGAGTAGCTAAAAGAATGAACAGGACATTGATGAAAATAGTCCGAAGCATGATGTCTCATACTACTCTTCCAGATGTCTTTTTGGAGATATGCCCCGGAAACAACGACATATATTCTGAACTTAATGCCTTCCAAGTCAGTACCTAGAACTCCTTTTGAGATGTGGACTGGGCGTAAGCCAAGTTTAAATGTTCAACTTATGTACTGGTCAAGGGGGGATAAGTTAGAACCAAGATCAGAATTATGCTATTCTGTTGGGTATCCAAAAGGAACAAAGCGTGATTACTTTTATCATCCTAAGGAGCAGAAAGTACTGGTTAGTACCAATGCTAGATACTTAGAGGATGATCAGAATACTTCCACGAAAGATTCAACTAGGTTGGAACTTGAGGAGAAGTTATCTTCAGAAGCAACTTCTTCTGACCCGATTGTGGAACAAGAAAAGGCACAACCTCAAGTGTCTGTACAATTGGAGCCTCGTTATAGTGGGAGAGTGTCTAAGGTTCCAGAGAGATGGGCTGGAGAAGCTTTCAAGCTAGTCTCCGACCATCAGGAACAAGACCCCACTAGATACGAGGAGGTTATCGCTGATGCCGATGCAAATCTATGGCATGAAGCAATGAAAGCCGAGATTGAGTCTATGTACTTCAATCAGGTTTGGGATCTTATAGCTTCACCTGAAGGGATAAAACCCATTGGGTGTAAGTGGGTATACAAAAGGAAGAGGGGAGTGGATGGGAAGGTGAAAACCTTCAAAACTAGGCTTGTGGCGAAAGGGTATACTCAGAAAGAAGGAATCGATTATGAGGAGACTTTTTCCCCGATAGCCATGCTTAAGTCCATCTGTATCCTCCTTACCATCGCATATTATTATGACTACGAGATATGGTAAATGGATGTCAATACGACATTTTTAAATGGCCATCTTATCGAAGATATCTATATGTCCCAACCAGAAGGCTTTATTGCTAAAGGCTAAGAACATATGGTTTGCAAGCTTAAAAAGTCCATTTATGGACTTAAGCAGGCATCAAGAGCATGGAACATTCGTTTTGATGAGACTATAAAGTCTTATGATTTTATTCAAAACGAGGATAAACCATGCATGTATAGAAAATTTGAAGGCATTAATGTGGCTTTTCTTATCTTATATGGGGATGACATTCTACTCATTGAAAATGATGTAGGGTCATTATCATCTACAAAGGTTTGACTGTCTAGTCAATTTAATATGAAATATTTGGGAGAAGCCAGCTACATTCTCGGGATTAGACTTCTTAAAAATAGGAAGTAGAGAATGTTAGGATTATCCCAAGCAGCATACATTGACAAGATGCTAGCCAGGTATATCATTTACTCATGCAAGGGAGCTCTAATTCCTTGCAGACATGGGTTGTCATTTTCTTCAAGGGACTATCTTAAGTCTCAAGAAGAAAATGACAGAATGAGTAGGATTTCTTACACTTTGGCTGTGAGAAGTCTCATGTACACCATACTGTGTACTAGGCCAGATATCTGCTTTGTCGTAAGCGTAGTTAGCAGATATCAGTTAAACCCTGTGGAGGTTCATTGGCAAGCTATAAAGCATATTCTCAAGTACCTCAAGGGAACGAGAGATTATATGCTGGTTTACAGTGCTGATGACTTGGTTCCTACAGGATACACAGACTCAGACTTCCAGGCGGATAAGGATGAGAGAAAATCCACTAGTGGATATGTCTTCACCTTGTCTGGAGGAGCCATTTCATGGAGGAGTATCAAGTAAACTTGCATTACTGACTCAACCATGGAAGCTGAGTATGTGACAATTTCGGAGGTATCCAAAGAAGCAGTCTGGCTCCGAAGTTCCTTTTAGAACTTGGAGTCGTGCCACATATGGACAGGCCGATTGTGATATATTGTGACAATACTGGAGCAGTATCACAATCTAAAGAACCCTGGAACCACAAGAAGGGGAAGCACATCAAGAGGAAGTACCACCTGATCCGGGATTTCATCCAGAGACGGGAAGTCGTGGTGGAACAGATTGCCTCCGAGAACAATCTAGCTAATCCATTCACTAAGCCTTTGGTTGAGAGAATCTTCAAGAGACACTTAGACGCCATAGGGGTGGACACCTACGAACTTACTTAGTTTTAGAGTGCAAGTGAGAGATTGTTGGGAAATATACCCTCTTAGACTAGGTTTCTGATGTAAATATCGAATATTTTAATAAAATAATTTATTTTCAAAAATTATATGTGAATTTATATTTTATTTGTGCACAATTACGTTTGAAAAAGACCCATTGTGTTTAAGTAAGTGGTCCATGTGAATGGAGGTCTTTCACAGTAAGGTATGGATCACGAGTTACTTAACACATAAACGCTTGTTCTTAACCGATTGATGAGAATGGGAATCTCATCATGTTTAGGTCATTATGTTGTGAATTCCAAATGGGGAATAGGTTACCTTTAGCCAGTGAGTAGTCCACTCACTTCATGACATAAGCGTATTTCGAATACGTAGAACATGACCTGTAGTGGCGGTTTCTTAAAGTACTATATGGTAGAAACCTAGACTACTATCGCTACAGGGTGGACTGGTACTCTATGACTTGAGTATAAGTTAGTGATCTGACGAAGTTGGAAGCATATACTTTGATATGCTATAGTTGAAGTTCTATAGTATGACCAATATACTTGCATGTTGGGTATGTGTGCCTAGTTAGTTAAGATAGATTTATACAAGATAGTTTCTATACTACATCACCCCTTGTAGTTGTTTGAATGATCTAAATATCCAGGGCCCTGGGAAACAAGACTTGGATGTTTGTTTTAGGATAGCTCCCTTGGAAATCGGAAACAATTTAGGAAGTCGTGGATCATTGAACTAGAAGCCTAAGGATGGTACATATTATTTAGAGAGGTGTTACTACACTTCTTCCTCTTTAAATGTACGGCGATGTATAGAGGGGTATTTTAGTCATTACACCTGTAGGTCGGAGACTTTGCTAACGAAGCATTGTCCTTAGGGTCAATATTTCCTTATGGTAATATTATGAAATATTTAAAATACAAAATACAACTATTTATATGGCAAGGGTATTTTGGTCATTTCAATAGCAAAGATAGTGTGTCTTTTGGTCCCCAGTATAGACCGTGAATCCTAATTAAATACAAGCTAAGGAATTGGTTTTAATTTAAATTAAATAGAATTTATTTTATTTAAGTAGTCTGATTTAATTATTGGGCTAGAATAAAATAAAGGTCCATGGAGAGAGAGAATTAATTAAATTAGTTTGGTAGGTTTATTAATTATTCAGGGATTTAGCCCAATTTGAATAATTAAAGATTAACTTGTGACTAAACTAATATAGGCTTATTTATTGGACTAGTTTATTTGGGTTGAGAAAATTAATTATTTGTTGGGCAATTAAGTTAGTTCTAATTATAATAATTAATTTAGTCCAAAAGGCTAAACTAAGAGTCTAATGGCCCAGTCCAGTTTAACCTAGGGTTTTATTTAGGTTAAACAGGAGGATTGGTCATTACGTTGTTTTTTCAACAAACTCTTCTCTGTGAAAAAAGAAACACACTCTCCTCTAGAAAATTTTCCTTAGTTTTGTTAGTTGTTCACCAAACAGAATTAGGCAGGTCATATACTAGAAGATCAAGAGGTTGGCGTCCACATATATGCACAGACGGAGTAGGAGACTTGCAGGAATCGCACCAGAGGTCTCCACGAGCGTACCTACCCTGATTCCACATATTCCGGTCCAGCCAATTCTTAGAACGAGAAAAATAGGTAAATTTTTTTTAACCTCGGAGTCCTGCCAGAGCGCAACCGGCGCCGACTAGGGCTGCCGAAGCCGGCGCTCGCTCTGTTTGGGTTCCCCTATTCCTGGTTTTTCCAGTTTTTTTATTTTCACTTCCGCTACGTGCCCTGTGTTTTTCCCTTCCTATGCCTTCACAAACTCAATCAAATAAGTCCTAAATCAAATTCTCCTGCTAAAAGAAAAACAATAGCAATATCATAATAGCCAAAACTACACCAAAAATTGAACAAAATTAGCTCAAAATTTTAAGAAGACACCAAGATAATTGATCAAACTTGAAAAGAATACTATGAAACTACCTTCCCACCCTTAAATTAGATAATGTTATAATTAGCTAAAAATCAACATAATAAAGCATCTCCAAAAAGACAAAAATAATAAGAATGGAGAAAGTTAAGCAATACTCCCTAAGTAAAATATGCACAGCAGAAGGAAATCTTCATAAATATTGAAGAAGAGCTGTTGTTGTCAAAGAAGAAAATTTACAAACCTATAAAAGCAAACACACATAAAGTAAAAAAAAAAACAAATAACAGAATAAGAAACACCAAATCAAATATAAAGCAAAAGACTAATAGAAATCCTACGAAAGGAAATAAAGACATAACTCACTTTTCCACACTTAAGCTGAAAAATATTCTTATTATTGGGGAGTGAAAAGGCACATGATCAACAAACAAAAACAAGAAAAACAAAACAAAACAAAGACAAATACTCTTTCTATTCATCATACTTCTTCATCAGCCTTTTGTAGGAGAAATTAAAGTTTAGTGCCGAAAGTAGGCATGATGAATGTTTTAGCCACAAGGGAGGTTTTTGTAGGGAGTAGGGTACATAAAAATTATGATGCTCAATGAAATCAGTACATTGTTGGGATGGGCAATAGAAGCAACACACAAATATATAAAAAGAAGAAAGAAAATAAATAAATAAAACATAACACGAAAATTTAACGTGGTTCGATCTCTCAATTAGACCTACATTCACGACCCTGAAAGGAAACACTCCGAAATTACAAACCCTCACAAAATAACTCAAGATCTAAAAATCTCCCAATTTACTAGGATCAATGAGTTGGTGTACTCTTCCTAAAACAACACTAACCTATTTATGGGGAAAACCTTCATTACCCCTTTTTAAATTATCTCATGTGGGATTGAGAAAAACTCAATAAATCCTCACTTTTCACAATTTCCCAAATTACAACAACATCTGAAAATCTAACTCTATTCCTAGTCTTTGCAGTCTTCTTCTCTGTTGCTTCTTCTGTTTTACTTCCTTCAAGTCGCTTCTTTAAAGAATGACCTTCAAGATGGTAGATGTTTTTGCTCTTCTTTCTTCCTTGCATAACCTGATAGTTCCCTTTGTATATTTTGCAAGACTTCCCAACTCCAACATACTTGTATCCTTTTGATGACATCACACCTAATGAAATAATGTTGACATTAGAATCGGGAACATACCTTACATTAGGAAGTATTTTGACTTCATCATTGTGGAGCTTAAGGCGGACTCATCCAATGCCTTCAACCTTCATCTTAGAGTTGTTTCTCACGTTGATATGGCCAAAATTCCCCAATTGCAAATTATCGAACATGTCTTGGTCCTTGCAGATATACAAGTTTGATGCAGAATCCATTATCCAATTTGAATGCTTCTCATCAACAGTATTATCCAAACATTTCATCAATAATAGATCATTACCCATGACCATATTTGTAAAGGAATCACTTACTTTGGCCTTACCCTTTATTTGTTCTCTTAGAACTTTTAAATTCTCTTTCGTTTTTGAGTAACGACTTTGGATGTAACCAATCTCTCTACAATAATAGCACTCAAGGTCGTTATCATCACTTTGGTGGGATTTTCCTCTTCCTTGATCACTTCTTTTTTTGCTTCGACTCCTCCCTCTTCTCCAACTCTCTGTAGCTAGTACTCGACTATCTTCACAGTAATTTTCTTTTATCATCTGGTGATTTTCTTTTGACAACTTCGACATCTCATTCAGTTGCAGTGTGTTTTTTCCCGCTAACAGTGACTGCACCAATGGCATGTAAGATTTGGGTAGAAAAGCCAACAAGAGCAATGCTTATTCCTCATCTTCAATCTTCTCTCCTAAATTTTTAAGTCGAGACACTAACTCATTAAATTTATTTATATGGTTAATAATGTTACCTCCTTCTTCCATCTTAAGCGAATATAGATCCATATTCATCATCAAGAGGTTAGTCAGTGTCTTCGATGTATGATTTTTATCTAAAGTCTCCCACATCTTCTTAGGTGATGTCTCCTTCAACACTGTAACTTTAATATGTGGAGCCAATGCTGACCGAATAGTACTGACAGCCCTTTTCTGAATAATACTCCAATCTGAATCCTTCATCCCTTTTGGTTTCTCATCTTCTAATGCAGAATCAAGACTCTACTGCACTAAGTAGTCTTAAGTTGTGCATTGTCATAGAGTGAAGTTAATCTTTTCATCAAACAATGGAGGTAAAATCTCATTCTTCATATATGTAATATTTAAAGAATCCATAATAAAATATATTACCTCCACGTGACAAAAAAAAAAAAATTACCTCCTACTCAGATGATGAAGCACCTCCTGCTCCTTTTCTCTCCTCCCTAGACCCGAACCTTACTCTTCTCCCAAGCCAGAACATTTGCTCTTCTCTTAAACCGGAACCAGGCTCTGATACCATTTGTTGGGATGGGCAACGGAAGCAACACACAAATATATAGAAAAAGAAAAGAAAATAAATAAATAAAACACAACACGAAAATTTAACGTAGTTCGGTCTCTCAATTAGACCTACATCCATGACCCCGAAGGAAAACACTCCACTACGTAATTTTTAGACGGACAAAATTATAAACCCTCACAAAATAACTCAAGGCCAAAAAATCTTCCAATTTACTAGGTTCAATGAGTTGGTGTACTCTCCCTAAAACAACACTAACCTATTTATAGGGAAAGCCTTCCTTACCCCTTTTTAAATTATCCTATGTGGGATCGAGAAAAACTCAACATAATAAAATATCATATATATGAAGAATTTGATTTTATCTCCATTGTTTGATGGAAAGATTGACTTCACTCTGTGTCAATGCACAACTCAAGACTACTTAGTGCAGCATGGTCTTGATTCTGCATTAGAATATAAGAAACTAGAAGGGATGAAGGATTCAAATTGGAGTATTATTTAGAAAAGGGCAGTCAGTACTATTTGGTTAGCATTGGCTCCACATATTAAAGTTACAGTGTTGGAGGAGACATCACCTAAGAAGATGTGGGAGACTTTAGATAAAAATCATGCATCTTAGACACTGACTAACCGCTTGATGATGAAGATAGATATATATTCGATTAAGATAGAAGAATGAGGTAACATTATTGACTATATAAATAAATTTAATGAGTTAGTATCTCGACTTGAAAATTCAGGAGAGAAGATTGAAAATAAGAAACAAGCATTGCTCTTGTTGGCTTACATGAACCCTATTCTCTTGTATCTTTTTAAACATACAAATAATTTTCCAACACATGGATGCAAATAATATTTAAATAGTGCATCAACATTTAGATCACCAATTAATCCTTTTAAAGAATTGTCACAATGAAAACTTCACTTTAAACCTAGTAGCATAGCACTTAAAGAAAGGATCAAGAAATCCTTATTTTGCAATATATTATCTACAAATACTAAGTTACCTCCCTAAATTTGGAGTGAATGATATGATTGGTCAACATACTCCAAGGGTTTTTTAGAATATATTCTTGAAAAATTCAGCTCCTTGAGGCATATTAAACTCTTCATATCATTAATGGCATCCTTTTGCTCTATGAATTGAGAGGTACCTACAATATCATGTGATAAAGAGAAATCAAAAGTAGGAGAGTATAGAGCAAAACCAAAACTTTCTCTCATCGCATTAGTAATTTTTCCTTATGTCCTCTCTCTATCATCAATTGTACAGGCCACTAAAGACTCTTCACTTAAAGGGCACAAATTTTCTCTAGATATTTCTAATGGCAACTCAAAAATTTCTCCTTTTTGCACTTCTTCTAACTCCAGATGCTCTAGCATAGTCTCCTTCATCATTTAGCATTTTGTTGGTCACACAGTGCCGCATCCCTCTCTGTAACCGGCAATGGCTCCTTCCTGTATGCAATGCTCTAGTTTTCTACAATATCTACTATATTTGATGAAAGTCTTTATTAAATCTCCTCAATGATTTTAGTTAGTTGTGCTCTTTACTTGCTAAATCATTAGGAAGATTCTTCGTGCCATTCAATGAATGAATTGTATTGCAATAAAAGAATTCATTAATGCGTCAAGTGATATCTCACTAAAAGCATCAATGTGAATTTGCAATCTTGCCAAATTATCTACATTGTAATCTTCTTGATTTAGTGCCCATGGCCACATACTCTCCTATGAATGATCAGCCATGATGATGATTTTATCTCGCACACAAAAAACATAAATTAGATCTAAAATAAAAATAATAAAACACAAGAAAAAATAATGAAATGCAAAGAAAAACACACAAAAGTTAGATATATTCACAAACTACCTAAATACAAAAACTAGTGATATTTACAAATACAAAAATGACTAAATCAACAAGATTCGAACTTTTCACGATATTACTAATCGCTAGCAATGGCTCCAAAAACTTGATACGTGTTTTTTAGTGTAGAAAATATTATCAACAAAAGTCATAATCAATCAAGTTTTAAAGTTTTAATTAAAATGCTAGACATTAAAACCACATATTTGGACAAGTATATCCATCATTTAATATAGAGAATAGCAAGTATCATATCCACAGAAATTTAGCAATTACCCTTACTTTACTCTAATCGTTATTGTTTAGCCAATAAAATAAAAAGATAAAATGAATTACCTACTAACCTAATATGCTAGAGAATATATCAAGTTCATATAAGAAAAGTAACAAGAATTATCAAAGAATGAGAACAAGAAGAAAAGACATGTAAAGAAAAAATTCGAATCTATGTCAAGTAAAGAAAACACCCTTAAGATTATCAATTCTCAAATTTAAGTACTGGTAAGATTTTACTTGTGAATTTCACTCTTTCTCGAATTATGAAATTACTATTCTTATCTAATCAAATGGTATCTCTACCTTCCCAACTAAATCTAAGAAGTATTAAGATCTACTCAATTAAATATAGAGGAAGTAACGCTCCTATCTCTGGGCGATATCACAAACCCATCAATTTCGGAAGCAAAAGTCCCTATCTCTAAGTGATATTATTAACCCTTTGATTATTAAGTCTATTCCTCTAATCTCTTTGTCGATTTAATTGGTAGATAGCATATGTTGAATCAATTAGTTCAGAATAACCAATTTAATACAATAAAATCAAGTAATCAAATACCCAAGATAGAAATTAATAGATCCAAAAGAATTTCAATCCAAGAATATAACTTTAGGGATCATCCCTCAATCACAATTAAAAGCATAAAGAATCCAAATTGTCAATAGATTACAAAGAAAAATGAAAGAAACCACTTATAGATAAGAAAGTTTCAATCTTCTTGAACAACCTTCTCTTCTTCTCCAAGAATTCCTTGATGTTCCTCTCTTGATATGTTCTTTCAATTCTCTAGAAGTTTTCTAGGGTTTCTAAAGCCCCAAAACTGAAAACTACTTTAGGGTATGCTATTCTTTTGTTTATATAGGAATTCTAGTTGCCAAAGTCGCTCAAAAAACCATTTTTCGCATTTCTGAAACCAACCAGCCTTAGCTGTTTGGAATCATCCAGTGAATGACTAGTGCCGGCTATATCACTTCCACTGGCACTTGCTACATTCTGCTCTAGCTCTAGATTTCCGCTGTTTCGTTTTCTATTTTTCTAGAAGGCAATTGGCCCTAGTTCCTTGGGATGAATCGGTGCTGGCTCCTAAGGGACTTGACCAGTTTTGTGCACTTTTTTCACCATCTTTTCAATATATCTTCATCTCCTCAATTCTACACAAAAGATAGTAAAATGGTGTGATTGAATAGCCATTTAAATATTAAATCATAACAAATATAGCACAAATAACTTAGAAAATATAGACCAAATTAGAGCCAATCAATACCTTACTATCTTGACATTGATGATCTTGGTTAAAAGGTAAATCTGAATAAAGTTTGATTGGTTTTAAGTAGTAACTTTATACAGTAATGGCTAGAGACTAGCTATATTAGATATTCAAACTTGATAGGGTTATATACTTTACTATTTATAAATTATCATGTTATAACTTGTTCCTAACTGTTAACATTTCTATTCTGTTGAAGGATAGCACTATTTTGATATACAAAATTGGAAAAGGCATGAAGATCAACATGGGAGATCTGATCTTTCAACATCTTCTAAAGCATGCTAAGCTTCCCTCCTATAGTACTATTGTTCTGCCTTATCCTTGAATTCTAATAGAATATTTATTAAGTTGTACGTACCAGTTTTAAGCATATCAAATAAGACAAAATTGTTTCAGATATCAAACACCATAGAACTTCTTTAATAATCCTTCACTAACTCCATCGCGGGGCACAAAGACCAAAACTTAAGCAAGAATGTCTATCAGATCTTTTGCAAACATTATTAAATCTGTGCTAGTGAAAGTGGAGCTGTGATACTCTAATCCCATATAGGATTGGGATGAGAAGTGTGAATAGTATATAAGGATGGACCTAAGTACTCATTGTCAACTTAGAATATCCATTTTGGCCCAGTAAGGATGGCGGCCAAGTAGTTAAAAGTTGGTATTGCCAAACCCATAGTAGCGCTTCTAGATTCGTGGGTACGGGACGTGACATTTGCTATCAGAGCAGGTAACCAGCCCTCAATATAAGAATTAAGTGTTACACCGTGTGTAGTGGGAGCCATCTCTAAAATCCCATGTAGCCTGGTTAGTCATAGGTTTGGCCCCTAAAATATAGGCTCAGCAAGGATGCTTGGGCCTAAAGGAGGGTGAATTTGATACCCAAATCCCACATGGGATTGGGATGAGAAGTGTAAATAATATATAAGGATAGGCCTAAGTAACCATTGATAACTCCCGATATGAGAACTAAGTGCCATATTGTATGTAGTAGGAGCCACCTCTAGAATCCCAAACTGTCTGGTTGGTCCTGGATTTGGCCCCTAAAGTATAGGCTTAGCGAGAACGCTTGGGCCTAAAGGAGGGGTAAATGTGATATCCCAATCTCACATGAGATTGGGATGAGAAGTGTGAATGATATATAAAGATGAATCTAAGTACCTATTAATAACTTGGGATATCCATTTTGGCCCAGCGAGGACAGTAGCCAAGTAATTGACTGTGGATGCTATTAGGCCCATAATCATTCTTCTGGGTCCGTAAACACAGGGTGTGACAGGAGCCATCAACTCCCTTAAGATTATCAACACCTTCCTCTATTGTGAATTTGGCTGCCAAGGTTGGTAACTGCCTTCAGCAATTTGCTACCCTAACTACCGTGATTAGTGAACTACAGCAGCAACTTAAAAAAATCTAGAACAACCAGACTAACATACAAGATGACATTGCTACCCTCTTCAATCAGTAATATAATTCTAATTGATGGTTAGCATTATTTGATGCAAAAAAAGAGTAGATAAGGTTTAAGGGGTACTTGCATTTGCATTTCAGGTGGAGTTGCTATGAACTGAATGTTGCTGACAGTTGCTAAATATTGTTGGGAATTGCTAATTTTCTGCTAAAATTTTTTCTATTGCTGCTAACTAATTATGGAATTTTCTGTTGGTTGTTAGTTTCATTACTGGCTATGGTCACAATCGGTTTGTTATTGCCATCCAGAACACTTGATGATTGGAAAATTGAACACTTGAACAATTTATATTTAGTTTGTAATAATAATCAGGATTGCTACTTATCTGTTTATACATTGATACTTTATATGGTATCTTAGTTTACTTGATTTACTATCTATTGGTTTCGCCATCTGCATGCTATGAAGCTAATCATTTTTTATGCTGCATTGAAGATCAACTTACTGCTATATAATTGTAGACATTCAGCAGTTTATGGGTTTTTCATCAAATAATACCAAAATGGAAGATTGTTAAGGCAATTGCAAAATTACTTGGCAATGATGAATTCTATGTCGAAAGCTGTCTTTTGGTAATTGGTAATGTTTGAGCAAAACATAATTGAGTTGAATTAGGAAAACAATTATTGAAGATCTAGATCAAAATCTAGCAATATCTATTCAGAATCTTTGTGAAGATTTTATTGGGAAACTATGAAATCTGATCGGAATTGAACTATGAAGATATGGAAAATTTTAATGAGTATCTTTTAGGCAATATCTAATTCAATAAGGAATCAAAGTACTCTATTACAACTCTTATATGAATAGCCTGAGGAGCTTCAGATTGATATGGACATGAAACTGAGAGCAATCTATTCAGTATCATGGACTAAGCAATAGAGAGTGATTTTCAATGAAATGAGGGATTTTGAAGAGTATTTTGGTTTCATTGTTAATATATGCTTCATGATTCAAGTTATTGCTACATCCACAATGTATCTTTAAATAAAGCATGAATCTATCTTCTTCTTCTCATAATACCTTTCTAGTGGAAAGATTTTTCAAATGTGAAGGACGCATTGTTATACTGTAGTAACGTGGATTGAAGAGAGTTCAATCAAGGAGTTTGTTCTAGTAAAAGCCTTCAAGAGCTTAACATAAAGATACTAGACGAGTGTTGTTATAATCCATTGTAATCATTAGATAATAAAAATAAATGTATTTCTTGTAACTTTTGTTAAAGTTTTTGTGATTCTTTTTCACTAGATTACTATATAAGTATTTTCTGTAACTTCTAAACTGTGTTATTAATTTACTGTATATTTAACTTTTAATATTGATTGTCTAACAACCAATAATAATAGGGAAAAAGTTTAATAATAATATAGTAAATTGACAAATGAAACCACACAAATAATATTTCTCACAGTTTTAGAATACTATTGTTAATAATGTTCTTTTTGCCATCACTCCGAAGTTCCCATTGAAACAAATATCTTTTGACTACAGTTTCTTCAAAAATATGGCAAAAAAAAAAGGAAATTTACTTTTGCCCATGAATATTAAGTTGTAGTAAAAAATGATGGTAAAAAAATTACTTCCTCCGTCCCACTAAAATTGATAGTGGTTGACTTAGCACGATATTTTATATAAAAGTAAAAATTAGAATATAATAATATAATATAATATAATATAATAAAAATAAGAAATATGTGGGTCCTATAATACTTTATGTCAAATCTAAGTATATAAAAATAATATATGTTGAGTATATTAATTATTTTATAATAAATTGTATAGTAAAAACTTTCATTTTCAGGAAAGTGTCAAATTTTTTAGGACAGTCCAAAATAGTAAATAAGTCAATTTTGTTAGGACGGAGAGAGTACTATTTATCATAGTTGTAAAGTTGTACTTAAAAAAACATTGAGTTTATACCACAAATTGGTAAGAGGATACAAATAAAATTGTTTGTCAAAAAGTTTTATTTATTTAACCCTCAATTTCACGGAGAGTTTTGTTCAAAGGCAGACTGAGCTGGAGATATAAAAGATTCTTCGTGCTTTAGTGCAAGTCTAGGCCCGCTTTCATTTTGATCTTCATTGCCAAAGTGGCGTGAAGACGGCAATAAGGGGTCCGTCCTTGTCATCTACGGTGGTCTAATGAAGATAAAGGTACGTCGATTAATGCCCTGTTTGATTCGGGAAAGAAAACAGCAAGAGCAGGGTTGATGGTAGCGATATCTATAAAAAAAAAAAAAAAGGTTGATGGTATCGATTAATAAATCACATATATAAATAATTTTTAATAAAATAATATTTTTTGAACTTTATATATCATTATTAATTTTAAATAAAATTACGTAACTTTATATCTATCATTTATTAGAACTCTTCCGAGTTAGTTTTTGGGTTGAACAAAATATTTAATACATGTCGCTATTCCGAATCTAGAGGGGAGTGAATAAAATTATAATATTAATTAACATTCAATGTCTATATATTATTTGAAATAAATAATTAAATATCACGATTAAATTAATATTTGTCAAAAATTACAATAAATGTAACTTTATCTAATTGTGAAGATTTTGCTTTTTGAAACTCTAAATATTTAGATTGTTTTGATTTTAGGTACTCACAAATACCTGAAGCGTTTTAACATCATAATTAACTTTTAGGACTAAAGTGTAAAATTATCTATAATGGGGGTTAATAAATAATTTTTCAAAAGCTAAAAAACTATTTTGTAATATTTTTACAGAGTAAATTGGAACAAGTTAAAGTTTTAGGTTAAAAATGAAATGTTATAAAAAATATTAAGATTAAAGTATAGTACTCTAAATGTTGAATAAGAAATTTAAAGAATTGTTAAATTTTCACTATCGAATTCTTGAAGCTAAGATCTTAAAAATAAGATAAAGAATCAGCTTGATAAATATTTTTAATTTTTATGAATGAAGTAATAAATAGTCTTTATAAATTTAAAAGTACACATATTATTGAGGTGCATAAGCTTGAATCTTCATATAATTTTTTTTTTTTTTTTGTCTATATGGTAAATCTCACTATTCATTAATTAACTAACTTAAATTATATCAAAATAATGAAACTCATAGTATTAGATTCATCTAGTGAAAAAATAAAATGAAGGTCGAATTTCTCAATAAAATGAGATAATAAAAACAAGTTTCCATAGCTTTAAAATAATGTAGTTAATAAAGTTTTTTTTATCAAGATTATGAAGTTCATGTAGAAAATAATAAAATTTTCCCTTCAATTTCTTTGGAATTGTGAGGGAAAAAGTGAAGAACTTTTGCCCACGGATAATAAGTTGTGGTAAAGCAATAATAATATAAAAAATTACCTCATCCGTTTCAAAATACTTGTTCATGAAGTTATTTGCCTACGGATTAAGGGTGTTGAAAATAATATTACAATTTAGATAAAGATCATATTCTGCCAATATTAAAAATATAACAACTATTGGTTGGTAAAAATTCCTAAAAAATGTAAGAAGGAAAAAGATTTTTGAAAAGTTGTGTAATTGTACACAGATTAAGAATATTAAAAATAATTCTACAATTTAGATAAAATTTCTATTCAACCAATATTAAAAATATGACAGCTATTAGTTAGTAAAAATTTTTAAAAAGTACTCTCTTCTTCCCAAATTATCAGTTAACTTTCTAACTTAATCTTTGTCCCAATTTATTTGTCCCTTTAGGAAATTAAGATTTAATATTTCAAATTTACTCCTAGCTAATAGTATTTTATTTCCCAAACATATTAAAATATAGTCACAATCTCATTTTACAAATTCTGATATTTATGCCCTTCTTGTTAATTCTCAAGAAATATTAATAGCAACTTGGAGAGAGAACTAAATACTCATCAATATTTTTACCTATTTTTTAGCAAGAATTAAATACTTAGGAGAAAGAAGTAATTTAGAATTATATCAAAGTTTTAGAATTTGTGTACTTCGTAATATAAAGAGAGATACTTATCATTGAATTGTAAGGGTAAAAATGGAAGAGAATGTTTAATTAACTAAAAAATTTATTTTTCTTAATCTCCGCATAATCGGTTAAATTACTATTGTGGTAAAGCAATATTGTGGTAAAGCAATATTAATATAAAAAATTACTCTTTCCGTTTCAAAATATTTGTTCATGAAGCTATTTGCACACAAATTAAGAGTATTGAAAATAATTCTACAATTTAGACAAAATTTCTATTCGACCAATATCAAAAATACGACAGCTATTAGTTGGTGAAAATTCCTAAAAAGTACTCTCTTCGTCCCAAATTATTAATTAACTTTCTAACTTAATCTTTGTCCCAATTTATTTGTCCCTTTAGGAAATCAAGATTTAATATTCCAAATTTACCCCTAGTTAATAGTATTCTATTTCCCAAACATATTAAAATATAGTCAAAAATTCATTTTACAAGTTCAGATATGCATGCTCATCTTGTTAATTTCCAATAAATATTAAATAGCAACTTGGAGAGAGAACTAAATACTCATCAATATTTTTACCTATTTTTTAGCAAGAATTAAATACTTAGGAGAAAGAAGTAATTTAGAATTATATCAAAGTTTTAGAATTTGTGTACTTCGTAATATAAAGAGAGATACTTATCATTGAATTGTAAGGGTAAAAATAGAAGAGAATGTTTAATTAACTAAAAAATTTACTTTTCTTAATCTCCGCATAATCGGTTAAAGTGAACAGACAATTTGGGATGGAAGGAGGAAGAAGAAAAAAGAATTTTAAAAATTTGTATAGTTGACTTCGAATAAATAAAGGTAAAATGAAAAGAAACTAATAATTAATTTTAGAAATATGTACATAAATATTTATTTTGAAACAAATTAAAAAAACTTCATGAATAAATATTTTGAAACGGAGGGAGTACTATTTTATCACTATTGCAAAAATTTTAATTAACTCTATATTTGGTTAGAGTAGAAAGTAAAAGTATTTAAAGAAGGAAAGTAAATGTAGGAGTTAATATGGAAAACATTATGATTGCTTGGAGGTAAATTAAATGGATTAGAATTGATTTGAGATAAATTTTGTAAAAAATTATTAACTATGTGCAGCCAAGTGCAATCCAAAGAGAGAGAATATAATGTGTTTTGAGTAAATAATAATATCGAGAAATAAAAAATATATAAAATAATAATATATTTGAATTAAAATAAAATTTTATTTTGATATGGGATTAGAAAATTGTTGACCAAATAAAGTTAGGAAAGGAGGTAGTTTATCTTCCACATCAACAAATCTTTCCCTTCAACTTTGGAAGAATTAGAAAGTAAGGAATGTCAAAAGACTAATATATTCTTACTTTAATCTTTTTAATTGTTAAAATAATAAATATAATAAATATAATAATAATTTTAATTTACTTTCCCCGGCAAAAGTAAAGACATCACTCTGACGCCTCCTTCCCCATCCCCTTACCCTTATGGACCAAACAAACGATAAAATTGAGTTTTTACATAGATTTGTAAAAGATTGCGAATAAAAGTGTAGGCATTTTTTTTTTTTTTTTGGGTGAATATGTGGTGACAATTGGTGAACTTGAAATTGGAATCCAAGGAATTCCATTACAACTTAACCCTCAATTCTAGCAGAAAGTTTTGTTCAAAGACAGAATGTGTCGAAGAGATGAGATGATTCTTCATGCTCTGGTGCAAGTCTAGGCCCGCCTTCCTTTTCATCTTTATTCTCAAAGTGGCATGAAGACTGCATTGAAGGGTCCATCATCTAAGGTAATTCAGCCAGGATAAAGGTACTTCCATAAATGCTCTTTGAAGGAAGCAACAAGAGCAGGTTTGATGGCATATATGGTCACATGACATCCTATCAATAATCTTTGTGGAATTAGGGTCCCAAGGAGCATCTAAATACAAATTAAAATAAATTTCGCATAATAATAAATTTTTTAATAAAATAATATCTTTTTAAACGAGATATAAGCAATTATTATTAGTTATGTAAAATTACAAAAATCTCATATCCATCTTTCTACTCTTTGGACAAAGAAAAACAATAAACAATTATTTAGTATGAATACTAATACAATTTACTAGGTTAGTTAATTACTGTCTATCCGTAGCAACACTTTTTCCTTTCAAGTCTTTGGCTTGGGCAGCCATGGCATACATATTGAAATATTTTTTTTTTTTGTTAAGTAGAAACGTAAAATATTAAATATTTTATTGTAATTTAGAAAAAATAATTAAAAAGAGTGAATAAAATTATAACTTAAACTAATATTCAATGTCCATATATTATTATAAATAATTAATTAAAAATTATGATTAAATTAAGTGTTTGTCAAAAGTTGTAATAGAGTATGCAAAAGAAAGTTTAAAAAGAATGGAATAGGAAAAAAAAATTGACATTTTTTTGCATGTGATATATGATATAACTAACCATATATCATTAAATTTAATGCTCAACATCACATGAGATTAGAAATTAACAAGTTGCCATATCATTATCACTGGCTTCAAACAACTTTGTTTTTTTTAAAAAAATAATATTTAAAAAATGGCGAACTTATATGATAAATTTCCAATCCTTTCATTTTGAATAATAAAAAATTTATGATCTTCAATCTAAAACTTATTAAGTAGTAAGTCTTAAGTTCGATTTTTATTCCTACGTTCATAATATATCAAACATTTAGATAAATTGACTTCACATCTAATACCCAAATATATTCCATTTTGTTTCGTATTTTAAAATAACAGAGCAAAGACCAAAAAGGGGAAGGCAACAATTCAACATGCAACATCGAATTAAAATAATAACCAATGCTTTGAAAATAATATCAACAATATATTACCTCTTCATCAGTCAGGTTTTGACTGAAAATTCGAATAATACTAATTCCTGCTTTAAAAATACGGTCTTGACTGTAAACCTTTTGATCCAATAGTTAGGTTGAAATTACTTTCTGGCACACAATGAAATACTCTAATGGTAGAAGTTTGTCCTCAATTCTTTCGTTTGGGATGTTAATGAGATACCTTGCAGTTTGCATCGCTTTCAGCCATTCAAGCGCAGTTGTTAATGCTTCAATAGGTTTTCTATGTGTGAGTCATAAAAATAGTTTCTGAATTTGACTATTTGCTTGACTTTTAACATTGAGTATTTTTATACTTATTAGTGGTTATATACAATTTATTTACACACTAATTAAAATTTAGATATTTGTTATGATATATTGTGAATTAGTGGAAACTCCACTAATTATGGATTTATGTGAATCATTAAGAAATTAGTGAAAGCTCCACTAATTAGTGAAAACTCCACTAATTATGAATTTTTATAAATGTCCATCATTTAGTGGAGACACCACTAATTAAAATTAGTGGAAGATGATGTATTCCATGATGTGTTCCATTAATTAAGAACTCTATAAATAGAGCTATTCTCTAAACTTGTAATACACCATCATTTTGTAAAAGAAAGAATTTTGATTGTGAGAGAAAGAAAGAGAGAGATTTGAAAAAAAATTTGTGCAAAGAATAATTAGAGTTTTATTAGTGTGTAGTGTGTAGATTTTTTTTCTAACACTACCCAAATTTTATAAATAGTTATCAGCACGAGTCTCTACCGTTACAAAAGCTAGAAGACTAAGCACGAGTCTCTACCGTTACCAAAGCCAGAAGACAGGTACACATTTATTAATCTCTATGGCTAATTATATGTCATGGGTTCTCGATACAGAAATGCATCTAAATGCTAAAGGCCTTATTGAAACTATTCAAACAAATAATAGTGCATCTGCACAATACAAGGCTAAAGTTTTTATTTTTATTCATCGTCATCTCGACGAAAATTTGAAAATGGAATATCTTACCGAAAAAGATCCATATATCTTGTGGGTAAATTTAAAAGAAAGATTTGACCACCTAAAGATGGTCGTACTACCCACTGCACGGTATGAATGGTTGCACCTGAGGTTACAAGATTTTAAAACCGTGAATGAATATAGCTCCGCAATGTATAAAATTACATCTCAGTTAAAATTATGTGGAGAAAAAGTGACTGATGAAAATATGTTGGAAAAATATTCTCCACCTTTCATGCCTTGAATATTGTCCTGCAGCAACAATATCGAGAAAAAGGGTATACCAAATTTACAGATTTAATGCCCTCCTTATTGCAGAGAAAAATTATGAGTTATTATTGCGAAATCATGAAGCCAGACCAACTGGCTCAACAGCACTCCCAAAAGTGAATGTTGTTGGCTCCAGCAGAAGCCATCGTTATAGTCGTGGTCGTGGCTGTGGCCGTGGTCGTGGTTATGGTCGTGGACACACTCGATATTTCCCTTATTATAATCATAATCAAGTTTTGAGAAATACTGGTCACTTGAAGTGGAACAGAAAAGATCATAAGGGAAAAGAAAAAGAAAAAGAAATGGAAAAAAAGTATGAGGATACATGTTATAGATGTGGCATGAATGTCCATTGGTCACGTAACTGTCGTACGTCCAAGCATTTAGTGGAATTATATCAAGCTTCACTAAAAAAGAACAATAAAAATGTTGAAGCAAATTTTTCTCAACATCCAGTGAATGATATTGAGGATGATGATATTGATCTTGAAGATCTTAATATCAATATTACTCATATGGATGTATCGGATTTTTTTGAACACCCAAACGGTATGATAGATTATTTAATTGGTGATGGCAGTGTTCACAAGAATTAAAGCATCACCCTGATATTTTTGTATTTTCATTTTCATTATATTCTAATAATATTTACGTTTGCATATATATATATATATATATATATATATATTTGTATTCAGATGGCTATTGTTAATGATGATGTATGCATATTATTGATAGTGGAACTACACACACCATACTAAAAAATGAGAAATATTTTTCTGATATCAAAATGGAATAAATAAATATTTATACGATAAACGGTAGTACAAATGTGATTGAAGGCTCTGGAAAAGCTAGTATATTGTTGCCTAAAGGAACAACAATTATTATTGATAAGGCACTATTTTCCTCAAAATCCAGAAGAAATTTATTAAGTTTTAAAGATATCCACAGAAATGGGTATCAGGTTGAAACAAATGAGGAAAATGGGATTGAGCATCTTTATATTACTCAAATTCATTAGGGTAAGAAATTTGTATTAGAAAAACTACCGTCTTTTTCTACTGGCCTATATTTTGCAAAAATACATACAATTGAAATTTATCATCTCGTAAACCAGAAGTTTACTGATTCTATTACTTTTAGCATTTGGTATAACCGGTTGGGTCATCCGGAATTTATCATGATGAGAAGAATCATTGAGAATACACATGGTCGTCCATTAAAAAATAAAAAGATATTGACATCAGAAAAATCCGCATGTGCTGCATGTTCCCTAGAAAAATTAATTGTTAGACCATCATCAGTAAAAGTAGGAGTTGAAAGTCCTACATTTCTTGAACGGATTCACGAAGATATCTATAGATCTATTGATCCACCATATGGACCGTTTAAATATTTTATGGTCTTAATTGATGCATCATCCCGATGGTCACATGTATATTTATTATCTACTCACAACCTAGCGTTTGCGAGATTACTTGCTCAAATAATTAAATTACGAGTACAATTTCCTGACCATCACATTAAAAATATCCGTTTGGATAATCCTAGTAAAAGTAGGAGTTGAAAGTCCTACATTTCTTGTACGGATTCACGAAGATATTTGTGGATCTATTGATCCACCATGTGGACTGTTTAAATATTTTATGGTCTTAGTTGATGCATCATCCCGATGGTCACATGTATGTTTATTATCTACTCACAACCTAGCGTTTGCGAGATTACTTGCTCAAATAATTAAATTACGAGTACAATTTCCTGACCATCACATTAAAAATATCCGTTTGGATAATCCTAGTGAATTTTCATCACATGCTTTTGATGTATATTACATGTCAATTGGGATTAATGTTGAACATCCTATAACTCATGTTCATACACAAAATGGTCTTACTGAATCTTTGATTAAAAGATTACAATTAATTACTAGACCATTATTAATGAAAACAAATCTTCCAACATCTGCCTGGGGACATGCTATTTTACATGTTGCAACACTTGTACGTATAAGGCCAGTTAGTTATCATAAATTCTCTCCTTTGCAATTGGCTTTTGGTTCAGAATCAAATATTGCTCATTTAAGAATTTTTGAGTGTGTTGTATATGTTTCAATTGCACAAAATCAACGTATAAAGATGGGTCCTCAAAGAAGAAATGGGATATACGTTGGATATGATTCTCCCTCTATTATCTAGTATGTTGAACCTTTGACAGGAGATATATTCACAGCAAGATTTGCTGATTATCATTTTGATGAATCATTATTCCCTAAATTAGGGGGAGAACAAAAACAGCATAAAAAGGATCTTACTTGGACAACATCTTTAAATTATCTTGATCCGCGTACAAGTGCATGTGAACTTGAAGTTCAAAAGATAATTTGTTTGCAAAGCATTGCAAATCAAATGCCAGACACTTTTATTTATTCCAAAAGAGTTACAAAATTGCATATTCCATTTATAAATACTCCTATTCGAATTGAAGTTTCAGCAAAATAAAAAATTATACCTATAGCTGTCGAGTCAAAAGTACGCCAGAAGCGTGGCCGACCTCTTGGTTCTAAAGATAAAAATCCTTGAAAGAAAAGAGGATTAAATGATCCAGAAGATCATATTGAAGAAAAGAATGATAAAGATCAAGAGAAAATTGATGACAAAGAACCAGAAGTTGATGAAAGTAACACTGAAATTTCTATTAATTATACCACTTCCGGTAGAAGTTGGAATCAGATAGAAATAATTATTAATAATATATTTGCATACAATACATATCTTGATGTTATACAGGATAGTAATGATCCTGAACCAATTTCAATTGATGAATGTCGGCATAAAAAAGATTTGCTATAATGAAAAAATGCGATTCAATCGGAGTTAAATGCACTGACAAAACGTGAAGTCTTCGGACTTGCAGTCCGAACACCAGAAGATGTAAAACCTATCAGCTACAAATGGATATTTGTGTGAAAACGCAATGAAAAGAATGAAATTGTACGATATAAAACGCGATTAGTAGCCCAATGTTTTTCACAAAGACAAGGTATTGATTATGATAAAACTTATTCTCCTGTTGTTGATGCTATTACACTCCGATATCTTATCAGTTTGGCAATACATGAAAAGATAGATATGCGCCTATTAGATGTTGTCACTGTTTACTTGTATGGAAATTTTGAAAATGATGTTTACATGAAAATTTTCGAAGAATTTCATATGCTTGAAGTATATAAACATTATCCTCGTAAAAATTACTCCATCAAGTTACAGAAATCATTATATGGCCTAAAGCAATTTGGACCCATGTGGTTCACTCGTCTTAGTGAATATCTATTGAAAGTGAGATTTAAAAATGACCAGGTATGTCCATGTGTTTTTATTAAGAAATTTGGTTCTAAATTTGTGATATTAGTTATATATGTTGATGATATTAATCTTATTGGAACTCCTGAAGAGCTCCAAGAAACAATGGATTATTTAAAAAGAGAATTTGAAATCAAGAATTATGGTAAAATCAAATTTTGCCTTGATTTACAAATTGAACATCTGGAAAGTGGAAGATTTATTCATCAATCAACATATACAACAAAAGTTCTCAAAAGATTTTACATGGACAAAGTACATCAATTGAGTATTCCAATGATCGTCCAATCATTAAATGTGAATAAAGATCCATTCCGACCTCAAGAAGATAATAAAGAACTCCTTGATCTTGAAGTAACATATCTCAGTGCAATTGGTGCATTGATGTATCTTGCTAATAATATACGACTTGATATTGCTTTTGCTGTCAATTTATTAGCAAGATTTAGTTCTTCACCAACACAACAACATTGGAATAGAATTAAACAAATCATTCAATATCTCCAAGGTACAATTGATCTCGGATTATTTTATTTAAATAAAACCAGCCCAACATTGATAGGTTATACAGATGTTGGTTATTTATCTGATCCACATAAATCACGTTCTCAAACGGGCTATCTATTTACATGTGGAAATACTGCTATGTCATGGCGTTGTACAAAACAATCTATAGCAGCTACTTCTTCAAATCATATTGAAATTATAACCATTCATGAAGCACGTCGAGAATGTGTATGGCTAAGATCCATGATTCATTATATCCGAGAAAGTTGTGGATTATCATCGATCAAAGATATTCCAACTTCTCTTTATGAAAACAATGCAGCTTACATAGCTCAATTATGAGGAGGATATATTAAAGGAGATCAGACAAAATATATTTCACTAAAATTCTTTTTTACTCATGAACTCCAGAAGAAAGGTGAAATTGATGTGCTACAAATTCGGTTATGTAACAACCTCGCAGATATTTTCACGAAAACTTTACCGACTGCAACATTTGAGAAGTTGAGATATAAAATCGATATGCGTCGGTTTAAAAATTTAAAGGAATCATCTCATCAGTGGGAATAATAAACAAACATATAGAATATTGTACTCTTTTTCTTTCACTAGATTTTTTTTCCCACTGAATTTTTATCTAGTAAGGTTTTAACGAGGTATATTCTTTATATAATGGATGAACATCCAAGGGGGAGTGTGATGATATATTGTGAATTAGTGGAAACTCCACTAATTATGGATTTATGTGAATTATTAGAAAATTAATGGAAGTTTCACTAATTAGTGAAAACTCCACTAATTATGAATTTTTATGGATGTCCATCATTTAGTGGAGACACTACTAATTAAGATTAGTGAAAGATGATATATTCCATGATATATTCCACTAATTAAGAGCTTTATAAATAGAGATATTCTCTAAACTTATAATACACCATTATTTTGTGAAAAAAAGAATTGTGATTGTGAGAGAAAATTGTGATAGAAAGAAAGAGAGAGATTTGAAGAAATTCTTGTGCAAAGAATAGTTAGAGTTTTATTAGCGTGTAGTATGTAAATTTTTTTTAACACTACCCAAATTTTATAATAATATTAAAATTTTTTTACTATTATTTCTTTTTACCCAAACAGGTTGGTTACACCTACAACTAAAATAGAAACGAAGCGTTTCATGGTTGAAGTATGCTTAATCTCGTCCAAATCATCACTATTCGTCAGGAATCTTTCAAGTAAGTTCCTTGGCTTCAACAAGCCATTTAGTACATGTCACTTCTTAGATCTAGAGACGAGTGAATAAAATTATAATTTTAATTAGCATTCAATGTCGGAAATTGCTAGAATTAAATACTTAAAATTACAATAAAATTAAGTATTTGTCAAACATTGTGATAAATCAAACTTTTTCCAATTGTCAAAAATTCACTTTTCAAAACTCTGAACACTGAGAAATAGCTTTAGCTCAGGGACGATCCATTTGACTACAGCAAACATTACTTGATATATGGGCAATAAGTAAAACTAGTATAAGATGAGATAAAATCAAGAGAGTCTTAGTATTAACTAGCTTTAGACAGTCTTTACGAAAAAAGCAACTATCCTAATCGAAATAGTCCCTTGTAAAAGAATCACAAGGGGGATATAATCGTTTAACCACGAGAAAAATCCAACGCTTTGGAGTCAATTTGGCATAATCGTTATCAAATGTAATTATACAAATCATGTTTTTACTAATAAGTGATTATAAAAAAATTAGAATTAAAATGTGATGATTTTATGTATTTAACAATTTAATTTTAAAAGTAATTTTAAATTATAAAATAATTTATATAAACTGTCACATTTACTTATATAAAAAAATAGTGATTAATTTTTTGTGTTAATATTTTTTTTACGACTAATTTATTTTATATCTATGTTTGTATGTTTATTATATTTATATTAAAAATAATTTTACAAACTAAGTAAAATCAGAGGAAAAATATTGATATTTAGCAATAAAAGATTTTATTTTATTAAAGAGATATAAATTAATAATATAGAAATAAAAATAGAAAAATAAATAAAGTTCTCAATTTAATTACTAATTTTTTATCGTTGAGAAACACATCAAGTAAATATTTTATAGTGATTCCTTACATCTGTTATAATTTTAGTATCGTATTATCTGTAACTAAATTAATTTTAATTTATATATGCTTTTCAACGATAAAAAATTAGGTTGATATTATGGATTTATACTTTTAAAGTTTCCACTAAAGCGGTTAAAATTGAACTGATTGTTAAACAATTGACCAAATAGTATAATTCTAAATTTTAAAATTCTAAAAAAGTGACATTGATCAATTTTACAAAAGAGGGGTACAAGAAAAAAAATATGATAATTAATATTCGAGGGACAAATGATTTAATAACCCTAAAATTAAAATACAGACGGGAAGTATATATTCTTATTCTTGCTTGTTAGCATACAAATGTCTCGATTTTTTAGTTTTCATTCATTTCCATTATAAAGCAAAGAAAAAACAAGAGTTGTCCAAAAACGTCTCCGTAGATTTCAGGAGGAAAATTTTGATGGCTGAGACTATTCTAGCAATCCTAGAACCACTAATTGGAAAATTTGGCGAGTACTTGGTGAATCCGATCAAGAATCAACCGAGTTATCTCTGTTGCTATTCCTGCAATGTTCGAAGACTTACTAATGAAGTTCCGGAGCTAAATACCCGAAGAGAGAGTGTGCAGCAAGATGTTGATGCAGCAAAGGACAATCTGGAAGTTATTCGACCTGAGGTTCTGTCTTGGATGAGTAAAGTGGAGGCGGTGCAGAGAGAGAGAGAGAGCAATAGGATTTGTAATGCTGCAGCAGAAGCTCAAAACAGCTGTCTCTCCAAATGGTGCCCGTTGCTGCACTACTCTTTAAGCCGAGGTGCCCAGAAGACAACTGAAGCTTCGATTGAACTTCGAAATACCAGGTTTGCCAACCCGGTAAACGCTGCAGATCTAGAGCCCATACCTGCTCCATCCGAACTTGAGTTCAAATCTTGTGATTTAAATGAGAAAGAAATTATGGATGCTTTGAAGGATGACAGTGTTTATTCAATCGGCTAATGTGGAATGGGAGGCGAAGGTAATACTATATATTGAAATTTATTTATGTTCATTAATAATAACAAAATCTTCAAGTTCTTGAACATTAGTAATGCTTTGGTTTGTGTTAAGCATTATATTCCCTTCAAAATTTTAGAAGACTTCTATCATTTTTGAACTTATTAACGGTGGCAGGGAAGACAACAATGGCATGGAAATTTGAGAAAAGGACACGGGAAAAGGCAGAGGATTTTGGTTTTAAGTTTGAGTGGGTTGTTATTCTTGGGATGGGCAACGGAAGTAACACACAAATATATAGAAAGATAAAAGAAAATAAATAAATAAAACAGAATACAAAAATTTAACATGGTTCAGTATTTCAATTAGACTTACATCCATGACTCTGAAGGAAAACACTCTACTATATAATTTTTAAACGGATAATATTACAAACTCTCACAAAATAACTCAAAGGCCCAAAAATCTCCCAATTTACTAGGCTCAATGAGTTGATGTACTCTCCCCAAAACAACACTAACTTATTTATAGGAAAATCCTTCCTTATCCTTTTTTTAAATTATCCCATGTGGGATTGAGAAAAACTCAACAAATCCTCCATTTTCTCAATTTTCCAAATTACAACAGAATCTGAAAATCTAACTCTATTCCCAATCCTTGCAGTCTTCTTCTCTGTTGCTTCTTCTGTTTTACTTCCTTCAAGTTGCTTCTTCAAGGAATGACTATCAAGATGGTAGATGTTTTTGCTCTTTTTTCTTTCTTGCATAACCAGAGAGTTCCCTTTATATATTTTGCAAGACTTTCCAACTCCAACATACTTGTATCCTTTTAATGCCATCACACCTAATGAAATAATGTTAACACTAAAGTAAAAAACATATCTTACATCATGAAGTATTTTGACTTCATCATTGTGGAGTTTAAGACGGACTCGTCCAATGCCTTCAACCTTTATCTTAGAGTTGTTCCCACGTTGATGTGGTCAAAATTCCCCAATTGCAAATCATCGAACATGTCTTGGTCCTTGCAAATATGCAAGTTTGATGCAGAATTCATTATCCAATTTTAATGTTTCTCATCAACAGTATCATTTGAACATCTCATCAATAGTAGATCATCATCCATTACCATATTTGTAAAGAAATCGCTTACTTTGACATTGCCCCTCATTTGTTCTCTTAGAGATTTTAAATCCTCTTTCATTTTTGGGCAACGACTTTGGATGTGACCAATTTTCCCACAGTAATAGCACTCAAGGTCACTATTATCATTTTAGTGGGATTTTCCTCTTCCTTGATCACCTCTTCTTTTGCTTTGACTCCTCCCTCTTCCCCAACTCTTTGTAGCTAATTCTCGACTATCTTCAAATTAATTTTCTTTTATCATCTAATGATTTTATTTTAAAGACTTCGACACTTCATTCAATTACAGTATATTTTTTCCTATTAGTAGTGACTGCACAAATGGCGTGTAAGTTTTGGATAGAGAAGCCAACAAGAGCAATGATTGCTCCTCATCTTCAATCTTCTCCCTTAAATTTTCAAGTCTAGATACTAACTCATTAAATTTATTTATATGATCAATAATGTTACCCCCTTCTTCCATCTTAAGCGAATATAGATCCAACTTCATCATCATACGGTTAGTCAGTGTCTTCGATGGATGATTTTTATTTAAAGTCTCCCACATCTTCTTAGGTGATGTCTCTTTCAACACTGTAACTTTAATATGTAGAACCAATGCTGACCAAATAATACTGACTGCCCTTTTTTGAATAGTACTCCAATCTGAATCCTTCATTCCTTCTGGTTTCTCATCTTCTAATGTAGAATCAAGACCCTAATGCACTAAGTAGTCTTGAGTTATGCATTACTACAAAATGAAGTCAATCTTTCCATCAAACAATGGAGGTAAAATCTCATTCTTCATATATGTGATATTTAAAGAATCCATAATAAAATATCTTACATTTACATGACACAAAAATTACCTCTTACTCAGAACTACTGATGAAGTACCTCTTGCTCATTTTCTCTCCTCCCTAGACCCGAACCTTGCTCTTCTTCTAAACCGGAACCTTTGTTCTTCTCCCAAGCCGGAACCAGGAACCGGAACCTAGCTTTGACACCACTTGTTGGGATGGGCAACGAAGGCAACACACAAATATATAAAAGATGAAAGAAAATAAATAAATAAAATAAAATACAAAAATTTAACGTGGTTTAATCTCTCAATTAAACTTACATGCACGACCCCGAAGGGAAACACTCCATTATGTAATTTTTGAACGGACAAAATTACAAACTCTCACAAAATAACTCAAAAATCCAAAAACCTCCCAATTTACTAGGCTCAATGAGTTGGTGTACTTTCCCCAAAACAACACTAACATATTTATACGGAAATCCTTCCTTACTATTTTTTTTAAATTATCCCATGTAGGATTGAGAAAAACTCAACAGTTATGTCAATCGTCTCTCAACAGCCAAACCTATCAACGCTTCAACAGCAGATTGTAGTAGTATTAAGCCTTCAATTAGACCAAGTACCTCCGATATATCAAGATCACGCAATATTACTCAATACCAGACTAAAGGCACCAGAGAATGTCCTCATCATTTTAGATGATGTTTAGGATAGGTTGGATATCGAGGAAATAGGGATTCCATCCAAAAGCACCCATGTTGGATGCAAACTCCTCCTAACATCTCGAAACCAGAATGCTATAACACTAACTGTGGAAGATGCGAAGGTTATCTCATTGGAAGTCTTAAATAAAGAAGAATCTCTTAAATGAAGAAGAATCCTGCAATTTTTTTGGGAAGAATGTTGGAAACTCAATTGACTCACCTGATCTACAATAAATTGCAAAAGAAGTTGTCGCAGAATGTAAAGGGTTGCCCCTTGCCCTTGTAAGTCTTGGCGGTGCACTAAGAGGCTGCCGAGGGAAATCTTCTTGGGAGGATTCACTTCGTGGATTGCGGCAATCCATGCCAATAAATATGCCAGGTGTGCTAAAAGATGTTTATAGGACACTTTGGTGGAGCTTCAATGGATTGGAAAGTGAGGAATATAGGCATGTCTTTCTACTTTGTTGTTTGTTTCCCAAAGATTCTAAGATTTCACTTGAAGAATTGGTCAGTTACAGAGTAGGACTATGAATTTTCAAGGGCAGACAGAATTTGAGACAAGCTAGGAACATATTAGAAAATATAGTTGGCAACCTTATCACTCGTTCCTTACTTATAAAAAGTGGTACTTGCAATTGGGGTAATTAGCATGTCAAAATGCATGATATTATTCGTAACGTGGGCATATGGAATATTACATCTGAGAGGAAGCATGTATTCATGATATTTCATGGAAAGGAGCGGCCAAAGCCAAAGGAGGATTCTTAGGCTAATTACACTTGTATTTCACTAAGCATCTCCAAAGCAGATATTGATGTTCCAGAATTTATAGACTGTCTGAGGCTTGAATTCATAAATATGGATTTCTGTGGTAATTTTGAATTACCAGAGAACATTTTTGGTGGTATGACAAGGCTGAAAGTTTTGGAGGCTTCTGGAATCAAATCACTGCCTTCATAAGTACATTTACTAAAAGGTGTTTAGACTTTGTGCCTATTTTCTTGTAAGTTGGAGGAGACATTAGTGATTCGAGCGGAGTTTTTGACAATTTGGGTCAAAATCCATTATACCCACTGCCATTGGGATGGGAATCTGATGAGTCTACGAATAGGGGGTTCCTCGCGATTGCTAAGCGCGAGGTGTAAGGCGACCTCGCACCTGGCTATCGCGAGGCGGTGCCCTCTTGCCCGTGAGCTTTTTCCCGATCAAGTGTCATGATTTTTTGTGCAAATTATGGTCAATTCCCGATCAAGATGTCATGAGTTTCAGTACCAAATGATGGTTTCGGTGGAGAAGGGAACTCGCGTCTGGCAGGCGCGAGGTCTGTTGGAACTCGTGTATGCTAGGTGCGAGCTATTCGGTTGAAAAAAAAAAAGAGTAGGATTTTAAGTATGAGTGGGCAAGCTTTAAGTTAAAGTTTAATTTATAATATTTAATTACAATTGATTATAAATATCAATTAATTTACAAAAAATATAAAAATTTCAAATCTCAATTATCTAAATTGAATAATAATTGAATATTTCATACACATTTATGTATTTTGTTTATTTTTTTTAAAAAAAATGTATGAAATTAAGTTTTTTTAAGTCAAGTTTTATATATAATATTAATTATAATTAATTTTAAATTTTAATTATTTGTAAAAGCTAATCTCTCTCTCTTTTTTTTTTCTTTTTATAAGGGGATTTGAAAATAAAGGATATATAATTAATTTTATATTAAAAATTCACAATAAATTCAAAGTATTATTTAATATTTGATTTTTTAAATATCATAAATTTGAAAATAATGTTTTATTATTTCTATTTTAACTTAAAATTTGAATCTAATTGTGACTATTAATCAAATATAATTCCTCTTTTCATTCCTTAATTGTGATAATTTCATAAATATTTACATTCCTTAATTGCGAGGCCCGTAGGGTCTTTTACTTTTTTTTTAATTCGTAATTATTAGATAAGTAATTAAAAAAAGTTTTGAATACATTTGTATTATTTTTTTTCTAATTTAAAATTTCAAATAATTTTAAATAATTATCTGTAGAATAAAAGATGAAAATATTATCTGTAATTCTCTCAAAAATAATTTTAAGTTTAATTATTTGCTAAAGTATAATCTATAATATTTAATTACAATTGATTATAATTATCAATTGTCTGTAAAAAATACCAGGCACTTTTTTTAATTTCAAACAAAAAGGTATGAACTTCATAATTGAATATAAAATTATGTCTTAAAAGTTAAATCTTCTAAACCCTAAATTATATAATATCATTTTAAAAAGATGCGATTATTAACAAGAATTTAATTACTTGAAAAATAGGGAATGTAAAAGACATAAATGAATTATTTAAAAAAAATATCAAATTATATATCAAGTAGTCATATTATACATGAAATTATTTAATAGAAGGATGCCAACTAGTCCTATAATGATATCCTCAACGGTTCATCGGAGTCTGAACTCATCTTGGAGGTTGTTTTTGAAGTTGTGGTTCAGGTGGTCTCTCATCGTGTTCTTCTGTAGCGTATGAGGGACCTGCATCCTCTTCAGACTACAAATGCCGTCTACGAAACCACTTAGTAGATGGACCAACATCGTGCTCACTGAAATAAGAATGGCACCTAGTATAAAAAATTAGGTGTTGTGGAGTAATGAAATCATCAATCGCTGCAGGATTACTTGTCACATAATCACCTTCATCTGCCGGCACAGGTGACTAGTGATCCTATTGAGGAACTTCGTCAATTGTAGCACGCCGACGTGTCTGCCTATCGCCCATTCGAATTGGTGGTACTTCTCGAGGGACTTGTTGCGGAATCTGATATATTGAATCAGAAGAATACGATCGTTTGGATGACTCGTATGGCATGCTATTTAGACTATCTGCTTCGCCATCAGCAATCAATATACACTTGGCAATATCCGATATTCTTTCAAAGTCTTACTAAACTTACGATGTATCATTATGTTGAGACGTTTCGTTGCTTATGTGTAAAATCCGACGCAGCGCGTCGACCTGCATATGCATTTTTAGGAATGTAATAAAAATATATGAATAAATTATAATTTATATATACTTACATGTACAAAAAAAAAATTACTTACATATACTTCAAGTGCTGAACTAATAGATTGGTAACTCATGGGATTCAGTTGTTGTATGACTGAATTGTCAATCAACCACCGTGTGCAAGTCCAATACCACGCAACATAATCAGCTAAAATCACAACTTGCCTAAAAGTGAGTTGTCGTGCTATAACATATGCGTGATAGTTTATCCAGTTAGAACAATGCAGCGCATCAACCTCATCCCAAGCAGCACCAATAGTACGCAGGTCACTCCGGTGTAAATTTGACCATGTGTCAACAGCATCAAAAATTAATTGCACCATTTCAAATTGTTGCATGACTTTTTTGGGTTGATGCTCCATCGTCTCTTAATACAATAGTGATGTAATAGAAACTCAAATTTATTATCCATGCATGCAATATGGAGGAAGAGATGCCAACATGTGTTCATTGTATAGTTGCTAAATAAACTGCACAAGTTAATTCGATTTTAATATCAAATAATAAATAATGATAATTTATAATACTTATCTAATTGTGCATTTAAAGATATAATACTTACATAATTGTGTCATATCCGATCTAACTGATCTTTGTATGCAATCAGGACATGTGTTGGGATGTGAAAAAGTTCTAACGGACCCTGTCATACTGCCCATCTCGGCGCATGTTGTGCAATATCCTCTATTGGACATACTTTATCCATTCTGATAGTAGGAATGTGCTCCCATACCCGTAACTATTACAAAAGTAATAATATTTTATAATTAGATTTCATAATTATTTTTACAAAGAACTACTAATAATTTTAAAATTAGATCTCATAATTATTTTTATTTCGTACCTAAATTAATAGTAGATGACCACTGATTTGATGAGCCGTGTATGAAGTAGCGTTGCATATACAACGATACAAATGTGCCAGTGCTACACTTTCCCAACTAAAGGTCCCCGACAAGTCTAACTCACGGATGTATCTGAGGAAGCGTAAATAAACACGGTTCTCAGATTTGTCCAAAAACAGGAACCTGCCAAGAAGCTGCATGATACGACACTAGGTGTGCTGTGTAACCATATCTGTAATTGCGTTTGGTGGGAATAGTTGAATCAGGGCTCTTTCAAATGCGCTTAATCTCAATCGAGAATCATCTAGGTCCATGCCTATGGGTCAAAAATCGAGAAGCACATCGCACAAGACATATAGCTCCTCTTGTGAGTAGTTGAACCCACAACCAATAATCGGATTACCATCAATGCGTAAACTAAATAGGAACTCTACATCTTGGAGTGTAATAGTCGTCTCGTCAACTAGGAGGTGGAAGGTGTGTGTCTCCTGACGCCATCTCTCCACTAATGCCGTAATAAGTGGATGGTCAATTTTTATATAAAGTAGACGGATGATTCCACTGAACCCAACTACATCTATAAGCTGCATGACATAGGGATTGAATGGTCGAGCATCCCAAAATGTGCTGTCATGACACTGTACATATAGTACTTGATCTTCTAGCTGCCTTGCCCAAACATAAGTCGACCGATGTCTACGCTGTAGGGTCAACAAATCCGAGACAACAGGTCTAGGATTGACTCCCTTAGCTATAGATTCAGACATATTATCCTAAAACCACAACATGTTTAAATGAGTAGTAAGTATATCATTTAATAAAACAAAGTAAAATATCAGCTAAAGACATAAAATAAGCGGAGGAAATATAGACGTTAAAAATTGAATGTATTTATTACGTTAAGACAATATTACTAAATGTGCTTGAATAAAGTTGATACAACAATTAGAGATATATGATATAATAATTTTCAATCATACAATCTACAGTAGAAAAATATATCATGAACTTTGTACAGCACTGTTGGGCCAATTCCTCCTATTATATCCAGTACGATAACAATTTCTATACTGGGTAGGTAACTTAAGATTGCGCTCGTCCATCTAATTTCTGATGCACAACGTCCTCATGCGACCGCAACGATGGTTCTTGAACCGATGAACATTTGGAGCCAATGTAAAAGGAGGATTGCGTCAGTAATCCTCGTGTGAAATGGGTCTAAATTGTCATGAATAAATCATCTGGTAGCATGTTGTGATGTTTAAGGGTGACACAAGATCCCATGGATTCAACCATATTTGTTGATAAGTTACAAATGCGTGCGAATAAGGTATTTCAGATATTTGCCATTTGCAGTAACTGCAGGTCCTTGAACCAAGATCAATTTGGTATAAATTATTCTCCTTCCCATGCTCACGAAATGGTGATAAAACATTAAAAATGCCCCGGCTTTGATCATAAGCTTGCACAATGTGACTTTTCCCCTTTAGCTCATTCTTCACAATTTTAGACCATATCCGAGAAGGAAAAGTGATATCTACCATGGTTAGCTTCCTCTCTGTGGTCGTTAAAGTATTTGATTATTTTTTTAAAAGAAGACTCAACAATCACCTTGATAAATAGAGCACGTATAGCTTTGACAACACTGTTAAGTGATTCTACTATAATAGTTGTCATATTACCAAATCAATGTCTACCGTCATAAGCAAGTGTCCACTGCTCATTCTGGATCATATTAACGGTGGATTATATAAACGTACCAATTTAGTGGGTCAATCATGCTGTTGTTGCATTACAGAAGGACCGAGAATCTATCATTCAGCATCGCCACCCCCCTCATCCTCGTCCTTATTCAGAGTTTCTTCCGTAGCTAGCCCATCAACATCTGACATAAGTCCTAAACTGTCCACAGTCGTTTTCGGTGCACCCACTTAATTTGGCTCTCGAGCAACCCATTCATCAACTGGAGTTACATCTAACGAAACACCGATTTCTGCAGCTGAAAACAGTGGTGTGGTCGCCTCTGGTTGGAAGGGTTGAGTGTGGACATGAAGTGGAGATGTAACAAACCCTGTCAAGGTTGACATATATTGATTGCTTGGTCCAACAACTGAAGTATCCGAAACCGATGTAATGTGAATGGATTGGAAAGTATAAGTCGGGAGATGTGGTTGAATATTGGGGTCAACAGGTTTAGGTAGATTTAATTCAAAATAAGACATGTTCTCAGGAGTAGCTAAGTTTAGTAATTTAGTGAATGTCCCAATGGCAGCTGCTAGGCTATTATGCTCAACTTGATCTGTAACTGCTATATTCGGAATCTGGATGATCTCATGATAAACATGCAGATCAATTGGTTATCCTTTTCACGATAGATGAATAGTACCACAAACTTTCCATATAGTCATTATTTGTTATAAAAGTTGTTGTAGACCTTACTGCTATACAAATAATATTGTCTTCTCTTATTGTGATTTGTAACTAAACAGTAGCCATATCAAATCCTCGGATAGCACATATTTTTTTGACTAAACCGAGGAAGTTAACTCGATTTCTAATAATCAACGCTTTACGACATGGACCATTAAAAAAATCACCGTGTGGGGTGTATATAATCTCGCAATCCCAATATAACTGTAATATAACAAATTATTCTAGTGACATTGTACCTATACAAATTAGATAAATTTTGTCGATTAAAAAAATAAATTCTAACAATATAAACCCTAAACCAATATCAAATTAATCAGCACAAACATATCCCAAAAAAACAAAATATTTGGTATGTGCCAAAACGAGTATTTAATATATCTCAAACTAATTATTTCATATTGCATCATTTAATATATGAGCCGCAAAATTTTATTATTTTGCTTATTAAAATAATATATAAGGTACTTAGCTATTACTTCCTCCGTCCCAACAAAATTGACCTACTTACTATTTTGAGCTATCCCAAAAAATTTTACACTTTTCTTAAAAGGAAAATTTTTACTATACAATTTATTATAAAATAATCAATATACTCCACATATAATATTTTTATATACTTAGATTTGATATAAACTATTATGGGACCTATATTTTCTTATTTTTATTATACTATATTATATTATATTATTATTATATTCTAACTTTTACTTTTGTATAAAATATCGTGCCAAGTCAACCAGTGTCAATTTTAGTGGGACGGAGGGAGTATAAAATTAACTAAAATAATTAAAATTAATTTTTCAAGGAGTTAAGATATATTTAATAATGTTTGCATTTATATTTAAAAAATTTAGTTATACAATTCATTTGTACAAATTTAATTTGTACATAAAAAAGTTAAGGATCACTTTTTTTTTTTTTTTAATGTAATGAATCTAGAGAGAATTGTAAAAAAAATCTATCGCGTTAAACAAATAATTTAATTGTTAAGAATTGTAAGTTTTTTTAAATAATAAAAAATTTGAAAGTAAATTTATAAATTTATTTGACTTTAACATAAAATACCAGTTTCATTTTTTCTTTTGGTCACTAAAGATTTGTGATATTAAATTTTAATTGTATTGGAAACACTCTCCTCAACGATAAATTTCTCACACACTTGAGAGCTAAAATATATAACTTTATGATTATACAAAAATAGACTTCCTTTAATGATTTTTCTATTTTCTAACAATTAGATCTCTTTTTTATCTCAATATTTTTTCAAATTGGTTTTTTGCAAGGGCTTAAAATTTTCTATTTTCTAACCTTTTGTTATTTTACTTCAAATTAATAATTTAATTTAATTATTGATGAATCTTGTAGTTCTCAATCTTAGTTTACCACTTTTGTTGGATTAGTATTTTAATATCATCATCACAGAGCAGCATAGTTAGTACTCTTTGTTGATAGTCTTTTCATGAAACTAAAGGAAATAAGGCAGCCATACCCCTTAGTGGTGAAACAATGGTGGTATGGAAACAGTTCCTTTTAGAATTTCTCTTTTGATAATTGTGGCATATGATTCGAACCTCCTCTTCAATAACTTAACACAACATAGTTATCTGGGTTTTTTGTTTTTATTTAATTTAAACAATTTTTTTAAAAAAATTACAATATAATTAGACCTTAAATATTTTCTGGACTAACAAATGTATTTCTATTATGAATATATTGTGAATGGAATTTGTGGAAACTCCATTAATTATGAATTTTTATTGATGTCCACCATTTAGTGAAGACACCACTAATTAAGATTAGTGGAAGATGATGTATTCCACTAATTAAGAGATCTATAAATAGAGATATTCTCTAAGTTTGAAATACACTATCATTTTGTAAAAAGAATTGTGAAAGAAAATTGTGAGAGAAAATAAAGAGAGAAGTTTGAAGAAATTTTTGTGTAAAGAATAGTTAGAGTTTTCTTAGTGTGTAATGTGTAAATTTTATTCTAACACTACATTCTTAGTGTGTAGTGTGTAGATTTTATTCTAACGCTACCCAATTTTTATAACACGTTATCAGCACGAGTCTCTGTCATTACAAAAGCCAGAAGACTAAAGCACGAGTTTCTACCGTTACACAAGCCAGAAGATAGGTACGCATTTATTGATCCCTATGGCTAACCTTACTAAACTCGAATTTGTAGCCCTTGATATTTCTGGAAAAAATTATATGTCATGGGTTCTCGATGTAGAAATGCATCTAAATACTGAAGGCCTTAGTGAAACTATTCAAGAAAATAATAGTGAATCTGCACAACAAAAGGCCAAAGTTTTGATTTTTATCCATCGTCATATTGACGAAAAATTAAAAATAGAATATCTTACCGAAAAAGATCCAGATGTCCTCTGAGTAAATTTAAAAGAAAGATTTGACCACCTGAAGATGGTCGTACTACCCACTGCACGGTATGAATGGTTGCACCTGAGGTTGCAAGATTTTAAAACCGTGAATGAATATAGCTCCACGATATATAAAATTACCTCTCAATTAAAATTATGCGGAGAAAAAGTTACTGATGAAGATATACTGGAAAAAATATTCTCCACCTTTCATGCCTCGAATATTGTCCTACAGCAACAATATCAAGAAAAATGGTTTACAAAATTTACAAATTTAATTACTACTCTCCTCTTTGCAGAGAAAAATAATGAGTTATTATTGAGAAATTATGAAGCCAGACCAACTGGCTCAACAACACTCCCAGAAGTGAATGCTGTTGGCTCCAACAGAAGCCATCATTATAATCGTGGTCGTGGTCGTAAACACGCTCGATATTTCCCTTATCACAGTCATAATCAAGTTGTGAGAAATACTGGTCACCTGAAGTGAAATAGAAAAGATAATAAGGGAAAAGAAAAAGAAATGGAAGAAAAGTATGAGGATATATGTTATAGATGTGGTATGAAAAGTCATTAGTCACGTAATTGTCGTACGGCCAAACATTTAGTGGAATTATATCAAGTTTCACTAAAAAAGAACAATAAAAATATTGAAGCAAATTTTTCTCAACATCCAGTGAATGATGCTGAGGATGATGATATTGATCCTGAAGATCTTAATATTAATATTACCCATATAGATGTATCGGATTTTTTTGAACACCTAGACGATAAGATAGACCATTTAATTGGTGATGGCAGTGTTCAGAAGAACTAATGCTTCACCCTGATATGTTTGACTTTTCATTATATTCTAATAATATTTACGTTTGCATATATATATTTTTTTTGTTCAGATGGCTATTGTTAATGATGATGTATGTATTATTGATAGTGAAATTATACACACCATACTAAAAAATGAGAAATATTTTTCTAATCTTAAAATTGAATAAATAAATATTTATACAATAAACGGTAGTACAAATGTGATTGAAGGCTCCAAAAGAGCTAGTATATTGTTGCCTGAAGGAATAATAATTACTATTGATAATGCACTATTTTTCTCAAAATTCAGAAGAAATTTATTGAGTTTTAAAGATATTCGCAGAAATAGATATCATGTTGAAACAAATGAGGAAAATAGTATTGAACATCTTTAAATTACTCAAATTAATTTGAGTAAAAAATCTGTATTAGAAAAATTGTCGTTTTTTTTTACTGGCCTATATTTTGCAAATATACGTATAATTAAAATTCATCATCTCGTAAATTAGAAGTTTACTAATCCTATTACTTTTAGCATTTGGTATGACTGGTTGGGTCATCCGGGATTTACCATGATGAGAAGAATAATTGAGAATACACATGGTCATCCATTGAAAAATAAAAAGATATTGACATCTGAAAAATTCACATGTGTTACATGTTCTCTAAGAAAATTAATTGTTAGACCATCACCAGTAAAAGTAGGAATTGAAAGTCCTACATTTTTTGAACGGATTCACGGAGACATTTGTGGACCTATTGATCCACTATGTGGACCGTTCAAATATTTTATGGTTTTAATTGATGCATCATCTCGATGGTCATATGTGTGTTTATTATTTACTCGCAACTTGGTATTTACGAGATTACTTGCTCAAATAATTAAATTACGAGTACAATTTTCTGACCATCACATTAAAAATATCTGTTTGAATAATGCTGGTGAATTTTCATCACATGCTTTTGATGCATATTGCATGTCAATTGGGATTAATGTTGAACATCATGTCGTTCATATTCATATACAAAATAGTTTTGCTGAATCTTTTATTAAAAGATTACAATTAATTACTAGACCATTATTAATGAAAACAAATCTCCCAACATCTACCTAGGGACATGCTATTTTACATGCTGCAGCACTTGTACGTATAAGGCCGACTAGTTATTATAAATTCTCTCATTTGCAATTGCTTTTGGTTTAGAACCAAATATTACTCATTTAAGAATTTTTGGGTGTGTTGTATATGTTCCAATTGTACCAAACCAACGTATAAAGATAGGTCCTCAAAGAAGAAAAGGAATATACGTTGGATATGATTCTCCCTCTATTATCAGGTATGTTGAACCCCTGACAGGAGATATATTTATAGCAAGATTTGCTGATTGTCATTTTGATGAATCATTATTCCCTAAATTAGGAGAAGAACATAAACAGTATAAGAAAGATCTTACTTGGACAATATCATTAAATTATCTTGATCTGTGCACAAGCACATGTGAACTTGAAGTTTAAAAGATAATTCATTTGCAAAGTATTGCAAATCAAATGCCAGACATTTTTGTTGACTCCAGAAGAGTTACAAAATCACATATTCCAGCTATAAATGCTCCTATTCGAATTAAAGTTCCAGCAGAACAAAATATTAGACCTATAGCTGTTGAGTCAAAAGCATGCAGAAGCGTGGCCAACCTCTTGGTTCTAAAAATAAAAATCCTTGAAAGAAAGAGGAGTAAATGATCCAGATGATCATATTGAAGAAAAGAATGATAAAGACCAAGAGAAAACTGATGACAAAGAACCAAAAGTTGATGAAAATAACACTGAAATTTCTATCAATTATACCACTTCCGGTTGAAGTTGGAATCAGATAGAAACAATTATTGATAATATGTTAGCATATAATATATCTCTTGATGTTATACAGGATACTGATGATCCTGAACTAATATCAGTTGATGAATGTCGGCATAGAAAAGATTGGCTACAATGGAAAGATGCGATTCAATCGGAGTTAAATGCACTGACACAACATGAAGTCTTTGGACCTGCAGTCCGAACACCAGAAGGTGTAAAACCTGTTGGCTACAAATGGATATTTGTAAGAAAGCGCAATGAAAATAATGAAATTATACAGTATAAAGCACGGTTAGTAGCCCAAGGTTTTTCACAAAGACCAGGTATTGATTATGATAAAACTTATTCTCCTATTGTTGATGCTATTACACTTTGATATCTTATCAATTTGGCAATACATGAAAAGATAGATATGCCACTATTAGATGTTGTCACTGCTTACTTGTATAAAAATTTAGAAAAATGATGTTTACATGACAATCTCCGAAGAATTTCATATACCTGAAGCATATAAACATTATCCTCGTGAAAATTACTCCATCAAGTTGCAGAAATCATTATATGGCCTGAAACAATTTGGGCGCATGTGGTTCAATCGTCTTAGTGAATATTTATTGAAAACGAGATTTAAAAATGACCAGGTATGTCCATGTATTTTTATTAAGAAATCTAGTTCTAAATTTGTGATATATGTTGATGATATTAATCTTATTGGAACTCCTGAAGAGCTCCAAGAAACAATGGATTATTTAAAAAGAGAATTTGAAATCAAGGATTTTGGTAAAATCAAATTTTGCCTTGGTTTACAAATTGAACATTTGGAAAGTGGAAGATTTATTCATCAATCAACATATACAACAAAAGTTCTCAAAAGATTTTACATGGACAAAGTACATCCATTGAGTATTCCAATGATCGTCCAATCATTAAATGTGAATAAAGATCCATTCCGACCTCAAGAAGATGATAAAGAACTCCTTGGTCTTGAAGTACCATATCTCAGTGCAATTGGTACATTGATGTATCTTGCTAATAATACACGACCTGATATTGCTTTTGCTGTCAATTTATTAGCAAGATTTAGTTCTTCACCAACACGACGACATTGGAATAGAATTAAACAAATCATTCGATATCTCCAAGGTACAATTGATCTCAGATTATTTTATTTAAATAAAATCAGCCCAACATTGATAGGTTATATAGATGTTGGTTATTTATCTGATCCACATAAAGCACGTTCTCAAACGGGCTATCTATTTACATGTGAAAATACTGCTATATCATGGCGTTCTACAAAACAATCTATAGCAGCTTCTTCTTCAAATCATGCTAAAATTATAGCCATTCATGAAGCAAGTAGAGAATGTATATGGTTATGATCAATGATTCATTATATCCGAGAAAGTTGTGGATTATCATCTATCAGAGATATTCCAACTCCTCTTTATGAAGACAATGTAGTTTGCATAGCTCAATTACGAGGAGGATATATTAAAGGAGATCGGACAAAACATATTTCACCAAAATTCTTCTTTACTCATGAACTCCAAAAGAAAGGTGAAATTGATGTGCTACAAATTCGGTCATGTGACAACCTCGCAGATATTTTCACGAAGACTTTGCCGACTGTAACATTTGAGAAGTTGAAATATAAAATTGGTATGCGTCGATTCAAAGATTTAAAGGAATCATCTCATCAGGGGAGGTAATAAATAGACATATAGAATAGTGTACTCTTTTTCCTTCACTAAATTTTTTTTCCCATTGAGTTTTTATCTAATAAGGTTTTAACGAGGCATATTATTTATGTATTTATGTAATGGATAGACATCCAATGGGGAGTGTTATGAATATATTGTGAATGGAATTAGTGGAAACTCCACTAATTATGGATTTATGTGAATTATTAGGGAATTAGTGAAAACTCCACTAATTAATGGAAGCTCCACTAATTATGAATTTTTATGGATGTCCACCATTTAGTGGAGCCACCACTAATTAAGATTAGTGGAATATGATGTATTCCACTAATTAAGAGTTATATAAATAGAGTTGTTCTCTAAACTTGAAATACACCATCATTTTGTAAAAAGAATTGTGAAAGAAAATTGTGAGAGAAAATAAAGAGAGAAGTTTGAAGAAATTCTTGTGTAAAGAATAGTTAGAGTTTTCTTAGTGTGTAGTGTGTAAATTTTATTCTAACACTATATTTTTTAGTACGTAGTATGTAGATTTTATTCTAACACTATTCAAATTTTATAATAATGTCTTGCTTGTTTGGTTTTATAGTTGTGATTTTGATAATCCGCCAGGCCCTCAGCAATGGTGGGAACACAACCGTGGTAGTTTAATAGTTTGCAACAAATGGGCTTCAGCCCAATAGTATGCATGTTGATTTTTAGAACTTCATATTCTAAGCTGGCCCATTGTAGCTGCATGAGCCAATTTACCTAACGGGCTCGGTGACTACAAGTATGCCACGAAAGTTATTGTTCTTATTAATTAGAAAAAGTTAGTATCGAAATACGTAAGTTAATAAGATTTATATTTTCTAGATGAAACAATTAGTAGTGAAAGTTTAGAGTAAAAATATAAATTTATTTTCTAAACATATCAAAATAGAATATGTATACTTGATTCCAAACAAAGTAAATATTAAATTAAAAAAAAATCTCTTATATGGATCTATGAGAACGTTTGACCTAATAATAAAATAAATAAAAATAAAAGTATGGTAACCTAAGTGATTAAAACCAGTACAGACTGTAAGTTTAGTTTACATCAACCATTAATATATAAAAATAATTTATTACATACCGAAGCTATAAATTATTGTAAAAACAATGGCAAACAACAAGCTTTTCTGCTTCTCGAATACCTTTTATTTCCCAATTTTGAGGGTGACGAATAATTTGACTGACAGATCATCTTATTATGCATAAATCATTCACTTTGCAAAAATTTATTTTCCAGGAAGATATCCAACTCATCGTTCAAACAGGCATGGCGCCCGATAGATTCTCTATTTCATGTCAAGACATATTCCCAACCAATATGTTCATTTCCTCTGTCCACTGAACAGTCGTTATGTTTTTTGGTCTCATGCTTCTTTATATTTTCAAACCAAAAGGACAAGAATATTACAACAATCTCATGAATAAACTAATTATGCATGGTAAATTTCCTTCTAGCCGATAAAGCATTTTATGCATATTTTTCTGTGAGTCATTGAGAAAATTTGCATGCAAGACCAAGAAAGAGCACTTCAAAATGCCATATGCTACGTATCATTCCCATTATGTAAATATCGTTGATTTAGGAAAAGTTATATAAAATTATAAATTTTTAGCGTCTAGAAGATAAATCGCACTATTCTATTAATTAACTAAAATAATATTAGAAAAATAATGAAAGTAAGTAAAGTTGACGCCATTAGATTTATTTAGTTGTGATTTGAAATTCTTAATAAAATGAGGTAATGAATAAATTTTTTTTTCACAATTTTAGAATATTACAATTAATAAAATTCCTTTTGTTATGATTCTGAAGTTCTAATGGAGACTAATAATTTTTTACTTCTCGTTTCTCCAGAAATATGGCCACGAATATTAAATTGCGATAAAAAAAATTATAATAAAAAATTACTGTTTATCACTGTCACTTAAAAATGAGTTTCTACGACAAGAGGTTGTAATAAAAGTGTTGGCAAATTACTATGTATCACAGTCACTGAAAACTGGAATGCAAGGAATTTCACAGAGAGTTTTGCTGAAAGGCAGACTGATAAATGATTCTTCAGGCTTTAGTGCAAGTGTAGGCCCCGCCTTCATTTTCATGCTTACTCTGATAGTGGCATGAAGACAGCAACAAGCGGTCCCACCCTAAGGGCTTGGAGATGACAATTATTAAAAAAAAACGAGAAAAAGGACAAAGAAAGTTAGCAAAGCTGCGGGATTCCAATTTCTTCACCTACGCCCATAATATAAAACTAATCAATGAAACTGATCTTCACCTGCCCCCTATTGAGTTAAAAAGTTTAATCAATTTCTAAGAAATGAGAAAATTCTAAAAAGTTTCACCTGCTTTGTATTGGCAAATGTCATTGATAGGATAATACAATATAAATTAATGAAAACAAAAATGCTGGCATCTGTTGATAAACATATTAATATGATGATGCAAATAAGAATTGCCGACCCACTTAGTACTGAGAAAAAGTTGGTAAACGAAGAGGAAGTTTAACTTATGTTTGTGGGATTGTAGACCGCACACTTGATGGCTCTCAACAGCTTTAACGATTTAAAATAACAATAAGCAGTTGCTCCGTATATGAATAATTGGTGATTGTCAGAAGAAAACAACAAAAATGGGTTTGGTAGAATGGCCACAGCACATCAGAGACAAGTTCTTTCTTGTCTACATTTTGTTTTGTCAAGGACACAGACAATATGCTTTCACATTTACACTCTTTGCCTGAGCTGGGAATGTCTCTCCTTTTATATTTTTTGGTGTTTAAGCAAATATTACTTAATAAAATTTTAATATTTGTCCCTAATAGAAATCAAAGAGGAAAACACATTGAAACTTCAAATTAGTATCTGAAAATCCACGATGGAAAGGGGAGGTGAGGCAAGGAGAAGGGAAAGCGTAAAATCAACCGATAGGGTAAAGTCATGACTGCAAGGCTTTTTTTTTTTTCCTTACTTTCTTTTTTTCCCTCCTTCATTTCTCCCATTAATTGGGTTGATATTACTTTTTCCTCTTTAATTTTGAAGATGGTTTTATGTAAATTTAAAACCTATAGGTATGGGATGTGTTTTAGGTATGGGATTCTTCGTGATATAGTGCTAGTGTAGGCCGGCCTTCATTTTCCTCTTTTGTCTCAGAGTCCTACCCTCTCAAGATAAAAGGTGCGTTCAAAACTGCGCCATGTTTGACTCAGGCCAAGAAAACAACAAGAGCAGGTTTGGTGGAATGGTCACATAACGTCCTCTCAATAATTGCTGTGGTATTGGCGTCACATTAGAATAAATCATGTAATATTAGTAAAATTTCAATAAAATAATGTCACTTCTAAATGATGTACATGTAATTGTTATTAACTATGTGTCAATTGCGCAGTTTTAATAAGACTCTTCCCTGTTAGTTGCTTGACATGGACTGGACATTAGTACATGCATGTTGCCATTTCAAATCTGAACTTGTGGTTTATTTCGATTAGAAGATGTCTTTGCAATTATTAGCCAACCTTTGATGTTGCGTAAAACCTAAGAAGATTTTGGAAGTCTATTTATTGAAAATCTCTAGTATATCTTCAGAAGATCTTGCGGACAAATCTTGTAAATATTTTATTCCAAAATAGACATTGCCACAAAGAAAAGGAAATGCGAATGATTAAGAGATAGAATTTGCATTTAGCAGTTTTGTAATCCAATTGAACTACGTGCCTATACTGAGTATTAACAAAGCCGACTTGTAGAAGGAGTAGTGCACCAGAAGAAAGATAAATTCGCGAGCATATACGGACAAAAGAGTTGTGCGAAAAGATTGAGTGATTCTCATTATCATATTTTGAGAAAGATCTAATACTACCGCCATTAATGAGAGGTCGAGCAATTCTTTATTGATAGCGATTCAAGTATATTTGCATCCATGTTGTTGCATCTACATTGACAGACTTGAATCAAATTATCCTTCGAAATATCTTACCTTTTTGGTGAAAATGTTCGAGTTACTACAACAAGGATTGATGGTTGATCAATCAGACTAGATTGAGTTAAAAAATGGTCTTCTACAAGTTTGATAGAAAGAGTACTGTGTCGTATTTTATTAGATTCCATTAAAAATCCTTGGTGAATTGAGATAAGTATTGACATTGTAACTTTTGTTAAAAGTTTAGTGATTCTTTTACTAGTCGTAGACATGCGATGTAGATTGGTTGATAGGCGAATTGTATTATCAATTTACTCTATTTGTTTGACTCCTTACTTCACTGTTTGTCAAACTAAACTAACATAACTTTAACGGGGGGTTTAACAAAATAATAGAGATTAACAAGCCAAGCCCAACAAGTGGTATCAAAACAGTTTATCGTATTGGAAATTCTATTAACATAGCAGACGAGATTTGGAAAGTTGGTTTGGACTATGTCTGCACCAGTAGACAAAGGAAAATACAAATTATGCATATTGCTACATGGAAGATTAAGATAAGAATTTTTATCCAAAACTAGTATATTGCTACATGGAAAGCTGATAAAATTGAATGGAAACCACCACTAAAAGCAGGTACTAGTTCTGGTAACTTTTTTAATAAAGATTTCTTACCTAAAATTATTTGAATAATATAGAGATATTCAAACTCATTTTCTTCTATTGTTTTAATATGATATTCATTTCGATGAATATTTTTAAAACTTAATAAATTTCTTCGATGTTTTGAAGAAATTAACATTTTATGAATAATAACATTTATTCCTCTAGATAATAATATATTAACTCTTTCGTAGTCTTCAATCAATTTTACACTACCATTTATAGTATTAATATTTGATTTTCACATCTTTAGGTAAGAAAAATATTTTCTATCTTTCAATATGATGTATATTGTACCACTATCAATTACGTATATATCTGCAATGCCACTTTTATATCCAGTAAATGGAATAATAGCCCTCTAGATATAACAAAACATTTATAAAGTAAATATTTAAATAATAAAATAAAAACTTTAAATGTTAATTACTATTACAATTTCAAAAAGATAAAATATAAAATAAACATATTAAAAGTAAATTTTTAATTTTTCTGAACACTTTCATCATTAATCAAATGATCAATTCTTCATTTTGGATACTCAAAGAAATCAGCCATATCTAAGTGAGTTACATTAACATTAATATCTTCAAGGTTCGTATAATCATCACCATCACCACCACGAAGAGAATATTGTAAAATAAAATTTTCTTCTGTATTTTTTCCTTTCTTTTCAATAGAAGCCTAATAAAGATCCACAAGGTATTTTGTTATACGACAAATACGAGACCAATTTTATGCCACAATGATAACGTTTATTTTCATAATTTGTAAGAACCACATCTATTCTTTTTCCTTTCTCGTTATTTTTTTACTAGTTCTGGTGGTTATCATTATTTTGTCATAACTTTGTTTTAACTTTTGTGATCATAATGAATATTTATATTTTAACCCTGTATGCCTTCACGGCCACAACTACGATCACCACCTCTTCTGGAGCCAAAATCATGAGGTCTAATAGCATTCACTTATGGGAATGGAGTTGAACTTGTTGGTCAGGTTTCATGATTTTTTATTAATAACTCATTATTTTGCTGAGTTACGAGAAAGCAAGATATCAATTCTACATGTTTCGTGAATCACTTTTCTCGATATTGATACTGTACGAGCACATTTGAGGCATAAAAAGTAGAGAAAATTTCCTCCAACACATCTTCATCACAATTTTAACTGCGAGCTAATTTTAAACATAGTAGAATTATACTCACTAATATATTTCAAATCTTATAATCGCAAGTGCATCCAGTCATATCGTACTTTTGGAAGGACGATCATTTTCTGGTGGTCAAACTTTTCTTTCAAATTATTTGACAAAATAAGTGGATTTTTCACGGTAAGGTATTCCATTTTTAAATCTTCATGAAGATGATGGTAGAGAAAAATCATAACTTTAGCATTATTTTGTGATGATGATGGATTTCCTTCTACAATAGTATCTACCAGTCTTATTACAGCTAAATACATTTCAGCATCTAGTATCCAGGATAAATAAAATTTTTTGGTGATATCTAGAGTTGCAAATTCAAGTTTAGTGAGATTCGTTATATTAATACAAAATCATATAGAAAGATTGCATTTCTTTTTTTGTTTAGAAAACTTAAAAAATTAGACTACTTAATTGTACGGATCGAAAAAGTAACTTCGCTGGTGTTGGCTTGATTATCAACTTTAATAGTGCGTCTTGATTATAACATTGAGTAGAATAATTTTGCTAGAGTCTCGTACTGATAATATATTGTAAATTTGATTCCAAATAGAATTAAAAAAATAAAATAAAATACTAAAAATTAAAGAAGTTATATGAGAAGAGAGAAAAGGGAGAATTATTTAGATTCAAATGCTTAATTATGTTCGTTTATATAAGGTCCCTATCTATAGAGATTTAGATATATTATCTAAATGATAAGAAATGAATTTAATAAATACAATCTTATATTATCCATTAATAACCTTAGAAAAATGAACAGTCAAATTTATCTTCAAGATAAATGGATAGTTTCATGAAAATGAACAACCACTTATTATGTTCATAATAATAAAAAATAATATAGAAAAATAATTAAAGTTAGTATAGTTGACGCCATTAGATTCATTTAGTGAAAGAATAAGATGAGATTTGAAATTCTTAATAAAATGAGGTAATGAATAATAATTTTCATGGCTTTAGAATACTATAGTTAGTAAAGTTCTTTTTGTCAGGGTTCTTAAGTTTTTATGGAAACTAATAATTTTTACCCTCGTTTCTTCAGAAATGTGGCCAAAAAAAAAAAAAAATTGCCCATGAATATTATGTTGTGATAAAAAAAATTATTAATAAAAATTATTATTTAACACAGTTGTAAAATTGTGCTTAAAATGAGTTTTTACCACAGATTTGTAAGATGTTGTAATAAAAGTGTTGGCAAAAGGTTTTTTTTTCCCCTTTTTATATGTTGACAACTAGTGTCCCTACTCAATTTTTATTTTTCACAGAAAGTTTGATGAAAGAATTCTTCAGGCTTCAGCCCAAGTATAGGCCTACACTTAAGGAATATCCCACGAGGCATATTTCGCTATTATAGTACAAGTGTAGTGCTCACTGAGATATATCCCGCAATTTAAATCTTCTACACAGTTATAGAGGAGAGGCAGTAGGGCCCCTCAAGAATAGGGTTCATCCTTTTTAATGTAGGCCTCGCCTTCAATTTTATCTTTATGCTTTGTTTGGTTCGCGGAAGGGGAGAGGGAGGGGGAGGGGAAATGACTCATTTATTTCCACTAATGGAAGTAAATAAATTTACATTAATTTTGTTTGGTACAAATGAAAGGGAAGTGAATGAGAAATACTTTTCCTTATTTGGTTCTATTGAAAAAGTAAATGGGATGGAAGAATAATTTAACAAATTTACCTTTCTACCCATGAAATACCAGCCAATATATTTTACTTTTTTAATGCCAATTTGAAGCCTTTATCACTTGGTGTAATCATGGCAAAATGTCTGGAAGGCATTATCAATCAAGCTCCTATAGCAAAACTTCCATGAAAGGTAATACCAATTCTTTGTCACGGTGTTTGATGTTTCATCAAGTAAATTCCAGTGAAGCTTGCCAAAGACATTCAGTGGCCTTCAAAAGTAGAATTTTTGGATATTTCAAACAATATGCTAATAGGATTGATTTCTAAACAATATGCTAATAGGATTGAAATTTGATAAAAATTTCTAAGAAAAATGTTATATTTGATAATACAAACAATTGTTTGGCAAAAAAGCCAAAGCAAAGGTCACAAAAACAATGTCTTCCTGTGGTGAGGAAACCATTCGATTGCAACAATTGCAAAGTCTCTACCTATGTCAAGTACTACACTGAAACCATCTCCAAAACTAGAACTTCTGAAGCTAGAGCATAATCCTCCACAGTTGAAAAATCTCTACCCCTAACAAATCCTCCAGTATCAACACCCAAATTATCACCAAAGCTAGAGCAAAAACTAGTAGCAAAGCACCAAGATGTGACACAAATTCCAAGAAAATGCTATATTTGATGATGTAAAGAATTGTTTCACAGAAAAGCCAAAGCAAATGTCTCAAAAACAATGTCTTCTTATGTTGAGCAAACCAATTGATTGTAGCAATTGCGAAGTCTCTACTTACGTCAAGTCCTGCACTGAAACCATCTCCTAATCCTCCAGTACCAACAACAAAAAATCAGCAGCAAAACATCAGGCTAGTAATAATAGTAGATAACCACAAAAAAAAAAAAAAAATTGATACTAAATCAAAGATAATACTATAGAGGATTAAATTTCTTGGATATACCTAGTATTATAAAGGGTTCATCTATTGAAAAAACTAGTGTTAGAAATACTTGGGATGTAGAAAGAAGTTGACAACTTAAAATATCAATATCAAAAAGCTCCAACACTTATTTTGATGTAATATATGCAAGTGGATAATAACAAGTATAAGTTATTAACTCATTTGCTATTAGATAATTAATTGTTTAGTCATACAAATTGTTTTTAGATTATATAACTCAAGTTAAGCCAGATGTAAAATTTCTGTTGTTGGCACTTGGCAACCATTCTTAGATTGCAATTTTATAATTTGATATTAAAATATGTCAAATAGTAATTTAATAACAGAATCATACAATTTCAAGTACTTACCTTTGTAGCTAATAGTAATAGACCAAAAATGCCATTTGCAGTATTTAAGCCATATCAAGATAGGATTATTAGAATGTATGCCCAAAATGGCCTATTTATTTCTATATTTTAAAAATTAATAAAATTTTCATTCATTAATAGTTGTTTATTTACATTATTGCACATTAAGGTCTAATTATCTTAGTAAGTAATCTACATGATTAGGTTGTGCCTTCACATAAGATGTAGATTATAGGCTATTAACACATAAGCGAAAAATTATTCTTGATCAATTGATTAAACTTGATACTTCATCAATGTTTAGATCATTACACTATGGTTTCTAAATGGGGAACGATTAATTAACCAGTGAGTTGTTCACTCACACTAATAGTGTAAGCAGATATGGAATACGTAAAATTGGAACACGCGATAATAATTTTTATAAAAGTATTAAAATAAATAAAGATTGGTATCGCAACTACTACGTGGACGAGTACCCTAATATTTAACTATAAGTTGGTGGTCTAGTGAAGTTGGACTTGTACACATTGATGTATGTTGTGTGAGGTCCTATCGCAAGACCAATAACCTTTTATATTAGGTGTATGACTCTAGTTAATTAAGAGGGACTTATGAAATAGAGTTTTTATACTTCATTACGTGAAAAAATTACCTCATTGTGATTGTTCGGGATAATCTAAATAATTCAGAGCCCTAGAAAACATAACTAAGTATGTACACTTTTGGGTAGTTCCCTGTAATGAGTGGATACATACTGGAAGTTATGAATTATCGGACTAGCTATCAAAGGATGATATATGTCATTGAAAAATGTGTTAGTGTACTTTTCCTATCTCAATGATGGGTATTACGTAGAGGGGTACTTTGGTTATTATACCTATAGGTCAAAAACACTGCACTTGCAATATTACTCTCGGGGTCAATATTTTCATATGGTGATAAATGGAATATTTAAAATGATAAAATATGGTTATTTGTAAATCGGAGTATTTTTGCCATTTTAGCAGTTAAGAATAATATATCTTTTGATCCCCAGAATAGCTCAAATAACCTTAATAAATTTATTTACTATATGACTTATTGGGTGAATTTATTATTGGAAGGATTATTCTAGGAGTCTAATTAATTATTTATTTGGGTTAGAATAATTAATTGGGTCAATTTAATTTAATTATTTTATTAATTAATCATCTTGGATAATTTTATATTGGGCCCAAGTGGATTAATTAATTAATAAGAGAGCTAATTAATTAGTCTTGGACTAATTAAAAAAAAATCTTGGCCCACCAGGGTGTTGTGACGACTTAAGGAATTTTAGGAATCCTAGGGAGTCACCGTTGTACAAGAAAAAGGAAATAAAGGAAATAAAGAAAAAGAGGAAAAAGAAATACAAAGCCGGTTTGTTTTTTGTTTTGAGAAGGAATAGGAAAGCTGGTTTTTCTTTAAAAGGCATCACGTGTGCCTGGTATTGGGTTGACCAAATTTTGCGCATAAAGAAAACATGAGCTTTCGTTTTTTCCTTCATAAAAGCAAAAGGCCACCGGTTTTTTCATTTTTCCTTCGTTTTTCCTTTACCGTTTTAGCTCTTCCATTTTTTCTGTTTCTTTTGTTTCTCTTCACCCTAATCTACTTTCACCAGTAAAAGTCCTTAGAAGGTTCGAGAATGCTCTAGAAGGTTAAGAGTTAGTAAATATGGTAAGTGTTTGATGCGAAGGAGCCAACGGTTAGCTAGTATATCCGCGGAACAAATAGACATTCTAGTTGAGGAAGAGCCGTCAAACTCGAATCCTATTCCGATTATTTAAATAAAAAGCCCTAAAAGTAAGTATTCCTAAACTTTGGCTCAAAAAAAATTTAATTTTATGTTTTCTGTTACGTATTTAATTTTCTCGCGGTCCTTCAAGTGGTATCAGAGTCATAATTTTAATCTAGAAGCATGCTTAGGGTTAATAACCGAAAAAAGTGGTTCCTTTACTAATAAAATTATAATCTTTGTGATTGTATGGATCCCTCGTAGTTTTTTATATAGATAGATTTTATGTACGCCTCGCTTGTGGAGGCATAGATACCTGTAATTTATTGTTAATCGCTTTCTGTGGAATTTGTGTACGCTTCGCTTTAAAAGGCATAGGCATTTGATATTGTATTTCATTTTTTACCTACAAATTCATGTAACGAAAATGGTGCCTGGATCAACACGCAAAACCCTTGAAAAAAATCTGAAGGAAAATTGTAGAAAGCAGGAGATTTTTTTTTTTTTTTTCGCAGAAGCCAAGACAAAGCCCAGCCGCAGCCGGCTCATGTTTTGTTTTTTTCTCAAGGTCACAGCCGGATATGGACTATCCTCGGCTGATTTGCATTTTTCTGGTCTCTGCAGCTGCGACTGGTTTCTAGAGAACTGCGACTGGTCAACCGGTTTTCTGGCTGTGTAGCCACGGCTGACTTTGGGGATTTTTTCTCCTTGGCGACGCGGTTGGCTGAGAAGGAGCCGGCCCGGCTCGTGCGTTGGTGGACTAGTTCGAGTCCGCTTTGTATTGGTTTTGATCGACCGTTCAGCTCTTAGTTCGATTCTTTTCTGAAGTTTTTTTTTTAATTTTATTTCCTTGTAATTTATTTTTCTTTAGGGACCTATATCACACGAGATTATTTTCTTGCAATGATTTATTTATGGCATTAAATAATTTTACATGAAAATAGCTAGTAAAAGCGAAATTACCTTAGGATTAAATAAGATCATTTTAATTTTATTATTATTATGATATTTAATCCAGTATTTTGTCACATAAGAATTAAAGGTTAGAAATAGTATGTAAAAAAGTTTATTTTTTTAGTATGGCTATTTTATTTAATTTTGTGGTTAAATGCACATAGCTTTTTGAGAAATTACTTTTTCTCTAGAGAAAACAATTATGAAAAACGTTTAAAGTTGGAACTAAGTAGTTTAAAATTAAATTCATTGTTTATCTTCCAAACGGTTTGATCCTTCACATGGAGAATATTTTAAATTTTAATCATTTTAAATTTATTTCCTAGAAAATGGTTTTAACTTAAGTAGTGAAATAAAAATTCATAATTTATTCTCTTAAAGGGTTTTATCCTTGGCATGGAGAATAATGGTCGAATTTTTTTGTGTTTCCTAAAGTTAATAAAAATCAATTAAATTTTTTTAAAAAATATTTTCCCTAAAAACCTATTTTCTTAAAAGATTAAGTAGGAGAGGGGTTCCAATGGCCTCACGGCTTCCATCACGGATTCCTGTTAGAGATTTTGAATTTCCTTGTGTCATTTTGAGCATGACCGTCGTGTTATCCTCAATACACAACACATCATATTTTTTCTCTTATTAATGATTAAATCCCATATTTACCTCATATTTAATAATATTTTATTAAATTTTAATAGACGCATCATATTTTAAAGTCATTGTTTATCTTCCAAATGATTTTATCCTTCACATGGAGAATAATTTTAATATTTAATAATATTTTACCAGTTGTTCAGCTATGTGCCGAAGAGAGGCCCATAAATCAACCCTGCCATTCTTGTTACATGCAGCATAGACAATGATGCAAGAAATAGCTATGCCAAATACAAAAATATGCAGATGCACAAATTGAGAGCTATCTTCTAAAACTGATAAATGGATGTGATCCCTCCAGAAAATTCATATTTTTCCATTGAGATTTGAAAACCCATCTTGTACATATATCGTTGCAAATTATCAATAGATATCATAGGTTCCAAAAACCGCAAAAAAAATCAATATTATGAGGGCGAATCAGTTTTTTAAGTCTTCTGAACGAGAAGGCATTAGCAATGCCTCAAACGTTCCAGATGAGAGTATTCATGTTAACTAGTTGACAAAGGTAAAGAGGAATACTTTGATGGTGGTCTTCTCCTTTTGGGAGGCATCAAACGAATGCCTGAAGCAACACCCTCCTTCGTCTTCTTTTGCCTTTTAAGAGTTGTTTTCTTTCCGTCTACTACCACCTGGAGGAAGAGCAAGAAATCAGCTCTGAGAGGGGGCCTCTTTTTATCGGAGTTGTACTTCCTATGAGCATCTTGGGCCTCATCGTCACTAGACTCAGATATCTTAGAGATCAATTTGTTTGTATATGAGCAAGGCATGTCATCAATGATCTCACCTAGACGTCTATTCTCAGAAGATGATAATAGAGCCACATTAGAACTTGATGCATGTTTAGGATTGGGGCGTAACCCATAAAAGGCCGTTTGCTGTCCCCTAGCAGCATCGTCTCCCGGTGTTTCAATTGGGTTATGATTGCCTACCAAAGGGGCGGAGATTTGACTATTAGGGATCACAGCGGGTAATGCGAGGAGTATGCTTGGTTCTGAAAGAGGAAACTGCAATATAGTCAAGGGGATTTCGTGTTGTGTCTGCAGTTGCTGTGGCGGCACTGAAGCTTCTAGGATTTCTGGGCAATTTGCAATAGCTGGTGGGATAGCTGTCTGTGCCTTAGGAATCCATTGTTCCTTAGTCGAGGGAGGGGCAGGCTTAGGCACGGCCTTCTCTCTGAGACCGCAGCAAGAGACATCATGCCCGAGTCTAGAAAACTGCTTGCAATAAGATGGCATATTTTCGTAAGTCACTGATTGAAAAAACCCAGATGCACCTTTGCCTATCCAAATGGACGATGGGTTTGATTTAAGCAAATCCACTTCAATGCAAATTCTTGCAACACTAGGCCTCAAGAGATTCACCGTGGATTCATCAAGTTTCAATGGCCACCCGATCGTAGAAGCTATTGCGAAGAGAACATGCTTTCTGAATAGGTGAATTGGCAGATGCTCGAAGGAAACCCATAGTGGGACGATGGAGGGATCTGATGAAACTCTAAAGTCCTTACTCCATTTCAGAATGCGCATTGGAAACCCCTTAAGAAACCAGAGATTCTTCATCCAAAGTTGGAGATAGTCTTCCAAAGCAGGACGGATTAACACATGCTTCACGTCTAAAGATCCAATAATAACTTCCCCTCGCAGGCCAATAGTTTGAAACTCCCTTCATAGATCCTTCATAGATGGCAGATCTTGAGCAAAATTTCCCACCAATGTAAAACGGTAAGGAGTAGTAACTGAAGAAATCTCTTCATCATAGAAGAATATTGCCGAAAATCCCTTGTAAGAGGAAGGTTGTTTGATAGTGCAGCAGACATCACCAGATTTAGTAAAGAGATCTGCAAAGGACTTACGTCCCCATGCAACTGTAGGGGCCGGCACCGGCACTGGCTCAGCCGCCATGCTAGGGTTTGTCGTCACCAAGATCCGAAAAAGCATAAACCATACAAAATTCATATAATTACTACAAATGAAATTGTTTTTCTTTTCTCAAAAAGCTAGCAAAATAATCAAGTGTTTCTTACAAAAAATACACATATCTAAAATAACATAATTAATAAATAAAGATCAAAATACATGAGAGTTTAATATAGAATGTCCTGTTCACAAATGCTCAATCTTCAATATTCCTCAAAACATTCAACTTGTCCCACATAATGTATGATATAAAACGTATAAAATACAAATATTTGATATAATATTTCATTAAAATGAATCAACCTAAATACTCTAATATATTTTCACTTTTTTCTTTTATATCCTTCATCATTTGGGATTGAAACCCCTACTGTTTAACTTGCAATATTATTTCTTATATAACTAACATCAAACTTATATTACATATTGAAAATATCACCATTATTCTCAAATTTTTAAGTATATAAGGTTAGTTTTTTTTTTTTTTTAATACTCTGCATTTACATATGATATTTGAAAAAACCAATCATGCGATTCAGATTTTGTTTCAAATACAAAATAAAAAGTTTATAAAAACTTTAAAATAAACTAAAAAGTACATAAAATATTAAAATTAATTTTATTATTTTCTCTTATTCCACAAACAGGAAAAAAGATGAGATGAAGTATTAGCCACAATCATTACGTCTTTTATGATAAAAATTTAAAATTTTCAAATTATATAACCTATCCCTTGCATTGAGAATCTTATATTCAAATTCACAATTTATCTATTTAGTTTTGGAACTAAATTATTAGTTTGATTAAACTTTAGTTGCTTAGATGGAGTACAAATTGAGTTTCAAATTTATAGTTAGAGGACAGTTATTAATTTATAGTAATCAAGTAACTACGTAAATGAGATTTAGATTTAAAAAATTATTAATTTGATCATTATCGGCGATCCACTTAATAAGTATAGACGGATTAACTTTTGTACATATTGAGTTAATAATATAAATGGTTTATACTTTTAAAAGGTAAGACTCGACACAAAAATTAAATCATATGAGATAATATATTTTTGTGTAATGTGAATTGATTAAGAAAAAAAACCAAAAAAAAAAAAATGTGTAATGTGAGTGAATTGTGGTTGACATGGGGTCCTTTTTATTTAAGTTTTTTTTTTGTTATATAATATATTGATAAAATATATTTATTTTGTCTAAATATGTAAATTGTGATTGATATGATATTTTTTGTTTAAATGTTTACTTTATATGATATATTAATATAATAAATATATTCATATTAATTATAATTATCTTTGACAAGATGCGAGTGAGGACCCCTTCCTTATGGCCACTTTGAATACAAAAGAAAATGGACTGCACTCCCAGGTGCTGGTCAGGACGGGACAGTAAGTATTGGTCCAGATAGGTCTTTTTATATTGTTGTTTTTGAATTTTATTTAAAATATAAATTTATTGTACAAGATTTACCAAGTATTTATTTATTTTTTTCATGGATCAAAAATATCCATTTGTAGCCAACAGGTTTTACACCTTCTGGTGTTCGGACTGCAGGTCCGAAGACTTCACGTTTTGTCAGTGCATTTAACTCCGATTGAATCACATCTTTCCATTGCAGCCAATCTTTTCTATGCCGACATTCATCAACTGATATTGGTTCAAGATCATCATTATCCTGTATAACATTAAGAGATATATTGTATACAAATATATTATCAATAACAGTTTCTATCCGATTCCAACTTCTATCGGAAGTGGTATAATTGATAGAAATTTCAATGTTACTTTCATCAACTTCTAGTTCTTTGTCATCAGTTCTCTCTTGGTCTTTATCATTCTTTTCTTCAATACGATCTTCTGGATCAGTTAATCCTTTTTTCTTTCGAGGATTTTTATCTTTAGAACCAAGAGGTCGGCCACGCTTCTGGCGTGTTTTTGACTCAGCAGCTATAGGTATAATATTTTGTTCTGCTTTGGAACTTCAATTCGAATAGGAGCATTTATAGGCTGGAATATGCGATTTTGTAATTCTTCCGGAGTCAACAAAAGCGTACGGCATTTGATTTGCAATGCTTTGCAAATGAATTATCTTTTCAACTTCAAGTTCACATGCGCTTGTGCGCGGATCAAGATAATTTAATGATGTTGTCCAAGCAAGATCCTTTTTATCTTTGTTTTGGTTCTCCCCTAATTTAGGGAATAATGATTCATCAAAATGATAATCGGCAAATCTTGCTTGTGAATACATCTCTGTCGGGGGTTCAACATACACGATAATAGAGGGAGAATCATATCCAACGTAGATCCCCTTTCTTCTTTGAGGACCCATCTTTGTACGTTGGTTTGGTGCAATTGGAACATATACGACACACCCAAAAATTCTTAAATGAGCTATATTTGGCTCGGAACCAAAAGCCAATTGTAAGGGAGAAAATTTGTGATAACTTGTTGGCTTTAGGCGTACAAGTCTTTGTAGCATGCAAAATAGCATGTCCCCAAGCAGTTGTCAGGAGATTTGTTCTCATTAATAACGGTCTAGCAATTAATTGTAACCGTTTAATGAATGATTCAGACTAGACCATTACGAGTATGAACATGAGCTACTTGGATGTTCAATAGTAATGCCAATTGACGAGCAATAAGCATCAAAAGCTTGGGAGGAATATTCTCCGACATTATCTAGACGGATCTTTTTGATCGGATAATCTGGAAATTGCGCTCTTAAGCGAATTATTTGGACAAGCAATCTCGCGAACGCCAGGTTGCGAGTTGATAATAAATTAACATGCGACCATCGGGTCGATGCATTAATTAAAATCATAAAGTATCTGAATTGCCCACATGGTGGATTAATTGGTCCACATATATCACCATGAATTCTTTCTAAAAATACTTGGAGACTCAAACTCCACTTTTGTTGGAGATGGTTTAATAATCAATTTCCCTTGAGAACATGCGGCACATGAAAATTTATCGAGATGTCAAAATCCTTTGACTTTTCAAAGGATGACCATGCGTATTTTCAATTATTCTTCGCATCATAATAGCTCCTGGATGACCCAAACGGTCATGCCAAATGATAAATGTAACGGGATCGGTAAATTTCTGATTTCTTGAATGATGCATTTCAATTGCATGGATTTTTGTGCTATATAGGCCGAGAAGAAAGAGATGGTAGCTTTTCTAATAAAGATTTCTTACCCGACATTATTTGAGTAATACGAGAGATACTCAAAACTATTTTCTTCCATTGTTTCAATGTGATATCCATTTCGGCGAATATCTTTAAAGCTTAATAAATTTCTTCGAGATTTTGAAGAAAATAACGCTTTAGGAATAATAACATTTGTTCCTCCGGGTAATACAATATTAGCTCTTCCAGAGCCTTCAATCAACTTTACACTACCACCTATAGTATTAACATTTGTTTCTCCCATCTGCAGGTAAGAGAAATATTTTTTATCTTTCAATATGGTGTGTGTTGTACCACTATCAATTAGGCATATATCTTCAATGCCATTTGTGTATCCGGTAAGCGGAATAATAGCCATTTGGGCATAACAAAACATTTATAAACGTAAATACTCAAGCAATAAAAACCTTAAACGATAAGTACTATTACAATGCCAAAAATATAAAATATAAAAGAAACATATTAAAAGTAAACTTTTAATTATTTTGAACACTTCCATCACCAATCAAATGCTCAATTACAAAAGAGCAACTATAAGCATGTATCATCAAGTTCATATGAACACTAGTGATATGAATAAAAGATGTGATGCTTATTATTAATAGAAATATATTTTTCCCTTATTATCTTTTCTGTTCCACTTCAGGTGGCCAGTATTTCTCTGTGATAAGGGAAATAGCGAGTGTGTCCATGACCATAACCACGGCCACTACCACAACTACGACTATAACGATGGCTTCTGCTGGAGCCAACAGCATTCACTTCAGAGTCTTTGTTAAGCCGATTCATCCGGCTTCATGATTTCTCAATAATAACTCATGTTAAAGTCTGTCAATTTTGGATACCATTTTTCTCGATATTATTCTTGTAGAACATGAAAAGTGGAGAATGTCTTCTCCAATATAACTTCATCGATAATTTTTTCTCAGTAAAATTTTTAACTAAGATGTAGTTTTATACATCACGGAGTTCACGGTTTTACAATCTTGCAACTTCAGGTGCAACCATTCATACCGTGCAGTGGGTAGTACGACCATCTTCAGGTGATCAAATCTTTCTTTTTATCCACATGACATATGGATCTCCTTTTTTTTTAGCATTTAGATGCATTTCTGTATAACATATAGTTTTTTTTTTTCAGAAATATCAAGGGCTACAAATTCGAATTTAGCGAGATCAATAAATGCGTACCTGTCTTCTGGCTTTAATAATGGTAGAGACTCGTGCTGATAACGTGTTATAAAATTAGGATAGTGTTAGAATAAAATCTACACACTACACACTAAGAAAATTCTAACTATTCTTTGCACAAGAATTTCTCTTCAAACTTCTCTCTTTCTTTCTCTCACAATTCTTTCTCTAATCTTTCTTTCACAAAATGATGGTGTATTACAAGTTTAGAGAATAGCTCTATTTATAGAGCTCTAATTAGTGGAATACATCATGGCATACATCATCTTCAACTAATCTCAATTAATGGTGTCTCCACTAAATGGTGGACATCCATAAAATTCTTCTAATAATTCACATAAATCCATAATTAGTGGAGCCTCCACTAATTAATGGAGATTCCAATAATTCATAACAATAAGATATTTTTTTTGTTTAAATGTTTACTTTATATGATATATTAATATAATAAATATATTCATATTAATTATAACTATCTTTGACAAGATGCGAGTGAGGACCCCTACCTTATAGCCACTTTGAATACAAAAGAAAATGGACTGCACTCACGGGTGCTGGTCGGGACGGGACAGTAAGTATTGGTCCAGATAGGTCTTTTCATATTGTTGTTTTTGAATTTTATTTAAAATATAAATTTATTGTACAAGATTTACCAAGTATTATTTATTTTTTTCATGTACTTAAGAGTGAGAATTAGTATATTAGTCGTGTATTTAAGAGTGAGATTTAGAATATGAGTCCGTCGCACAAAATTTATTTAATACTTTTTTTTTTTTGTGTACTTAAGATTGAGATTTTTTAGATCGTACCTTTGAATGGTAGTTATAAGTTCTTTTGTTAACCAAAAAAAAAAAAAAAATTGATGAGAGCAACATCTTACCTAGTACGATCTATCTTTTTCGTGTAGTTAAGAGTAAGATTTACTCACATCATACCTTTGAGCAGCAGCTATAAATTCGTTTGTTAACTACTAATAAAAAAACTACACAACTGATTAGAGTAATTTATCTTGGATACTTTCAAGTAACAACTATAGGTTCTCTTGTTAAAAAAAAGGATTGCATAGTAGTGTGTGCCAAGTAGGATTGTCAATAGGTTCGGATTTGTCCGAACTCGGCTCATTTGGCCCGCTATTATTCAGGCTGAGCTTCCAGTAAATTCAGATCGAGTTAAACTTGGGTTTAATTTTTGAACCAAAATCTAGAACTTGACCAAACTCAGCCCGCCTAAGCCTAACCCGATAATAAATCTTCTATATTTGTCACATTCTGCAAACAGTTCTGGTCTATCAATAAGGAAAATTCTTCTATGGATCGGATCTACCGTGGGCCACATGCATCTTACTAGCATTTTTCATTGCCCGCTGTCTTGTTAAAGTCACAAGGGGTATTTAAGGCTATAAATGGATAGCATTCTTTCCAATTCAAATTAAAATTTTAAAATAATATTAATTTAAATAATTTTTATTTTTCAAAAACTATTATAAATATACAACGCATTATATTTTTTTCTCTCATTAATTATTAAATATCATATTTACTTCATATCTAATAATATTTTATTAAATTTTAATAAATTCATTTTAATTCAATCATTATTTAAGTGAAGAATAAAGGATAAAGCTTGTTAACCATCAGATAAAATTTAGCCGGAAGACAGTACACTACTGACGCCCTGCCACACAACTGGTATCCCAATTTGAAGCGGGAAATAAAATGATTTTCTTACAATTCAACCTTGCTTCAAAGCCAGACTTGTTTTGGAGTGATGTGATGCTTCTTTGTGGTTAATGACTTTACCATTTACCCAGAGGCGGACCTACATAGAGGGTTGGGTGGCCCCCAAGAATTTTAAAAAAATTATATACATATGTATGTATAATATATATTTAAAATTTAAAATAAATTGATTCCTCTAAATATATATAATTAATTTTACAATAATGTAATAGTAAAAAAAAATTATTGAATGTGAGATTTTATTGAAGGTGAAATGATACAATTAAGAATGCAATTTGCTTATTTTCATTATGTGGTACGAATTCTTGATTTTGAAAAGTTATCTACTATATTTAAATTATGTTAATGGATAATCAAGATAATAAAATTTAAAATTTATATATATTATGAAATAACCGTTGTTTTTACTTTTTCAGTTTTCATAGTTATAGCGAAATAATTTTTTTTAAGTTATGAATATGATAAAAATCAAGTTTCAAAGTAAGATGGAAAACGATTTTTTTTTTAATTTTTTAATAATATATATTAAAAAATTTAATAAGGAAGACATCGATTGGCCCTCCAATGAGTTAGTCCTGAGTCCGCCCATGTATTTACCCTAAGTAGTCCTTTGTCCTTAACATCACAAGGGGTAGTTGAAGCTCTTTAACCACGAGGGAAATGCATCGCTTTAGAGTTAGTTTGGCATAATTGTTGGCAAATATAATTGTACAAATCATATTTTAGTTTTAGCTTAGTTTATTATAACAATTAAAATGTGATAATTTTATGTGTTTAATAGTTTCATTTTAAATGTAATTTTAAATTATAAAGCATGCTAATATTTACTTATATGAAATAATATTGATTAAATTTTGTTCTTAATATTTTTTACCAACTTCTTTATCCAAATTATTTATTTTTATTTTATTTAGCAATAAAATATTTTATTTTATAAAATAGATCATATAAATTAATAATATAGAAATAAAAATATAAATTTAATTAATAGTCAATATATATTGATGGAAATATATAATTAAAAAATACAACTTAATTGAGCGTATGTTAAAGTTAAGGTACTTCGACTTTTTCTAATTGTAAAAAATTCACTATTCAAAATGTTGAATGCTCAAACTGTTTTATAAATTGTCAAGTGATTTGAGAAATAGCATTTAGATTACAAATGCTCATTTAAATTGTATAGTACTCTCCCAAACGGACACTAAACTTGTAAAAGAATAACTAAATAAAAAGGTGCCAAGTCAGAGATATATTGAAGCTCTTGGTGGAAGGCAAAATGATGATCTATATTCGCAAGCTAGCTGATATGTTGTATTATGCAGCAATGCTGATTTATGTATCCAAATACATATTACAATTAGTACACAGAGGGTCATTTTGTAAATATTAAAATTTTAGGAACTCAAGTATAATTAACGTTTAGGACAAAAGTGTAAAACTATCCAAAATGAGGGTTAATACATAATTTTTGAATAACTGAAAATCTGTTATGAATATATTGTGAATGGAATTAGTGGAAACTCCACTAATTATGGATTTTTATGGATATTCACCATTTAGTGGAGATACCACTAATTAAAATTAGTGAAAATTATGTATTCCACTAACTAAGAGCTCTATAAATAGAGCTATTCTCTAAATTTGAAATATACCATAATTTTGTGAAAGAATTGTGATTGTGAGAGAAAATTGTGAGAGAAACGAAAGAGAGAAGTTTGAAGAAATTATTGTGTAAAGAATAGTTAGAGTTTTTTTAGTGTGTAGTGTGTAGATTTTATTCTAACACTACCCAAATTTTATAACACGTTATCAGCACGAGTCTCTGCCGTTACAAAAGCCAGAAGACTAAAGCACGAGTTTCTACCGTTACACAAGTCAGAAGACAGGTACGCATTTATTGATCCTTATAGCTAACCTTACTAAACTCGAATTTGTAACCCTTTATATTTCTGGAAAAAATTATATGCCATGGGTTCTCGATGCAGAAATGCATTTAAATGTTGAAGGCCTTAGTGAAACTATTTAAGAAAATAATAGTGCATTTGCACAACAAAAAGCCAAAGCTTTGATTTTTATCCGTCATCATATCGACGAAAATTTAAAAATAGAATATCTTATCGAAAAAGATCCATATGTCCTGTGGCCAAATTTAAAAGAAAGATTTGACCACTTGAAGATGGTCGTACTACCTACTGCACGGTATGAATGGTTGCACCTGAGGTTGCAAGATTTTAAAATCGTGAATGAATATAGCTCCGCGATGTATAAAATTACCTCTCAGTTAAAATTATGCGGAGAAAAAGTTACTGATGAAGATATGCTGGTGTTGCTGTCAAAATAGGGAACTGATGCAAGCAGAAATCAGCTTTGTATTCGACAAACACAAACGATCCGATATGGTGCAACAGAAAATGGTATCAGATCTTTTTTGAATCAGGGATTGGGTTCCTTGAGCTTACTATAGAAAAGGCTCAAGAAGGTCGGCTGAGAGTGCTAAAAGGAAGGACTTTTCTCGGCGAATAGAATGATATTTGTATTAATTGACTTAATGGAAGATACAGAAAAAGGTCCAATATTGAAAATATGAATAGAAAGCTGTAAGAAAAACTGTAAACAAGGCTGGTAAAGAGAAACTGTAATAGAGCAGTAAGAAAGCTGTAAAGAACTAAGATTCTAGACTAGAAAGTTGAAAATAATGATAAGGTAAAAGGAAATTACATTTTGCTGGTTGATGGTTTGATTTGTTGTTCTTGATTCTGGGTGACGCTTCACATTTTATACTTGCTGTAAATGAGCCACTAACAGATCGTGGAGTTTCTTTCGGCCAAAGAATGCTTCCACCGATCGTGCAGAATTTCTTGCGCCGAAAGATCAGGAATCTGTTTTCTTTCTTATCGGTTCCATGGTGCCGATGTTGACCATAACCATCGGCTGCTTGAAATGTTGCCTTCATCGGCTCGTCCCAATTTGTCCAATCGGCATCGATTCAAAGTAGCCATTATGTCGGCTGGGCAAAGCTGACGTCAACAGTTGGAAAAAATATTCTCCACCTTTCATGCCTCGAATATTGTCCTACATCAACAATATTGAGAAAAAAGGTATACAAAATTTACAGATTTAATTACTGTCCTCCTCATTGCAGAGAAAAATAATGAGTTATTATTGAGAAATCATGAAGTCAGACCAACTGGCTCAATATAACTGCCAGAAGTGAATGCTATTGGTTCCAATAGAAGCCATCGTTATAATCGTAGCCGTAGCTGTGGCTGTGGTCGTGGTCGTGATTATGGTCGTGGACACGCTCGATATTTCCCTTATCACAGTCATAATCAAGTTGTGAGAAATACTAACCACCTGAAGTGGAACAAAAAAGATAATAAGGGGGAAAAAAAGAAATGAAAGAAAAGTATGAGGATACATGTTATAGATGTGGCATGAAAGGTCATTGGTCACGTAACTGTCGTACGGCCAAGCATTTAGTGGAATTATATCAAGTTTTACTGAAAAAGAATAATAAAAATGTTGAAACAATTTTTTTTCAACATTCAAAGAATGATGTTGAGGATGATGATATTGATCCTGAAGATCTTAATATCAATATTACCCATATGGATGTTTCGAATTTTTTTGAACACTCAAACGATAGGATAGACCATTTAATTGGTGATGGCAGTGTTCAGAAGATCGAATGTCTCACCCTGATATTTTTGAATTTTTATTATATTCTAATAATATTTACATTTGCATATATATATTTTTTGTTCAGATGGCTGTTGTTAATAATGATGTATGTATTATTGATATTAGAACTACATACCATACTAAAAAATGAGAAATATTTTTCTTATCTCAAAATTGGAGGAATAAATATTTATATAATAAATGGTAGTACAAATGTGATTGAAGGTTTCGGAAGAGCTAGTATATTGTTGTCTGAAGGAACAATAACTACTATTGATAAGGTACTATTTTCCTCAAAATCTAGAAGAAATTTATTAAGTTTTAAAGATATCTGCAAAAATGGGTATCTGTTGAAACAAATGAGGAAAATGGTAGTGAACATCTTTATATTACTCAAATTAATTTGGGTAAGAAATCTGTATTAGAAAAACTGTCGTCTTTTTCTACTAGCCTATATTTTGCAAAAATACGTACAATTAAAATTCATCATCTCGTAAACCAAAAGTTTACTGATCCTACTACTTTTAGCATTTGGCATGACCGGTTGGGTCATTCGAGATCTACCATGATGAGAAGAATAATTGAGAATACATATAGTCATCCATTGAAAAATAAAAAGATATTGACATCTGAAAAATTCTCATGTGCTGCATGTTCCCTAGGAAAATTAATTGTTAGACCATCACCAGTAAAAGTAGGAGCTGAAAGTTTTACATTTTTTTAACAGATTCACGAAGACATTTGTGGACCTATTGATCAACCATGTGGACCGTTCAAATATTTTATAATCTTAATTGATGCATCATCCTGATGGTCACATGTGTGTTTATTATCTACTCACAACCTGACGTTTGCGAGATTACTTGCTCAAATAATTAAATTATGAGCACAATTTTTTGACCATCACATTAAAAATATCCGTTTGGATAATGTTGGTGAATTTTCATCACATGCTTTTTATGCATATTGCATGTTAATTGAGATTAATATTGAACATCCTGCCGCTCATGTTCATACACAAAATGGCCTTACTGAATCTTTTATTAAACGATTACAATTAATTACTAGACCATTATTAATAAAAACAAATCTCCCAACATCTGCCTGGGGACATGCTATTTTACATACTGCAGCACTTGTACGTATAAGACCAACTAGTTATCATAAATTCTCTCATTTGCAATTGGCTTTTGGTTCAGAACCAAATATTGCTCATTTAAGAATGTTTAGGTGTACTGTATATGTTCCAATTGCACTAAACCAACATACAAAGATGGGTCCTTAAAGAAGAAATGTGATATACGTTGGATATGATTCTCCCTCTATTATCAGGTATGTTGAACCTCTGATAGGAGATGTATTCACAGCAAGATTTGCTGATTGTCATTTTAATAAATCATTATTTTCTAAATTAGGGGGAGAACATAAACAACATAAGAAAGATCTTGCTTGGACAACATCATTAAATTATCTTGATCTGCGCACAAGCGCATGTGAACTTGAAGTTCAAAAGATAATTCAGTTGCAAAGTATTGCAAATCAAATGCCAGACGCTTTTGTTGACTCCAAAAGAATTACAAAATCGCATATTCCAGCTATAAATGCTCATATTTGAATTGAAATTCCAACAGAACAAAATATTATACCAATAGCTATTGAGTCAAAAGCATGCCAGAAGCGTAGCCGACCTCTTGGTTCTAAAGATAAAAATCCTCGAAAGAAAAGAGGAGTAAATGATCCAGATGATCATATTGAAGAAAAGAATGATAAAAACCAAGAGAAAATTGATGACAAAGAACCAGAAGTTGATGAAAGTAACACTGAAATTTCTATCAATTATATCACTTCCGATAGAAGTTGGAATCGGATAAAAACAATTATTGATAATATGTTTACATATAATATATCTCTTAATGTTATACAGGATAATGATGATCCTGATCCTGAACCAATATCAGTTGATGAATGTCGGTATATAAAAGATTGGCTACAATGGAAAGATGCAATTCAATCGGAGTTAAATGCACTGACACAACGTGAAGTCTTCGGACCTGCAATACGAACACCAGAAGGTGTAAAACCTGTTAGTTACAAATGGATATTTGTGAGAAAACACAATGAAAATAATAAAATAATACAATATAAAGCACGGTTAGTAGCCCAATGTTTTTTACAAAGACCAGGTATTGATTATGATGAAACTTATTCTCCTGTTGTTGATGCAATCACACTCCGATATCTTATCAGTTTGGCAGTTCATAAAAAGATAGATATGCGCCTATTAGATGTTGTCACTGCTTATTTGAATGGAAATTTAGAAAAATGATGTTTACATGAAAATTCCTAAAGGATTTCATATGCCTGAAGCATATAAACATTATCCTCGTGAAAATTACTCCACCAAGTTGCAGAAATCATTATATGGCATAAAGCAATCTGTGCGCATGTTATTCAATCGTCATAGTGAATATTTATTGAAAGCGGGATTTAAAAATGACCAGGTATGTCCATGTATTTTTATTAAGAAATTTGGTTCTAAATTTGTGATATTAGCTATATATGTTGATGATATTAATCTTATTGGAACTCTTGAAGAACTTCAAAAAATAATCGATTATGTAAAAAGAAAATTCGAAATCAAGGATTTTGGTAAAATCAAATTTTGCCTTAGTTTACAAATTGAACATCTAGAAAATGGAACATTTATTCATTAATCAACATATACAACAAAAGTTTTAAAAAGATTTTACATGGACAAAGCACATCCATTGAGTATTCTAATGATTATCCGGTCATTAGATGTGAATAAAGATCATTTTCGACCTCAAGAAGATAATGAAGAACTCCTTGGTCCTGAAGTACCATATCTCAGTGCAATTGGTGTATTGATGTATCTTACTAATAATGCACGACCTGATATTGCCTTTACTATCAATTTATTAGCAAAATTTAGTTTTTCACCAACACGATGATATTGGAATGGAATTAAACAAATCCTTCGATATCTCCAAGGTACAATTGATCTTGAATTATTTTATTCAAATAAAACCAACCTAACATTGATAGGTTATGCAGATGGTAGTTATTTATCTGATCCACATAAAACACGTTCTCAAACGGGCTATCTATTTAAGAGTAGCCAATTCTCCCACAAAAGCTAGCTGTTATAGGAGTGACTCAGAATCTACTTACTTTGTCCACCACGCTTCGTTGCACAACTCTGACCCGCACCGTTGCCACTCTAACCCGCACCGTTGGAGTGTCAATGGAGCCCCGATGGCACTTGGCAAGAATCGAACCCGAGACGTGGGGCGTAAGATAGGCTCTGATACCATTTAAGAGTAGCCAATTCTCCCACAAAAGCTAGCTGTTATAGGAGTGACTCAGAATCTACTTACTTTGTTTAAGAGTAGCCAATCCTCCCACAAAGCTAGTTGTTATAGGAGTGACTTAGAATCTACTTACTTTGTCCACCACGCTTCGTTGCACAACTCTAACCCGCACCGTTGCCACTCGAACCCGCACCGTTGGAGTCTCAATGGAGCCCCGATGGCACTTGGCTGAGTGCGTTGGCACTTGGCGAGAATCAAACCCGAGACGTGGGGCGTAAGATAGGCTCTGATACCATTTAAGAGTAGCCAATCCTCCCACAAAAGCTAGCTGTTATAGGAGTGACTCAGAATCTATTTAATCCAGTAATCTAAAATCTCTAATTCTCCTAATAAATGGGAATACATAGAAATCCTGTAGAATGACAACTTCAAAAGTAACATGCCATTCCTCCCCTGTTTAGTCCTAATTATCCAGATGGTTGTCGAACTGAGATTCGCTATATCATGGCGTTCTATAAAACAATCTATAGCAGCTACTTTTTCAAATCATGCTGAAATTATAGCCATTCATGAAGCAAGTCGAGAATGTGTATGGTTAAGATCAATGATTCATTATATCTGAGAAAGTTGTGGATTATCATCTATCAGAGATATTCCAACTCCTCTTTATGAAGACAATGCAGCTTACATAGCTCAATTACAATAAGGATATATTAAAAGAGATCGAACAAAACATATTTCACCAAAATTCTTCTTTACTCATGAACTCCAGAAGAAATGTGAAATTGATGTGCTACAAATTCGGTCATGTGACAACCTCGCAGATATTTTCATAAAGACTTTACCGATTGCAACATTTGAGAAGTTGAGATATAAAATTGGTATGCGTCGATTCAAATATTTAAATGAATCATCTCATCAGGGGGAGTAATAAACAGACACATAGAATATTGTACGCTTTTTCCTTTATTAGATTTTTTTTCCACTGGGTTGTTATCTAATAAGATTTTAACGAGGTATATTCTTTATGTAATGGATGGACATTTAAGGAGGAGTGTTATGAATATATTGTGAATGGAATTAGTGGAAACTCTACTAATTATGAATTTTTATGGATGTCTACCATTTAGTGGAGAGATCACTAATTAAGATTAGTGAAAAATTATATATTTTACTAACTAAGAACTCTATAAATAAAGTTATTATCTAAACTTGAAATATATCATAATTTTGTGAAAGAATTGTAATTGTGAGAGAAAAGAAAGAGAGAAGTTTGAAGAAATTCTTGTGTAAAGAATAATTAGAATTTTCTTATAATATGTAGATTTTATTCTAACACTATCTAAATTTTATAATAAAATATATTTTGTAATCATTTTTACGGAGTAAATTAAAAGTGAGTTTTTTTGCCACAGATTTGTAAGAGATCGCAATAAAGGCGTTGGCAAAACTTTTTTTTTTTTGTGTTGACGACTGATGACCCCACTGAAAATTGGAATCCAAGGAATTTCATTCATTAAAACTTAGAGCTCAATTTCCGCTGAAAGTTTTGTTCAAAGACAGACTGATAAATGATTCTTCATGCTTTAGTGCATGTGTAGGCCCCCCTTCATTTTCATCTTTAGTCTCAAAGTGGCATGAAGGCCTTAGGTCAAAGCTTAGTGGATAACTGATAAGGGTCGAGAGCGCTGTAATGACAGCCTTGTCCGAATTGTTGTCATTGGTAGGAATTAACTCTTTGTATGGTATTTGTAAACATATCTCCTGATTCACTACCTCCACACAGCTCAAGGCCAGGCAGTGGGGCCTTCAATAAGCGGTCCACAGATACAGTCAAATATGATTTGGGGGGCAAGTAATATAATAACCTTAAAATCAAAATACAGATGAGAAAATATTCTTATTCTTGCTTGTTTGCATAAATGTCTCGCTTTCTTTGTTTTCCTTCATTCCCATTACAAAGCAAAGAAAAAAAGAGTTCTCCAAAAACGTCTCCATAGATTTCAAGAGGAAAAATTTTGATGGCTGAAATTATTCTAGCAATCCTACAACCACTTATTAAAACATTTGGTGGGTACTTGGTGAATCCGATCAAGAATCAACTGAGTTATCTCTGTTGCTATTCCTGCAATGTTCAAAGACTTACTAATGAAGTTCCGGAGCTAACTACCAAAAGAGAGAGTGTGCAACAAGCTGTTAATGCAGCAAGGGTTAATTTGGAAGACATTGAAGATGAGGTTCTGGCTTGGCAGAGTAAAGTAGAGGAAGTGCAGACAAAGAGCAATAGGATTTGTAATGATGCAGCAGAAGCTCAAAAAAGCTGTCTCTCCAAATGGTGTCCGCTGCTGCATTATTCCTTGAGCCGAGAAGCCCAGAAGACAACTGAAACTTTGATTAAACTTCGAAATACCCAGTTTGAGAAGATATCCAAACCTGGAAACCGTGCAGATCTGGAGCCGATACCTCCTAAATTCGAACAAAAGTTCCAATCTCGTGATATAATTGAGGAAAAAATTATGGATGCTTTGAAGGATGACAGTGTTTATTCAATCGGCTTATGTGGAATGGGAGGCGTAGGTAATACCATATATCATTTTTTATTATACTTTAAACTCTATCTGAACTTAGATATTTAATAATTTTTATTCTATTTTTAGAAATTTAACTCAGTCTTGCCCTTTAGTTTGGTTTGTGTTAATCATCATTCTCCTTTAAATAATTTTAGAATACTTTTATAATTTTTGGACTTATTACCGGTGACAGGGAAGACAACAATGGCACGAAAAATTGAGAGAAGGACACGGGACAAGACAGAGGATTCAGGATTTATGTTTGCAAAGGTTGTTATGGCAGCAGTCTCTCAACAGCCAGAGGTATCAAAAATTCAACAGGAGATTGCAGAAGGATTAGGACTCCAATTAGAATACAAATCTCTGACAATGTGTGCAAAATTACTCCATGCCAGACTTATGGCGGCAGGGAATGTCCTCGTCATTTTAGATGACGTTTGGGAGCGGTTGAATCTCGATGAAATAGGGATTCCCAAAAGCACCCATGCTGGATCCAAACTCCTCCTAACATCTCGAAGCCGTACTGCTATAACGTCAACTGTGGAAGATGCGAAGGTTATCCCATTGGAAATCTTAAATGAAGAAGAGTCCTGGGATCTTTTCAGGGAGAATGTTGGTGACTCAATTGCCTCACCTGATCTGCATCAAATTGCAACAGAAGTTGTCGCAGAATGCAAGGGTTTGCCTCTTGCGCTCGTAACTCTTGGCCGTACACTAAGAGCCGACCCAACGGAATCTTCTTGGAATGATATACTTCGTAGATTGCGGCAATCCATACCAACAAATATCCCAGATGCGGTGAAAGATGTTTATCGGCCACTTCGGGTAAGCTTCGATCGATTGGAAGGTGAGGAATACAAGTATCTCTTTCTACTTTGCTGTTTGTTTCCCGAAGATTTTAAGATTTCTATTGAAGAATTGGTCAGATGGGGAATAGGACTAGAAATTTTTGAGGGCGTAGAGGATTTGAGACGAGCTAGAGATGCAGTAAAACGTACAGTTAACTACCTCATCACTCGTTCCTTGCTTATAGAAAGTGGTACTGACTACGACTGGGGCTATCAATGTGTCAGAATGCATGATGTTATTCGTGATATGGGCATATGGATTGCATCGGAGGGGAAGCATGTATTCATGATAAGTCATGGAAAGAAGAAGTGGCCAAAGCCAAAGGAGGATTCTTATGCTAATTACACTTGTATTTCACTAAGATTCCGCCGAGTAGATATTGGTGTTCCAGAATGTATAGATTGTCCAAGGCTTGAATTCCTGAGTATGGATTTCCGATCCAGGGTGAAACTTGAACGTGATTATTGTGAATTACCAGAGAACATTTTTGGTGGTATGCCAGGGCTAAAAGTTTTAGAGGTTTCTGGAATCAAATCACTGCCTCCATCAGTAGATCTGCTTAAAGGTCTTCGGACTTTGCGCCTATCTTATTGTGAGTTGGAGAAGACATCAGTGATTGGAGAACTAATGAGCCTAGAAATCCTTTGTTTGGATTATTGTGAATTTGAGGTGTTGCAAAAAGAGATTGGAGGATTAAGAAAATTGAGGAAATTGAAAATTTTTGGATGTCGGAATCTAAGGAGGATAGAATATGGTGTTGTATCAGGACTTGTTCAATTGGAAGAATTGGTCATATTAGAAAGCTTCAGAAATTGGAAGGCTGAACAAAAAGATGATGCAAGCCTTTTTGAATTAGATTCCTTGAGTTATTTGAACACTTTATATATAGAAATATCTGATCCAAATATTATCCCTGAAAGGACACCTGATTGGGCGCAAAAGGAGACGAAATATTTTATATCTGTCTTAAAGCCTCGCTGTATGGTTCATTCCGGGAAAAAGTATCGTTTCGAATTTTCGAAAGCTATAACGGTGGGTCGGAAATTAGTGATTCCTCTAGGCAGTTGGTTTCATGAAATGGCAATGAAGGCTAAATATCTAAATCTGGAAGGGCTCAGTTGCACTGAAATTGTCAGGTTGGTTCGATCAGGATGTCCAAATTTAGAGTACTTGCAGTTATGTAACTATGACAATGTACAATATCTAAGTGATACTATGGCTGAGGGCCAGCAAAACGATGCTATCTTTCCTATATTAAAGTGTTTAATCCTTCATAAATCTAGTAGTTTGCAAGGAATCTCTAATTGTCAGCCACCAGTTGGATCATTTCAAGCATTAGAGGAAATAAGACTTGAATGGTTGCCAATGCTCAGGCATTTGTGGATATTCCCAGTGTCTAACTTGAAAACCATAGTGATAAAGGGTTGCCGAAGATTGTTAGATCTATTTCCTTTGTCAATGGCCCAAAGTTTGTCACAGCTTGAAGAACTTGAAGTGTCAGATTGTCAAGTCTTGGAAGAGATCTTCAAAAAGGAAGAGGGAGGAATGGAGATTCGAATCAATAAGATAGAATTTCTTAAATTATATTCTTTGAACCTTAAAAATTTGCCAATTTTTCGTGGTTTTTGTAAAGGAGCGGATAAAATTGAAGTACCTACTTTATGCAAGTTGAAAATTTGCAACGTGCCAGGGATTATAAGAGAATGTGATCATGATCTTCATCAACAATTTCTCTTTGATAAACAGGTATATATTTCTCTTGTAAAACAATGATAAATGTCATTCCCAATTGCTATATTTTTATATACGTATTATGAGATTCCTTCCTCTAAAAAATTTATAAGAATTTCAGTAAGTTTTGAACAATTAATTATAGATAATAAACTTTCATTATCTGAGGCATGGAGTTTGATAAGTACATTATAGTATACATTATAAAAAGCATTTGATCAATAAAGTTAAGTGTTTAATTTTTAGCCTTCGAATCTGAAAATTTGATATTAACATTTAAAATGTTTTCAGTTACATATGATATCTATGAGTCTGAATTTTAATTCTTGATTTCACTTCTCATTTTTCCGCAATAAAGTTTGTTTATTTTCAAACACCAGGAATTTTGTATTAATTACATTTTAGGGGTAATAACCTCTAAACATACTCCAAAATTAACCTTAACTAATAAAGGAATTTTGATTATGATTTTATATTTTTTAATTATATGCATAAAAATAACCAAATTCATGAAATTTGAATAAAAATTTATAGTATTTAACAACCATAAGAAAATAAAATCACAATGTTGTTACTGCATGCCCTTCAGCTCTCAGGTATATTGATCACTCCACCAATCATCTTCAACTTCAGTAGGCTTCAAGAGTTGGCAGTTCATTCCTTTCATAATATCAAGACTTTATTTTCTCCTTCCATTCTTAGTGGCTTTCCCAACCTCAGAGGGCTGTCCGTGGAAAATTGCATAAAGTTAGAAGAAGTGATTGGAAATGATGAAAATGTGGGGAGTCCAAAAACCAAGACAACTCTATTCCCTAAGCTAACGAAATTGGTCCTCTCAGAGCTACCAAGGATCCTCGCCTTTTGCCATAGCACAGACAGCTTGGAATTGCCTTCTCTACGAGATCTAAGGATTGCAAATTGTCCTCTGATGGAAACATTTGTTATGCCTTTCGATGTAAGAATCTCAAGGTGCTCTAAGAATGTTAGTCAACCTTTTTTCGGCAAAGAGGTATTTCATTTTACCTTTTTCATTTTCTTTTATTTCCATATAATATTTGTCAATGCACTGCCATACAAATATAAAACATTTATTTTAAGAAATTACAACATCTCATGATTTTAAAAGACCTTCTCTAACCTTCATATATCACAATTAATCACTTTTTAATCATTTGTTTACCTAAATATATCACTTAATTTTATCAATTTATTTACTTTTCAAATATAAATAAAGAAAAATATGAATTTTATCCTTTTCTTCTTGAAACTTAGTTACTAATTTTATCAAATCATTTACTATGCATAGAACATTTAAAAAACACCATAACATTGAAACTACTTTTATCAAATCATTAGGTATGTGATAGGCATCATGACATTTAAAAAAAAAAACACCATAACATTTTTTCTAACAAAGCAATTTTCTAATTATAAATTTAAATATTATTTTCATCTTTATTCTCCATGACTGATTCTTGTAAATAAACTTTTATATTCCACTATCAAAATATACAATTGTTATTCGTAATATTATTCTATTGACGTATTTTGAGATATTTGTTGAACTCAAAAATAGATAGTTTCTTAATCTGGTAATTAATTTAATTGTGATAGGGAGTGATTATAAGCTGTGTTTGTTTTCGTGTAACCAAAAGAAATTAATCATATATATTTTTTGGTTTTGGAATTTTTATATTTCTATGTAATTTAGAATATCTAATAGCTCTCTCTCTTTACAAAGCCAATAACTTGTTTCATTACAGGTTTTCTGCCACAAATTGAACCGCTTAGTACTTGAAGGTCTCAACATAGCAGGAACACTTAGCCAGAGCATTTCAATCGACACTTTTTGTGAGCTAGAATCTTTAACCATCATATCTTGTCTGAAACTAACAAACTTATTTTCTCCTCACGTGTTTAGAGGTCTTAGAAACATTAAAAGGTTGAATTTGAGAGACTGTGGTGAGTTACAAGAAGTAATTGCCAAAGAAGATGAAGAGAGACCAACAAATATGAAGGAAACTCTTTCTTTTCAATTAGAAGATTTAAGACTCTCAAAAATACCAAAGATGCGTAGATTTTGCTACATGAACGATGATCTTGAGTTCCCATCACTTGACACTCTGGCAATTGAGAATTGTCCCATGTTGGAGACATTCACTCTAGGAAGCCTCCATTTGCCAAGCTTGAAAATTGTGGATGGAGATTTGGACCCTGACATTGCTGCCAAACTTTTGTTCAACGAAGAGGTACGGATTATTTTTTTAGATATCAATCATTTCTTTCCCTTCTTATACCATAAAGGATTGTCTTTCACGTATGGACTTACATGTTCCAGTCAAAACAAACAATATTTTCGTATTCTATCTCTTATTTCTTCGAAGCAATATCTAAGGTTTCACATTAATAAAAATAATTTTTTAACTGATTTATCTATTACTTAAATTTTGACTTTTAATTCGTATTGTTATAAAATTTGGGTAGTGTTAGAATAAAATCTACACACTATACATTAAGAAAACTCTAATTATTTTTTGCACAATAATTTCTTCAAATTTCTCTCTTTCTTTTTCTCACAATTTTCTCATAATTCTTTCACAAAATGATGGTATATTTCAAGTTTAGAGAATAGCTCTATTTATAGAGTTCTTAATTAGTGAAATACATCATCTTCTACTAATCTTAATTAGTGGTATCTCCACTAGATGGTAGACATCCATAAAAATACATAATTAGTGGAGCTTCTATTAATTTCCTAATAGTTCACATAAATCCATAATCAGTAGAGTTTCTACTAATATATTCATAACACGTATGACATTTGATGAATATAGTCGTAAAGTTCTAAAATTGTTTGCCCTTAAATTTAACATATGTTAAATTTTTATGCAATTATGCATATAATTAATTAGAAAAATTGAAAAATTCATTGAAATAAAGATATACTATGATTCTAACTAGTTAAACTTCATGATATGAAAGGAGTAATACACGTGCATGTTTTAAAAATCAAACTAATGTCTTTTTTTCAATTCCAATGTGCAATTACTTGCCCGTCCATCATAATATATCTTCGAACCTCTATGTAGAAATCTTCAGACAAAATTGACTTGGACAGTAATTGCTTCACCTTATCGGCAAGAAATCTCTTACTTCATATTTGTCAGTGGGGTTCTTTTAATTGGCTTCTAGCACGAGATTCAAGGTAAAAGACTACAAGGAAAACATTAGTTTATATTTGTATATATTCCACTATGATGGCTGAACACTGACGCATTTAATGCTATGTCGCACTTTATAGTGATAGCTTTGTCTCTATTGTGGAAGTAAGGACTAAAGCGTCGCTGGAGATCAGAGGAAATCTTGAGATGGAAAAGCTTACCGCTGGGGTTATTTATGAGATCATTTTTGTTATAATGCTGCAAGAATATGCAGGTGGATGGGAAGAACCAGTGGAGCTTAAACTTACAAAAGCAGGAGGAATTGCACAACATCGGACAGAAATTCTGTATATAAAGCCAAGGAAAGAATGGATTGAAATCTTGGTAGGGGAATTCACGAGGGAGCCTCATCAAATTGGACAGCTGGAGTTTTCTCTCAACAATATGGATGAGGAGTATAAGTCCGGACTGATAATAAAATGTGCAAAAATACGTCAAAAAGCCTAGATTATTTAGGAACTATCCTTACAAAAAATTTATTGTTGAATTTCCTTTCTTTTTTTGGTGACGAAAATTGAGGGCTTTGCCAATCAATACAAATTTGACTTGAATAATCTTATGATATTAGTGTACTATGTATCTGAAATTTGAGCCAGTTTCGCATGTCTCCTTGATCATAAAATGTCAATGTGTGTTATTTATTGCTGTGTTTTCAGGTAACTATTTCCTATAAATTTTTATGTACTGTAACTATTTGAAAAATATAATCAAATTGTATAATAATATAAGAAATATTGAAAAATAATTTTAAAAATTTTAATTTGTATTAATACTTAATTTTTAAATATTAAAAAATATTTTTAGTATTTTCTTTTCATATTTTTTAGACTTTTGAAATAGAGATATGTAATACATCTAAACTCATATTTCATGGATTTGCTTTCCTTATATTTAAATTTTATAACATTACTTTTACGCATGCCAATTAAACATTACCTAATTGGTAACACAGTCTTTATTAAGGTCCAAATAGAACACAATTTAGTTTAATATAGTTCATTAAGACTCATTTGATTGGTGGATTGGATTGTCAGAGTTGATACTTGGATATGTAATCTTCTAATTAATTATCTTTTGAACTAGTTAATTGAACTTAAGAATCCTTTTTTTTTTTTTTAAATCATGTTGAATAAATTACCAAGTTAATGAGAAAACTTGGGTTAAATGAAAATTTGATTTTATTTGTTAAGGGTACAATTAGATTGGAACTTTTTTTTTTTTGGGGGGGGGGGTCGATTTTGATTTAAACTTATTTCCATGAAAATATCTGTAAAATAGTAAAAAAAAAAAAAGGTTAAAGTTTTCATGAAAATACATCAGCGAGTAAACAAGAAGTTAAAAAGTCAATAGAGATTTAAAAACTTCTAAAAAATAAAATTTCAGGACAAAACTCACTAATTTGCAGAAATAAAATTTTAAATATCAATGTCTTGTTATGAATTATTGGAATCTCCATTAATTAGTGGAGGCTCCACTAATTATGGATTTATGTGAATTATTAGAAGATTTTTATGGATGTCCACCATTTAGTGGAGACATCATTAATTGAGATTAGTTGAAGATGATGTATGCCATGATGTATTTCACTAATTAGAGCTCTATAAATAGAGCTATTCTCTAAGCTTGTAATACACCATCATTTTGTGAAAGAAAGATTAGTGAAAGAAAGATTAGAGAAAGAATTGTGAGAGAAAGAAAGAGAGAAGTTTGAAGAGAAATTCTTGTGCAAAGAATAGTTAGAATTTTCTTAGTGTGTAGTGTGTAGATTTTATTCTAACACTACCCTAATTTTATAACACGTTATCAGCACGAGTCTCTACCGGTACAAAAGCCGAAGACTAAGCACGAGTTTCTCGCCGTTACCAAAGCCGAAGACAGTACGCATTTATTGATCTCTATGGCTAACATCGCAAAACTCGAATTTGTAGCCCTTGATATTTCTGGAACAAATTATATGTCATGGGTTCTCGATGCGTAAATGCATCTAAATGTCGAAGGCCTTAGTGAAACTATTCAAGCAAATAATAGTGCATCTCGCACAACACAAGGCTAAAGCTTTGATTTTTATTCGTCGTCATCTCGATGAAAATTTGAAAATGGAATATCTTACCGAAAAAGATCCATATGGCCCGTGGGTAAATTTAAAAGAAAGATTTGACCACCCGAAGATGGTCGTACTACCTACCGCACGGTATGAATGGTTGCACCCGAGGTTGCAAGATTTTAAAACCGTGAATGAATATAGCTCCGCAATGTATAAAATTACATCTCAATTAAAATTATGCGGAGAAAAAGTGACTCGATGAAGATATGTTGGAGAAGACATTCTCCACCTTTCATGCCTCGAATATTGTCCCGCAAAGAACAATATCGAGAAAAGGGGTATACAAAATTTACAGATTTAATTATCGCCCTCCTCATTGCAGAGAAAAATAATGAGTTATTATTGAGAAATCATGAAGCCGGACCAATCGGCTCTACAAAGACTCCTGAAGTGAATGTCGTTGGCTCCAACAGAAGCCATCGTTATAGTCGTGGCCGTGGTCGTGGTTATGGTCGTAGTCACGCTCGATATTTCCCTTATCACAATTATAATCAAACCGTGAGAAATACCGGCCACCGAAGTGGAACAGAAAAGATCAAAAGGGAAAAGAAAAAGAAATTGAAGAAAAGCATGAGGATATATGTTATAGATGTGGCATGAAAGGTCATTGGTCACGAAACCGTCAGTACGGCTAAGCATTTAGTTGAATTGTATCAAGCTTCATTGAAAAATAAAAATGTGGAAGCAAATTTTTCTTAACATCCAATAAATAATGTTGAGGATGACGATAGTGATCCCGAAGATCTTAATATCAATATTACCCATATGGATGTATCGGATTTTTTTGAACACCCGTACTGGTAGGATAGACCATTTAATTGGTGATGGCAAGTGTCCAAAAGAACTAAAGCCTCACCCCGATATTTTTGTATTCTCATTTTCATTCTATTCTAATAATATTTACGTTTACATATATATATTTGTGTTCGGATGGTCTGTTGTTAATGATGATATATGCATTATTGATAGTGGAACTACACACACCATACTAAAAAATGAGAAATATTTTTCTCGATCTCAAAATGGGAGAAATAAATATTTATACGATAAACGGTAGTGCAAATGTAATTGAGGGCTCCGGAAGAGCTAGTATATTGTTGCCTAAAGGAACAACAATTATTATTGATAAGGCACTATTTTCCTCAAAATCCGTAAGAAATTTATTGAGTTTTAAAGATATCCGCAGTAAATGGGTATCATGTTGAAACAAATGAGGAAAATGGGATTGAGCATCTTTTTATTACTCAAATGCATTTGGGTAAGAAATCGGTATTAGAAAAACTGCCGTCTTTTTCTACT
>JANUWF010002386.1:0-72502 GCA_026120185.1 Voacanga thouarsii | reverse complement strand
ATGATATCAAGTGAGCTTGGATTTTATTAATTTAATCATGTATATATGTTTTTATATCTATATGTAAATATATGAATATATATATATATATATATATATATATTCCTTGTATGAATATGTGCCATATTTTATTTTTTTGTATATTTGTAATTTACTGTCCCTACATGTAATTTTTTCTAACTTAATTTGTGAATATGTACTTACTCACTAACTTGTAAATTATATAATCTCACTATCTTCTATTTTATATAAACCTTGCCCTTAGTTTATCACCTGACAACCCAAAGTCGATATAGTAGATCTTGATCCTAAAATTGAGAGAATCCTCACCAAGGACCGAAAGGTTGTAAGCAAAAGGGTAAGAAAAGACATGGAGGTTAATGATATGGGCTAAAATCACAATTATTTACCTAGTTATTTGATGTTATTTTGAGATACATTTGTTGTAATAACTAGGCATATTCCTTCTTATTTGACATTTTGCTTGTAGAAAGTGTTTTTGATAAATTTGCGCAGATTTGAGTTAAATTCAAGTAAAATTGGAGAAATTCCAGAATGCACCAGGTGCTAGGCCTAGCCAAGGGACTAGGCACTAGGTCCATTCTGGTTAAATAGAGGAAACAGAGCAAATTTCAGGAAAAAAACTGATACATAAATTTTGGGTGTACAAAAATCATCAAATTTAAATCCATCTCTTAGTAAACTTTTAATTAAAACATTAATCCCAAAATGCACATATGAACAAGTATACTCATCACAAGCATAGTATAGAAAGTTAATGAGTATCAATCTTCAAAGGAATAAGTACACACTAATCGCTTTTCATGCATTATTTAACCGACCTAAATAAAGTGAGAAAAGAATAAAAAGAAAAAAATGAAGAAATATATACAACTAAAACATGTAGGATTATGGAATTTAGACAATTATCCTAGAAAACATGATAATGAACCAACTAGCAATTCTCTCAATTAAATATCATCTTGGCAACATGACGGAATATAAAATAAAATTCAATCATTTCCCAAGTCATGAATCTTCTTAGATAAATTCCACTTCGTTTGTCAATCCATGGAAATCTATATTTTGATTAATATTAACAGATTTGTCAATCAAGCTAGCATAGCCAAAGCATGCATTAAGCTTATTACTCTATTTTGATTCAATTAGCAGATTTGTCAATCAAGCTATCCTAACTAAAATATGCATGAATCTCAATTCCTTTAAAATATGAAATTAGCTAATGACCCTTTGTCAAGGCGAAATCAACTTAATCTTTGATCACTTAGTCCTACAATATTAACTTCGTCGTCCAAGTCCATTAAGATTTAACAAATATGAAATCAATGTAATGAAACTCGTAACATCGTTTTCCCAAGTCAATTAGAAGAGCTCGCATTAATAATAAATGATAATAAGTAATCAAATACCAAGGATAACAATTGATTGATAAAAAAAATTCCAATTAACTTAAAATTATAATCTCCAAAATACTATCCACTTACAATCAAAACATTAAGTACATCATTGTAAAAGAAAAGTAAACAAAGGATAAAAGACAAAACTCATAGAGAAGCCTTTCTTCTTCTTTTGTAAACCTCCTTTGAACAATGCTCCTTTGAGTGGTAATTGAGTAGTTAGCTTGGATCCATCAAATCACACATTTCTTTTGTGTTTTTCTTATATTTATAAGCCTTCTTGATACCAAAATTCATTACTTGAGAAGTTTAGTCTGAGTAGAATTTTGAAAATACCAAAATCATTTGAAAAATACCAAATTTGTGCACATAATTTTTGCTTTCTAGATTGTACCTGATACTGGGTATAGTCGGGCCACCTGGCACCAAGTTTGTTCTGTTCTTCTCAATTTTTACTGTTTAACCAGACTGGACCCAGTGCATGGTCCATTGGCTGGGCCTAACGCCAGGTCTGTTTTGGATTCTTCCTGAAATTTGCTCTATTGCTGCTGCTTGACCAAAATGGACCCGCTGCATGGTCCCTTGCTTGGGCCTGGTGCCAGGTCTATTCTGGAATTGTTTATTTTTTGCTCGAAATCAACTTAAATCTATACAAATTTGTGAAAAACACTTTTTACAAGCAAAATATCAAATAGGAAGGAATATGCCTAGTTATTACAACAAATGTATCATAAAACAACATTAAATAACTAAGAAAATAATGGTAATTTTAGTCCCAATTGTTGGATATCTCTCACGCATATCATATATGGCGCAGCAGAAGAACAAAATGAGATACCATCCCAAGATCTGCATATGTGTGGAAAACAAGATATAAAAAGAACAAAGGTAACAGCTTTTTACCTTTCTATGATCGTCCGAAGAACAACAATTTTCTTCTTTAAGTCGAGGCGCGATCCAGCAATCCTCTTGATCAAACTCCACGAGAGTTGAACGTCTAACCACTATAATCATAGTGTATGATTATCTCTAACAATAATCCACACAGAGGAATACTTAAGCACCCAAATTTCCTGTGCTAGCAGAAACAAGATGGTGGCTAAGGCTTGTCAAGAACAATCGAGAGAGAGAGAGAAGAGAGAATGTCGAGTGTTGCTAGCGTTGGCGTCGTGTCTTACACCTTAGCTAGGGTTTCTTGTGTTATCCCTATATCACACGAAAAATCCTGCACCAAATATACTCCAATCTCAGAATTCTAAAATAGTTAGAATTCCCTAATTGTAATTAGAAACATCAAGTTCTCACAATTATAATTTGGACCATTAATTATAACTAATTATAATTTGTCCACAACAACTTATCTTTCTTGCAATTAACCCCACTATGTTATCAAATAACATCTTGAGTATATAATCCTCTATTGTGTGTGACCTATTAGATTTTCCAGTCAATTGATAGAGAACATGAATTAATCCAAACATTTTTGAGATTAATAATTCATAAGTAATTAGCATTAATCTTATTAATTCTAATCAGGATTGATTTATTCATTCATCAATTAATAAAACCATATTCTGAGATCATGAGTGGTATCTAGCAATACATCATAACCATCCAAGATTCCAGGAAGTCAAGTGGCTTAACATGAACCCTTCAATAACAAACTACAGTGCAATTAACTCCTTTTACTATACAATATCTCATTCGATTTGGAGTACAAAATTAGTGCCAACTCCCTCCAGAATTAATTCTGGCCCGAATACAATAGTACTTGTACCAGGAACCCACTACTCTAAATGTGTATCAATTGGAACTGTTTCCAATACACAATCACCTTGGCTAAGGACTTTTCGAGTAGTAATTCTTACAAGTGGCCGTGAGATTTTGCTCCTACTATTAGGAGTGGTGAATCATTTATTAACCTTCTCAACTACTTTCGTTTACCTCACAATGTACCCAATATCCATCCCATAGACGGCCCTCGATCGACCTCCAGAGATCAGAATCAAAGTACAATGCTCAACGAAAAAAGCACCTTGGAGATCTCAAGTCTAATGATACTTGTACGTTTGCTATATTGAGATTATATCACTGGCACTAAATAGTTATCCATGTGATTATCTCCAAGCTAGTCATCCAATGAACTTGTTCCATTAACAAGCATCCATATATTAACTTTGACTATCTCAATACTCACAGATATGAGAACCACCGCCTGATCAAATCATGAAGTCTAACACACGCTAGTCTTAACGTATTAATGATGTCCTATCTCATTAAAACTACGACTAGGGATTATTTAAGTACTAACACTCTACAGTGTAGTAGGAATATCATATCATGATCTCTATCATGATTTCCTTAACACAGTATTATACTAGAGACTTTATCGAACAGTTATATTACTTAAAAGTAAACAAGAGAAAATGTAAGATAAATAATGCCTTTTATTAAAATAAAATGTGTCATATATAATGTACAAGTAATTGCCTCTATGACACAACACTAACACCAATCACATACTCCCACACTTGAACATTTTCTTAACCTCAAGCAAACAAGAACTAGACACTAAGCATATGGCTTAAGACAAAACAATTTAGCAAAATTTTCCTTAGCAAATCCATCCACAATGAAGACAGAACCTTAAACACAAACTTGTCATTCATTCAACCATTTCAAAACCTTGTAAACTCATGTATTAAATAAAAAAAATCCCAAGGCCATCAAAGTTAAGTTAAACAAGATTATATCTAGTACAAGAAAATCATCCTACTAAAGCAAAAACATGGATATCATAAATCATATAAGTCAAGCCAATTAACCAATTAAAGTATTATAAACTCAAATTTATATAACTCAAGTTAGCGAAACAAGGAAAAAACTCAACTCTCTTTTTTTTTTTCTATGACTTTGGAAATTTATAGTCTCAAGTGCATAAATTTCTCTTTACACACCGTATTGACCCCCTTATAGTCATCATCATTTTTTTTTTGCAGCATTTTTTTTTCTTTCTTTTTCCTTTTCTTACTTTTTTGTCTTCGGGATAGCTTCAAGAGAGTGATGCTTCTTTGTTTCTTCACGTTCACTCATCACTTTGGCCCCCTTTTTAGCAAAAGGTTTCTCTTTTTTTCTTTCCAACAATTGAAAGCAAAATTTTTTCAACTCACATTCTTTCTTTTTCACTCAAATTTTTTTTCCTCCTCACCTTCCTTATTCACAACTCAAAGTCAAGCAAACTTTAAATCTATAATATAAGAACTAATCAACAACTCTTCCATTATTTCATCATATCATCCACATTCAAACTCAAAGAATAAAACAACCTCAAATACCAAATTTAACGAAGGTTAATTTAAATTCTCAAGACTTAGCAAAATCTAACTTAATACACAAGTTTATCTTTTAATAAAAATCAAACCATAATGAATGACAAATCTATATCCAAAGTTAAAAAGAAAATCTCAAGTCCATTATAGACAAATAAGCTCACTTTAGCTCCGAATCTCCAAAATTTCAAAGTTTCAAAATTTTTCAATTTTTCAACAAAATTGTTTGATACCAAGAAAACACCAAGATCATAGATAAAAACTTGGACAAAGAATATTACTAAACCACTCCCCCATACTTAAACTGGACAATGTCCTCATTGGCCAAAAGTTAATGCAAGAAAGCATTTCCAAAGGGACAAAAAATAATAAAGGGGGCAAAAAGTTTAAGTAATACTTCCCAAGTGCAATAAAATGCCAATAGATATAAAAACTTAGAGTAGCGAGAAGAGCTTGTCCAAGAAGATTTTATTCCAGCCTACAAAAGAAAACACAAATAAAAGCACAAAGAAAATAAAGGCAAACCAAAGCACACCTAAATAAAAGAAAGCAAACTAAAGAAAAATACTAATAAAAATCCTAACAAAATAAATAAAAACACGGCTCACTCTCTCACATTCAAAGTGGAAAATATTTTCCTTCTTTGGGGAAAAAAGACACCAAACAATTACAAAACAAAACAAAAATACAAGCTCTTTTCACTCATTATGATTTCTCATCAAACCTTTGTAAAAGAAATTAAAGTTCATTGCAAAAAGCAGGTACGATGAATGTAGAAAGAAGGGAGGTTTTTGGAAAATAGAAGGTTCATGAAAACAATTTTTCTCAACAAAGGAAAATACATAAACCTCATTCTCTAACATTTCTTTAGACACACAAATATTTTTGTCAACAAATAAATGCACATGGTCTCTAAAGAATGCATCAAGTGTGAAATCACCATTTAACCCTTCAAAAGATTTGTCACAATGAAAACTTCACTTGAAACTTAGCAATTGAGATCTAAAAGGCGGAATCAGGAAATCCTTACTTTTCAATGCATATTCTACAAAAATTAAGTTACCTCCATTTGAATAGGGTAAAGGGTAGAAATTACCACATCCTCCAAGGACTGCACATGATGTTGCATGGATAGATCCAACTCCTTGAGATATAGTAAACTCAACACATCATCATTGGGACCATTGTTCTCTAAAAGGTGAGAGAAACCTAAGAAATCATTTGACAAAGAAAAAAATTAGAATTATTAGCACATAGAGTATAATTGAATACCTCTCTTGCCACATTATGCATTTGTTCCTCATATCCTCTCTCCTCTCCTTGGAGATCCTTTTGGTAAATCATATGGGCTTTTATGGCATTTTCAAATAACTTGGCTAGTTGTGTTCTTTAATAGCTCATACATTGAGATGCTTCTTCATGCCACCTAATGGACGTGTTTGTGTTGGCAACAAAAGATTTCATTAAAACTTCAAGTGACATCTCACTACAAGTGTTAATTCGAGCTTGCAACCTTACCAACGTATTATCATTGTGGCTCCATTGACATTGTGCCCATGAATAATCATCCATGATAATGGTTTGAACCTTACACTCAAAGAAAAACAAAAATCAAATCGAAAATAAAAATAAAAATAAAAAAATAGAAAAACAAAGAAAAGAAAATACACAAATTAGAAATATTCACAAACTACCTCAACACAAAAGTTAGTGATATTTATAAATACAAGAAAGACTAAATCAACAAGATTCGAATTTTTCTGATAGTGCCCATCCCCGGCAACAATGCCAAAAACTTGATGCGTAAATTTTGGGTGTATAAAAATCATCAAATTTAAATCTATCCCTTAGTCAAGTTTTAACTAAAACATTAATCCTAAAATACAGATACGAGTAAGTATACTCATCGCAAGTATAATATAGGGAATTAACGAGTATCAATCCTCAAAGGAACAAATACACACTAATTATTTTTCATTCATTATTTAACCGACTCAAATAAAGTGAGAAAAGAATAAAAAGAAAAATAATAAAGAAATATATACAACTCAAGGATGTAGGATTATGCAATTTAGACACTTATCCAAGAAAACATGATAATGAACCAACTAGCAATTCTCTCAATTAATTATCATCTTGGCATCATGAAGGAATATACAATAAAATTCAATTGTTTCCCAAGTCATGAATCTACTCAGATAAATTCCATTTTGTTTGTCAATCCATGGAATCCTATATTTTGATTAATATTAACAGATTTGTCAATCAAGCTAACATAACCAAAACATACTTTAAGCTCATCACTCTATTTTGATTTAATTAGCATATTTATCAATAAAGTCATCCTAACCACAATATGCATGAATCTCAATTTCTTAAAAATATGAAATTAGCTAATGACCATTTGTCAAGTTGAAATCGACTTAATCTTTGATCACTTAGTCCTATATTCTTAACTTCATCGTTCAAGTCAATTAAGATTTAACAAATACGAAATCAATACAATAAAACTCCAAACATCGTTTTGCCAAGTTAATTAGAAGAACTCGCATCAATAACCAATGATAACAAGTAATCAAATACCAAAGATAACAATCGAATGATCAAAATTTTCAATTAACTTAAAATTATAATCTCTAAAATGCTATCCAATTAAAATGAAAGCATTAAGAACATCATTGTTAAAGAAAAATAAACAAAGGATAAAAGATAAAACTCATAAACAAGCCTTCATCTTCTCTTTTAAACTTCCTTTGAACAATGCTCCTTTGAGTGGTGATTGATTAGGTAGCTTGGATCCATCAAATCACACATTTCTCTTATGTTTTTATTGTATTTATAAGTCTTCTTAATACCAAAATTCGTTGCTTGAGAAGTTTAGTCCGAGTAGAATTCAGAAAATGCCAAAATTCTTTGAAAAATACGAAATTCATGCACAGGATTTTTGCTTTCCAGAGTGTACCTGGTGCAAGGTACAGTCGGGCTACCTGGCGCCATCTATTCTGTTCTTCTCGATTTTTACTATTTAACTAGAATGGACCCAGCACCTGGTCTATTGGCTGGGTCTGGCACCAGGTCTGTTTTGGATTCTTCCTAAAATTTTGCTCTATTTTCGCTACATGGCCAGAATAGACCTGGCACCTGGTCCTTTAGCTGGGCCTAGTGCCAGGTCGATTATGGAATTGTTCACCTTTCGCTTGAAATCAACTTAAATCTGCACAAATTTTTCAAAAATACTTTTTACAAGTAAAATTTCAAATATAAAGGAATATGCCTAGTTATTAGAACAAATGTATAACAAAATAACCTCAAATAACTAGAAAAATAATGGTAATTTTAGCCTCTATCAGATCTACTATACTCTGAAACCAATTGTAACACCCCACATTTTCATGCCGTAGTGAGATGTAACTTTATTGGATATTGCCCCGTCTAATTGCCGAGCCAAGGGGTCTTTACAACAAACTTCACTCAATAGGCAGTGAAAATTTTTCAAAATTTACTTTTATTTAATACAGGAAAGTACATAGATTCTGACTTTTGATACATAAACTCAAGGGTATCAGAGATCCAAGATGTAGCATGACCCTCTGAGAGTCCACAATGTTTGATCCCTAAAATTTTAAGAGACATAATACACCTATGAGTGAAAAATCACCTAGTAGCCCCGTGTGTGCAAATGACTTATTAACAAACAGATGAACATGTTATCAGCTGTAACTTCATAAAACCATTATGGGAAAGCATTGCATTTTTCTATTGAAAATAATTCTAAAACTCTCTAAGAAAGAGTTTATTCAGAATTCAGTCATTTTTGAGAATCGAGTTCTATTCAATATCATTGCCCTAATTTAAAAAATGCAAACACTTCTCTGAATAGAGGGTCAGCCTGCATGCAAAGCTTACTAGGCTTCGCCTTCGGCATCACATTCTTGTCGCACTAAGGACACAAGCCTATAGTGTGAAACCACAGTCAAAACCAACCTTAGAGTGAGGGGGTTGGGATGCATATAATAATTTATTGCATGTTTAAATATATTTTTAAATGATTTTCTATGCTTTGGATTTGAGTTTTATTGTCTCGAAGGCTTGGTTGTGAGTATTGCTTGAGAAGGGTAAAATAGTAATTTTTTCTTGAGGTGGAAAAAGGGAGACAACTTGAGGATTGAATAAGAAAATATTTTATTTGAGGGAAAATAAGAACAAGAGTTGTTGTGATTTAGAGGTTAGAGCCTTAGAATTAATTCTGGAGGTCTTTGGTTCAAATTCCATCATAGGAGCTTTAGCTTGTTAAATTTTCTTTTTACTTGGGAAGTATCATTTTCAGCCTTAGTGGTGTTTGGAGTAGGGTAGAGATGTTATCCTATGAGAGGCATGATAGAAGTCTTCAAATCCTACTCATTTGTTCTACAAAAAATTCCTAAGAGGAATTCATTTCCTCTTGATCCTTAATTTTCCTATTTCTCAATTCATTAATTTGTTCAAATTGTTCTAGCTAATTTCTTTCCAGAAATTCCAGTGAAGTGCAGTGGCTTTGTAGAATCAAAATGTTTTAGTGGAAGGCATTTTATGGTCTGAAAACGTGGAGGAGATGTGAAAGATTCCAAGGGGATAAATCCCTTTAGTGAACTTTCTAAAAATTCATTCTAGCTAGATTCATCTTCTTGGAATGAACTGAAATTTTCCAGCTTCTTGTGCCTTCAAGTTGTCGAAACTCTTATCTAATATTCCCTCCTAAATTCTGCCAAAAAAATGGCCATTTGGATCAGCTTGCAACCTGAATTTCTCTGACCATTTTCGGACTGCACAAAGTTGGTGTAAAACCAGAAAAATCCCTGGGCAAATCGCAGCTTTGGAGGTCCAAAACCAATCTATTTTCTTCCAATTTTTGTTTAGCACCTTAGCCATGTTTTTCTTCCATGAAGAAGGCTGGAAACCAGCCATGAAAACCCCTGAAACACCCCTTCAAACTCCCTGCAAACCGGCTGGAAAAGGGCAGCCGAAAACTGCCCAGAAAATTCCAGCAAGCAGCGAAATTCTTTGCAGGAATTTTCCAACTTTGTTTCCTAATTCTACCCTAGCCAAAACTCCATGCTTTTTCTGCACAAACCACCCTTAAACCTTCAGTAATTGAGCTTCATTATCCACCTCAAGCTTCTGCACAAAAATCCAGTCATGGCTGCCTAAAAGATTTCCAAAAAAATTCTGCAATCATGCATTGATTAGGATACCAAAATTCCAGCCACCAAGATTTAACAACTTTCCATAAAATATACCCCAAACAACCAGACCTTCCCTTCACCATTACACTCAGTATTTTCAGCCACCTTAAGCCTCCCTCAACCAACATTCATCTAGCTGAAACACTGCCCAGCAATTCAGCCATGGCAGACTTCCAAAAGCTCTCCCATAATCAAAGGTATTCTTGAATATTTAGTTTCCAAATTTGGTTCCTAAAAATATTGTTCAAGGATTCCAACAACTAGCCATTCCTTTTCCATTCCAAACCAGAGAATTATCTCCCTAAACCCTACAGAAATTTGGCCAGCCCTAATCCCTACAGAATTTCGGCAGCCTCCATCCAAAAACTCTCTATTCCCTTCAACCTTCAAAAATACATAGCACACCAAGAACACCTTCTTCTTCCTTTCACTTAATACCTATCCAAATCACTTCAAACTACTTCTAAAAACTCCAGAATTCTTCTACTCACTGTCATGAGTCCATCAACACCATTCTTAACATCAAACTGCAAAATCTAGCTTGCTAGTTTGGATAAAAAACCAGAAATTTTGTGAAGGCTCAAGAACACCATCAAGGTATGTTTGTTCTAACAACTCCATCTTCTCTAATCGTGATCTCTAATGAATATATATATGAATAAACCCACTAATGGTCTCTCTCTCTCTCTCTCTCAGCCGAATCTCTCTCCTCCTTGGCCGGATGGTTTCTTCTCCAATGGTCATGCTTCCTTCACCTTCATCAGTCGGATATAGACATCTAGGAGTTGAGACTTATTCAAAACTCCTTCAAGGGAATTCATCAAGTAAGTAAGCTTTTTTTTAACCCTTCTTTTAATTCTACATTCATGTCTCTAGGATGATGTTGATAGAAGGTGGATTGTGAATAGGATTTGAGTATGTATTATTGAGGTTGTAGCATGAATATATGTATGAATATGAAGGAGATGAGATTTATGCATGGATGGATTATCTTGGTTGATTGTATGATGATTTGAGGTTTAATGCATGCCTCCATGATTAAGTATGCTGGAGATTATATCACCTTTGGTGAATAGGATTTATATTCATGTTGAATTGTTGAAGCTATGATCATATTTATGCTAGTAGGGGTTAGATCATGTCTTGATAAATTGAGATCTATGCTTGTATGCATGATTTGGGATGATTTGATGAATTGAAGGATTGTATATGTTCATGATTGGAATAGCCATGGAAATATGATCACGATCTAGTTGTTCCTAAACTAATTTTTATTTCATGAATAAAATATTTAATAATATGATTTTTCTAGTAATTTCGAAAAAACCCTATGAAGGGTGGATTTGGATTATTATATATATAAAGGATATTTTAGTCAAATAAATAATAGTTTTGATAGAAAAATAAAATATATCGATATTACGTAAAAATAATGAAATCAACTAAAGCCTTTTTTTTGAAATAATCATAATTAGTAAAATACTTATTATTAAAATTTAATTATTATCTTTTAATCAAAACCTATTGAAACTTATTTATTATTTTCCAAGAAAGGCTCATTAAAATTCATCTCCAACTAACTTTAGTTATCAATTATTTTCTAACAGCTAAACTATTAATAAATCATTATTTTTCCTAAAAACCACCTAAGACTCTTCATCAAATAAACTCTAAATTTTCTTAGCAATATTTAAACCTTTCACTTATTAGTACTTATTTCTCAAAACATTAATTATTTTGAATATCAAATTATCCTTACCTTATAAACATATTTACTTATTGTTTGGCCTTAAAGCTTGGGACACTAGGATCATGATAGTAGTAAGTTGAGTTGTTTAAATTGAGAAAGTGAATTTTGGCTTGAGTTTGATTGTGGTTTTTATTTGCCCATGCGGGGTTAGGTCAGTAGTTGGAGACCTTTTTATTGTGAGCAAGAATCAGGTAAGTTCCTGCATAAAACCCGATTGATGAAACATGTTTATTATGGCAAGCTAAATGTAGAGTGCATAGACACTCAGTTTTGCAAGGGCAATTGAGGATTAACTTCTTTCCCATTTCAGACAAACAATTTATTTGAAAATTAATAAGCAGATTTACTCAAACTCAAAACTCTTTACAAAACTGATTTTGACAAAGACTTTGGGAACCCTTAATTGCTATTTTCTTGTGGAACAGAGTTTTGTTCATTTTATCCCAAGTGGGAAATGTCATTGAGTACTTAATAAGGGTAGACTACTGGGTCAGTTTTTGGGGTTAGGGTAAGTCTCTCAGTAGGTGGCCACATCTGAGGGGTGAGTCTTTCCCGGATAAGACGATAGTCTAGTAAGTCGTGCCGGTCCGAGCTAGCAGTGTTCTTTTTTAGTCAAGTGACGGTGTTTTGCCAGAATGGACACCCGGTTGTTGTTCGGGTTTAGAGAAGGAAGAGTATCTTGCCCAGTAGGCCGATCACCTACTTTTGTCAGTCTACACAAAGTGTAGCATTCTGACCGGCGGTATGCACAAAGTGTGGCATGCTGACCATCCGGTTATGGAGCCCAACGTGTGGTAACCCGTAATCCTTTTTTTCGAGTGGTTGATTTTATAAATTATGTATGGTTGGAAATTTCAAAACACCACTCTTGTTTTTAACTGATGTTTATTGCTTGCCAGTGATTTCTTATAAAGAATTTTATACTTTGCATTCACGAACTATTTCCACTGAACACCCAAAGCACACACGGACTTACTGAGATTTCTGTCTCACCCCCATTTTACCATGATTTCAGGTCGATCCTGCTGTGGGGATGAGTAGCTAGATTATACCTGCTTTGGATGATTTTCTGATGATTTATTTTTGTGTAATGTTTTGGGGAGTTGAGAGTGGAGAAATTTTATTACAGATTTATTTTTGGTATTTTGGGATTTATTCTTAGATTGATATTTATTTTGGGATGTAATAAATTTTAAGTTCATGTATCATTTATATTCCGCTATTTTATTTGTGTGACCTAGTTATAAAGACTCCTTGTCTTTTGGACGGGGCGACATCGGCCCTGGCGGGCCTAGGTAGCGGGGTGTTACAAGTGATATCAGAGACTAGGTTTAGGCAATTATAGATAGTATTTGTGTTATTTCTTTAAGTCTAAATCTTTATCTAACCTATCTTGTTGATGCTGTAGGATGGTTAGACTGCTTAGGACAGTGAGGAAAGGGCAGCAGTGGCACTCGCCTATCCCTCTAGACCCGGAGGACCTTCTAGTTCCCCAGCCTGCCCCTCAGCCAGTTATCCCCATGGAGGATAACAGTGATGCTGAGATTAACCCTATGGAGGATAGCAGTGATGACAAGGTCCAGATCATTGAGCTATCCCTAATTCCGGTGATTGAAATAAGCTCGGATAGTGATGATGATGTGATGATAGTAGAGCCTGAACCCTACCCTCCTAATCCCAAGGTGGACTTAGCAGCAGATAGCGATGACCTGGGGGAGATAGACTATGAGTCTCTGCCTAGGCCTTCTTTCCTTCCTTCTTCCAGTCGAGTGGAGCTCGGGGAGAGTTCTAGGCGCCTTGGGAAGGAGGCAATGTGGGGATTTGCTAGCGGGGATGGGTTATATTTTTCCAAGAACTCTGGGGGATAGTTGTATGAGGCGGATGATGAGAGTTCTGATGAGGATTAGAGGACTAGGAGTTCTTTTGATTTGGATGTTTATTTGTTTACTATTTTTTTTCGAGAACTTTTATGACAAGGATTTTTAATTCTGCTTTCTATCAAATTTCGAATTTATACAAGTTCATTTTTGAAAGAGAATTTATTCCTTAGCTAAAATTTACATCCGCTTTCTGTTTACATCTATTTGACTATGCATGCAACTACAACTAAAATGATTTGACCTTTAAATGCATACACTTATCATCTGGGGTGTGGTTTAGAATGGCACCCAAGCGTCGTGCAGCTACAGCAGGTGGAAGAGTTTCGGAAGTCGATTAAGTGGCACCGGAAGTAGAAACAGCTCAGATGCAAGCACCCAGCCAGGGTGAAGGGAATGGTCTGGATATGGGATCGAGGTCTGAAGTTCGAGTTGATGTAACCATGGGCTAGGCATTCAGCAAGATGGCCGAGATTTTGCAGTCAATGACCGAGCGATGAAACTCGAGGGGTGAAGATGAGGCCTTAGAGAGGTTCCTGAAGTTTCAGCCGCCCGTCTTCCTGGGCGAAGCGAAACAGGATCAGAAGGCGGAGCAGTGGGTTGAGCAGTTGGAGGATATATTCGCGATGCTCCAGTACATCGAGGAGTGGATGGTTAATTTTGCAGCTTTCCGATTGAGAGGACCAGCTCGAGCGTGGTGGCAGCAGGTCCAAGACGATTGGGAGATGGACGAGCAGGAATGGACATGGTCCAACTTCGTGGAAGCTTTCAGGGTGGAGTACATTCCACAGTGGATTGTGGAGCAGCGAAAGGACGAATTCCAGAATCTGAGGCAGGGAAGCATATCGGTAGCCCAGTATGCAGCCCGGTTCACTCAGTTGTCCAAGTACTGCAAGCGATTGGTGGATACCGAGTAGAATAGGATGAGGCAATTCGTCAAGGGGCTGAGACTGGAGTTGAGGAGAGCATTGGCACTTGCCCCGCCGACAACCTATTCGGGGGCTGTAGGCGCAGCTACTCGGATGGAAAATGAGGATCGCAGTAGGATGGCAGTAAAACCCTTTCAGCCGCCGAGACAGCCGCAAGGACAATTCCTGAGACCGTAACCCCACAAGCACCCCGCCAACCACCAATGGCAGAACCGGGGGAAGCAAGCCCGGACAGCACCGAGTGGACTTGCCCCGAATCTCCCATCATGCAGGCAGTGTGGAAGGAAAGGCCACACCGAGAGGAATTGTTAGTCCAAGGGTGGTGAGAGAAAGTGCTATCACTATGGCGACCCGAACTACCTGAAGAACACCTGCCCTAAATTGCACCGAGTCGGGCAAGGAAACTCGGCTCAGAACCCGGGGCCCAATCGAGCCAACCCTATGGGAGCATCTGGGAGTGGAGCACCAAAGCCACAAGTGAAGGCCAAGTTGTTCGCTCTCAACAGAGAGGAAGTTGGGTCCGATGCAGCGGTGGTGGAAGGTACGTTCACTATTCAAGGACGTTCCGTTAATGCTTTGATTGATCCTGGCTCTACTCATTCCTATATAAACAAGTTGTGTGCATGTCATTTGGGTTGGGATGAAGTGGAGCTACCTTTCATTTTAGAGGTAAGCACACCCCTGGGGAAAATGGTGCAAGCGGATCGGTATGTAAAGGAGTGTAAAGTTAATGTGGGGAGAGAAAGTTTGGAGGGGGATTTGATAGTGTTAGAAATTGAGGATTATGACTTGATCTTGGGAGTGGACTGGTTAGCCAAGCATGGGGCTAGGATAGACTGTAAAAATAAGACAGTCCAGTTCGTTAGGCCAGGATATGATGTATTGGAATTTAATGGCAAGAGGGTGAAAGAATGTAAGTATTTGATTGTGGGAGCTAAAGCCTAGAAATTGTTAAAGTAAGGGTGTCAAGGGTACCTGGCTTACGTGATAAACAAGCCGAAAGACCAGTGCACTTTGGAAGACACGAAAGTAGTGAAGGATTTTTCCGATGTGTTTCCGGCGGAGCTTGATTCTCTACCCCCTAGCCGAGAAATGGAATTCAATGGCAAGAGGGTGAAAGAATGTAAGTATTTGATTGCGGGAGCTAAAGCCTGAAAATTGTTAAAGCAAGGGTGTCAAGGGTACCTGGCTTACGTGATAAACAAGCCAAAAGACCAGTGCACTTCGGAAGACACGGAAGTAGTGAAGGATTTTTCCGATGTGTTTTTGGCGGAGCTTGATTCTCTACCCCCTAGCCGAGAAGTGGAATACACCATCGACTTAGTTCCAGGAGCAGAACCAGTATCGCGGATTCCGTACCGGATGGCACCGGCAGAGTTGAAAGAGCAGTTGGAGGAGTTAGTGAGTCAAGGCTATATCAGGCTGAGCACGTCGCCCTGGGGAGCACCTATGCTATTTGTAAAGAAGAAGGACAGAACTCTGAGGCTATGCATCGACTACCAAGGGTTGAACAACTTGACGATCAAGAACAAATATCCCCTACCGTTGATTGATGAACTATTCGACCAGTTGCTACTCTAAGTTGGATCTGAGGCAAGGGTACTACCAGGTGCGGATAAGAGAGGATGATATTCCCAAGACAGCTTTCAACACCAGCTATGGACACTACGAGTTCGTGGTGATGCCGTTCAGGGTGACTAACGCTCCAGAAGTATTCATGGACCTGATGCACCGAGTATTCCGACCTTATCTGGACAAGTTCAGAGGAGCATGCAGAGCATCTGAAGCTCAAACTGGAGAAGCTTCGGGAGCACAAGCTGTACGCCAAGTTCAGCAAGTGCAAATTTTGGATAGACAATGTGGCATTCCTTGGCCTTGTAGTGACTAAGGAGAGAATCAAGGTGGACCTGGCAAAGGTTGAAGCGGTATCAGACTGGAAGTAGCTGGAGAGTATCACTGAGATCTAGAGTTTCTTGGGACTGGTTGGTTACTACCGAAGATTTATCAAGAGATTTTCGACACTTGCATCGCCAATGACTCGATTATTGCGAAAGGATGTTCCATTTATGTGGAACGAGAAATGCAAGAAAAGTTTTCAAGAATTGAAGCGCAGACTGATGTCAGCACCGGTATTGAGTCTACCGGAGGAAGGGAAACCTTACGCGCTATATACTGACGCTTCGAAAGAAGGACTGGGAGTAGTGTTGATGCAGGACCGGAAGGTGATTGCTTACGCTTCTTGGAAGCTGAGACCTCATAAAGTCAACTATCCCACTCATGATTTAGAGCTGGCAGCTATAGTGTTCGCCCTAAAGAAATGGCGACACTACCTGTATGGAGTCGAATTCGAGGTATTCACCGGCCATAAGAGTTTGAAGTATATCTTCACCTAAAAGGATCTGAACTTGAGGCAGCAAAGGTGGATAGAATTCTTAGAAGAATACCGTTGCCTGATCAACTACCATCCTGGGAAGGCCAACGTGGTGGCGGACACCCTAAGTAGAAAAGTTGGGATAGCCAGGTTAAGGGTGCAGGAAATGCAAGCGGTGCAGGATGTGTTGGACAGAAGGGTGAAAGTGCAAGACAAAGGGATTATCGTAAGTAATTTGAAGTTGGTGCCGAATTTGAGAAGGGAAATCGTGGAAGCTCAGTAAGGCAACGTCGAGTTTCAGCTTTTCAAGGACAAGGAGCTAAAGTGGCCCGGCAGTGAATTCCGTCTAGACGAGATGGGAGTTTTACATTTCAGGGATCGGTTGTGTATACTCGGAGAGCAGTAATTAAAGAACTAAATTTTGGAAGAAGTGCATAAGAGCAAGTACGCCATTCATCCGGGGGAAGTTAAGATGTATCAGGACTTGAAGAGAGCCTATTGGTGGCCCGGACTGAAGCGAGATGTGGTCAAGTATGTCTCGACCTGTCTCACCTGCCAAAAAGTCAAAACGGAGTATAAGAAGTCAGCGGGACTATTGCAGCCATTGCCAGTACCAGAATGGAAGTGGGAATAGGTGACTATGGATTTTGTCACCGGGTTTCCCATGTCAAGGACTCAAAAGGATGCCATATGGGTAGTGGTGGATCGACTAACCAAGTCGGCCCATTTCATACCGGTGAATGTGAGGGACTTGATGGAGAAGCTGGCTCAGACTTATGTTTGAGAGATCGCCCGACTATATGGAGTGCCTTCAAGCATAGTGTCATATCGAGACTCGAGGTTTACGTCTCGTTTCTGGGGAATATTTCAGGAAGCAATGGGGTCGAATCTGAAATTCAGTATGAAGGCGCATCTGTAGACCGATGGGCAGTCAGAGAGGGTGATACAGATATTGGAAGATATGCTGAGAGCCTGTGTTTTGGACTTTGGAGATAAATGGATAGAGTGTGTACCGTATGCAGAATTATCGTATAACAACAGCTACCAAGCTTCGATCGAGATGGCACCGTATGAGGCTTTGTATGGCAAATGTCAGGTACCATTGTATTAGAGTTGGTCCGAAGATGGTCATGTGAGTAAAATCGGAGAAGTATATGTCTAAGAAATGTTGGATAAAGTGAAATTGATCAGGGAAAGGTTAAAGGTGGCACAGAGTCAGCAGAAGAGCTATGCGGACAACCGGTGAAGGGAATTAGAATTTCAAGTCGGGGACAGCGTGTTTTTGAAGTTAATGCCAAACAGAGGAATTTTGAAGCATCCAAAGGGCAGGAAGTTGAATCCGAGATATTTGGGACCGTTTCCGATTAAAGAAAGGATTGGACCGGTAGCTTACCGATTAGACTTGCCAGATGGGTTGACGGGAATCCATGATGTGTTTCATGTCTCACAATTGAAGACGTATAATGTGGATCCTGGTCAAGCATTGAATGATGAACCATTAGTGTTGCAGTTAGACCTGAGCTATGTGGAGAAGCCTGTGCGAATATTGGACCACAGTGTCAAGACTCTCCGGAGCAAGCAGATACTGCTGGTTAAGATTCAGTGGGAGCACCATGGCACGCAGGATGCCACATGGGAGTCAGAAGAGTGGGTTAAACGGAAGTATCCCGAGTTGCAATAGAGGTATGCTTGAATTTCGGGGCGAAATTCCTCTAAGGAGAGGAGGATGTGAAACCCCAGTCAAAACCAACCTTAGAGTGAGGGGGTTGGGATGCATATCATAATTTATTCCATGTTTAAATATATTTTTAAATGATTTTCTATGCTTTGGATTTGAGTTTTATTGTCTCGAAGGCTTGGTTGTGAGTATTGCTTGAGAAGGGCAAAATAGTAATTTTTGCTTGGGGTGGGAAAAGGGAGACAACTTGAAGATTGAATAAGAAAATATTTTTGTTTGAGGAAAAATAAGAACAAGAGTTGTTGTGATTTAGAGGTTAGAGCCTTAGAATTAATTCTTGAGGTCTTAGGTTCAAATTCTATCATAGGAGCTTTAGCTTGTTAAATTTTCTTTTTGCTTGGGAAGTATCATTTTCAGCCTTCGTGGTGTTTGGAGTAGGGTAGAGATGTTATCATATGAGAGGCATGATAGAAGTCTTCAAATCCTACTCATTTGTTCTACAAAAAATTCCTAAGAGGAATTCATTTCCTCTTGATCCTTAATTTTCCTATTTCTCAATTCATTAATTTGTTCAAATTGTTCTAGCTAATTTCTTTCCAGAAATTCCAGTGAAGTGCAGTGGCTTTGTAGAATCAAAATGTTTTAGTGGAAGGCATTTTATGGTCTGAAAACGTGGAGGAGATGTGAAAGATTCCAAGGGGATAAATCCCTTTAGTGAACTTTCTAAAAATTCATTCTAGCTAGGTTCATCTTCTTGGAATGAACTGAAATTTTCCAGCTTCTTGTGCCTTCAAGTTGTCGAAACTCTTATCTAATATTCCCTCCTAAATTCTGCCAAAAAAATGGCCATTTGGATCAGCTTGCAACCTGAATTTCTCTGACCATTTTCAGACTGCACAAAGTTGGTGCAAAACCAAAAAAATCCCTGGGCAAATCGCAGCTTTGGAGGTCCGAAACCAAGCTGTTTTCTTCCAGTTTTTGTTCAGCACCTTAGCCATGTTTTTCTTCCATGAAGAAGGCTGAAAACCAGCCTTGAAAAACCTGAAACTCCCCTTCAAACCGGCTGGAAAAGGGCAGCCGAAAACTGCCCAGAAAATTCCAGCAAGCAGTGAAATTCTGTGCAGGAATTTTCCAGCTTTGTTTCCTAATTCTACCCTAGCCAAAACTCCATCCTTATTTTGCAAAAACTACCCTTAAACCTTCAGTAAGTAAGCTCCATTATCCTCCTCAAGCTTCCACACGAAAATCCAGTCATGGCTGCATAAAAGATTTTCAAAAAAATTCTGCAATCATGCCTTGATTAGGATACCAAAATTTCAGCCACCATGATTTCATAACTTTCCATAAAATATACCCCAAACAATCAGACCTTCCCTTCACCATTACACTCAGTATTTTTAGCCACCTTAAGCCTCCCTCAACCAGCATTCATCTAGTAGAAACACTGCCCAGCAATTCAGCCATGGCAGACTTCCAAAAACTCTCCCATAATCAAAGGTATTCTTGAATATTTAGTTTCCAAATTTGCATCCTAAAAATATTCTTCAAGGATTCTAACAACTAGCCTTTTCTTTTCCATTCCAAACCAGAGAGTTATCTCCCTAAACCCTACAGAAATTCGGCCAGCCCTAATCCCTACAGAATTTCGGCAGCCTCCATCCAAAAACCCTCTATTCCATTCAACCTTAAAAAACACACAACACACCAAGAACACCTACTTCTTCCTTTCACCTAATACCTATCCAAATCACTTCAAACTACTTCTAAAAACTCCAGAATTCATCTACTCACTGTCGTGAGTCCATCAACACCATTCTTAACATCAAACTGCAAAATCTAGCTTGCTAGTTTGGATAAAAAACTAGAAATTTTGTGAAGGCTCAAGAACACCATCAAGGTAGGTTTGTTCTAACAACTCCATCTTCTCTAATCGTGATCTCTAATGAATATATATATATGAATAAACCCACTAATGGTCTCTCTCTCTCTCTCTCACTCAGCCGAATCTCTCTCCTCCTTAGCCAGATGGTTTCTTCTCCAATGGTAATGCTTCCTTCACCTTCATCAGTCGGATTTAGACATCTAGGAGTTGAGACTTATTCAAAACTCCTTCAAGGGAATTCATCAAGCAAGTAAGCTTTCTTTTAACCCTTCTTTTAATTCAACATTCATGTGTCTAGGATGATGTTGATAGAAGGTGGATTGTGAATAGGATTTGAGTATGTATCGTTGAGGTTGAAGCATGAATATATGTATGAATATGATGGAGATGGGATTTATGCATGGATGGATTATCTTGGTTGATTGTATGATGATTTGAGGTTTAATGCATGCCTCCATGATTAAGTATGCTGGAGATTATATCACCTTTGGTGAATAGGATTTATATTCATGTTGGATTGTTGAAGCTATGATCATATTTATGCTAGTATGGGTTAGATCATGTCTTGATAAATTGAGATCTATGCTTGTATGCATGATTTGGGATGATTTGATGAATTGAAGGATTGTATATGTTCATGATTGGAATAGCCATGGAAATATGATCACGATCTAGTTGTTCCTAAACTAATTTTTATTTCATGAATAAAATATTTAATAATATGATTTTTCTAGTAATTTCGAAAAAAACCCTATGAAGGGTGGATTTGGATTATTATATATATAAATGATATTTTAGTCAAATAAATAATAGTTTTGATAGAAAAATGAAATATATGGATATTACGTAAAAATAATGAAATCAACTAAAGCCCTTTTTTGAAATAATCATAATTAGTAAAATACTTATTATTAAAATTTAATTATTATCTTTTAATCAAAACCTATTGAAACTTATTTATTATTTTCCAAGAAAGGCTCATTAAAATTCATCTCCAACTAACTTTAGTTATCAATTATTTTCTAACAGCTAAATTATTAATAAATCATTATTTTTCCTAAAAACCACCTAAGACTCTTCATCAAATAAACTCTAAATTTTCTTGGCAATATTTAAACTTTTCACTTATTAGTACTTATTTCCCAAAACATTAATTATTTTAAATATCAAATTATCCTTACCTTATAAACCTATTTACTTATTGTTTGGCCTTAAAGCTTGGGACACTAGGATCATGATAGTAGTAAGTTGAGTTGTTTAAATTGAGAAAGTGAATTTTGGCTTGAGTTTGATTGTGGTTTTTATTTACCCATGCGGGGTTAGGTCAGTAGTTGGAGACCTTTTTATTGTGAGCAAGAATCGGGTAAGCTCCTGCATAAAACCTGATTGATGAAACATGTTTATTATGGCAAGCTAAATGTAGAGTGCATGGACACTCAGTTTTGCAATGGCAATTGAGGATTAACTTCTTTCCTATTTCAGACAAACAATTTATTTGAAAATTAATAAGCAGATTTACTCAAACTCAAAACTCTTTACAAAACTGATTTTGACAAAGACTTTGGGAACCCTTAATTGCTATTTTCTTGTGGAACAGAGTTTTGTTCATTTTATCCCAAGTGGGAAATGTCGTTGAGTACTTAAAAAGGGTAGACTACTGGGTCAGTTTTTGAGGGGTTAGGGTAAGTCTCTCAGTAGGTGGCCACATCTGAGGGGTGAGTCTTTCCCGGATAAGACGATTGTCTAGTAAGTCATGCCGGTCCGAGCTAGCAGTGTTCTTTTTCAGTCAAGTGACTGTGTTTTGCCGGAATGGACACCCGGTTGTTGTTCGGGTTTTGAGAAGGAAGAGTATCTTGCCCAGTAGGCCGATCACCTACTTTTGTCAGTCTGCACAAAGTGTAGCATTCTGACCGGCGGTATGCACAAAGTGTGGCATGCTGACCATCCGGTTATGCGGCCTAACGTGTGGTAACCCGTAATCCTTTTTTTCGAGTGGTTGATTTTATAAATTATGTATGGTTGGAAATGCCAAAACACCACTCTTGTTTTTAACTGATGTTTATTGCTTGCCAGTGATTTCTTATAAAGAATTTTATACTTTGCATTCACGAACTATTTCCACTGAACACCCAAAGCACACACGGACTTATTGAGATATGTTTCTCACCCCCATTTTACCATGATTTCAGGTCGATCCTGCTATGGGGATGAGTAGCTAGATTATACCTGCTTTGGATGATTTTCTGATGGTTTATTTTTGTGTAATGTTTTGGAGAGATGAGAGTGGATAAGTTTTATTACGGATTTGTTTTTGGTATTTTGGGATTTTTTCTTAGATTGATATTTATTTTGGGATGTAATAAATTTTTAGTTCAAGTATCATTTATATTCCGCTATTTTATTTGTGTGACCTAGTTATAAAAACCCCTTGTCCTTTGGACGGGGCGACATCCCCGGCCCTGGTGGGCCTAGTTAGCGGGGTGTTACATATAGCACTCAACTGTGCATTGTCGAAGAGGTAGAAATGTCGTCACATTCTACCTAATTTATTTGATTTATATGCCTTTGGATTACTATCCGTTCCTCACATGAGAGGGGGCATGGGTTATAATTTATTACTCGCTTACATATGGGGATCTATTCTTGTACTGTTCCTTATTTGAGAGGGAGGAAAGGGTCAACCAGACGCTCACCTACCCATCTGGTAAATCCTTAGCCATTTCCCATGTCCTATTGCCCCATTTAGAGTAAGATAATCCCCATAACTAGCCAAGTTACTTGAGGCCGTCTACCTCCAACATAAGCTAGTACAAAGGTTGGCTCTTGTTGAGTACTAAACGTTTCCATAGATTCACAAGACCAGTATAGTTCCACTAGCTCATAGGGCCAGATAAATATCCATCATCGAAGGAATACCAATAAAATATTTTCTAGGGCCAAACTATTATTTTCCAAAAGTTAATCTCATACCGAGAGATGGTTTTCCAAAACCGTAGCGAATATGGATAAAAGTCCTTTTAGTACAATAAAATGAGTTTCCAATGGTATTTTCATCATTTGAAGAATACCCAATTCCAAAAGGAGTTCTACTCAGGAATTCGAAAATTTTAACCCTAAAAGAAGGATTAATTCAAGAAATTCCAAATATACTTCCATAAAATACATAATTCACATTTTTCTAGAAATCCTTTCCATAAAAAGGAATATTTATGCTTTCCTAGAATAAAACATTATTTCGTCTCACAATTAATGAGAAAAAAGCCTTTCAGGTATACATTTGTACCTAGAAAATATTCATCGTTCAAGTGAACCAAAATTCTTTATAGAAGACACGATTTCCTAAAGTCTTCAATAATTTCCCATCCAGAGAAATCAGATTTCCTCATAAAAGCACAAATGTACATTAACCTTGTTAGAAAAAGACTTTAGGCAAATTATTCACTGATTATGAATAATTCCATGTATGAAAATCCATATTTTCCACTCAAATCCAATCATGGCATGAAACAATTTCTTTCTCAAAGAAATCATTTATTTGTTCAAAGAAACTAAAAGGATTTATAGAACATTTCTTCAACAAAACGTAATTTCACTAACATAAAACAAGATTTGTAAAACAAGATTTATTAGCATGGTTTAGTTGGTCAATTAATTGTTCAAGGCTTGAGCCCAGTTTAAGTAATTGAAATTGGTCTAGTTTGAACTAGGAATAAACTTTAGCATTGGACCAGTTTATTTGCATTGGATAATTAATTATTTATTAGGCCTTTATTGATCTTAGATTAAATAATTAATTTAAGTAGACCCAATAGCTTAGACCAGGGTCCACTAGGTTTATCTTGAGCTTGTTAAGGTTAAGAGCTAATAGTTTTGGCTTTTATATGTGATGATAAATGTTGGAGGATTTAATATTTGAATCCCGTGACTACAGGTTGTTATGGTTATCACAACATCTGATGATATAAGAAAACCAAGAGTGTCTTGGATTTGTGAGAAAGAGATCAGTTTTCTTATCACTATAGCCGTCATTCTCTCTATGCTCTCTTACTCTCTCAGTGTTGATTATCTAGCCTTTCATCTACTCTTCAAAGTAGATTGCAAAGAGACGCAACTATTCCTCTTTGATAATTGCTTGAGTAGCAATTAGTTAGAAAAGAGAAGACCAAACCTTATTTCCTTTGTTTTCACTAGCTAATCAGGTGGCGGTCCTATTCTGCAAAACCAAAAGCTTAGCGTGAATGAAACGAAGTCGAAGGCTTGCTGGTTAGGGTCTAAAATCGTCTAGGAGTGAGCCTGTGTCTTCTAACGTACTGTCGGCTTGTTCAACCTACGCAGTTAACAGAGTTTAAGAAACTCAAAGGTATATTAATTTTAAAGCTTCCACTACTATTTTCGGCAATTCTTTATTGCTTCTATGGATATGATCCACCTTCAAATACATCCTAGCAGTCCCTGGTTCAATTCAAGGATTAGAGGACCTAAGCTACTAGGTGTCACCGGCATCAGTTTGGGTCATTCAACAGGTGCTAATTAGCAGTTCAATTTTTTTAAAAAAAAGTAGATAAACCAGTGCCAAGTAGTAGATCCTAACAATTGTTAGTTCAGTACACTAAAAGCTATTATTATTATTTTTTTTTGGAGGGTTTTTGAAGAACAACCTATAAATACCCCTCTTAGACATTAGAACTATAGTGAGAAGAGTGGGAAGAAACCATAGAACACAAACAGAGCACTAAGGAAGCACAAAAGGGAGGATCAAAGTCTTCACTAAGGGGAAGAGAGCATCTTCAAGAGAAATATACAAGGGTGAAGAAGATCCTACTTATCTAAGAGTTTTTCCTCTTTTTCCTTCTGTAAATTTGTTTTGATTTTGCTAGATTACATGGATTTATAATATATTTTGACGATAGAACCATTATTATACTTTATTGCAAATCTTTTTTAGTTCAATGGAAGTCTATTTGTATTATTCATCTCTTGTGTTATATTGTGTAGATGGATTGATTTTAGTTTGCTATTTTCTTATATTTTGGGAGATATGCTAGGAAATTGGTTGTCTAGTTCATTAATTCACTTTATTTGCTTTCCTTTGATTAGCTCGAGAAAGGGGTTAAAAAAGTAAGGCCTGGTGATTGATGGATTATGTGTGTTTTCTAGAGATAGGGACATCGCTTACTCCAAAATTACAAAAGGTTGTTCATTTTAATGCTCTTTTAGCTTTAATTAGTAAGGTAGAGATACTTATTAGTTGGGCTAAGAGTAGAAGCTTAATAATTCAAGAGAGTGTGAGTCTTATTTGAGATCAACCCATTGGTGGTAGATTTGGATTTCTATTTAGCTAATTTGGGTATTGGATGTAGAGTTTAATATGGGGGATTTCATTCGAATACATGACTTACCTCTTTTTCTTATTCCTTAAATTGTTTTTGGCCATTGAGTAGCCTTTCTTTCTTTTCTTTTCTTTTTTTTTTTTTTGTGTAGGTTGGTGTCCTCCTTAGCAAAGTTATCGTTTTACGTATATAGTTGGATTGGCGAAACAATGAAATGAGAGTAAATTAGAGGTGCTTGCTACATGCCTTGGGATTCATTGATACTTACCAGTTATAACTTTATACTACACGATAGGTACACTTGTCTATATATGTGTTGTGTAAGTACTTTTGGTATTTTAATTTAAAACTTGATTATTTTAAGCAATTTTGAGATTATACTTCCAAAGAGAAGTGTATTAACACAAAGCACACATCGAGTTTTAGACACTGTTGCTAGGGAAATAATGGCAATATTTTAAGTTTTGTTGATTTGGCCTAGTATATATGTATATACTTGTATATATTACTAACGTGTATGTAGTTAGTTGTACATATTCTATTGTAAATATAGCTAATTTGGCTATTTTTACTTGAGAATTTTCCTTTAAATTTTGTGTAAATATTGTTCTTTTGTAACATTAGAAGATTCATTGACTTATTTAAATTTTTTTTATAGAGGTTCTTTTGTATTAAGATATATTTTCATTATGTTTTTACATTGTACATTGTATGTTATTTTCTTTGAGTTTGAAGTAATTGGTGTTTTGTGTTTTATTTGAAGGGAAATCTTTTTTGTTTTCTTTTATGTTGATATATATAGATATATATTGTGCATCCTGCTAACTTGTATAAATAATTGGGTTAGTTGCTTTTACTTTACTTCATATTTTTCCATTTGGTTGGTAAACATTTTGTAAAAATTTCTATTCATTTCTTGATGCATAAGGCTTTTCATGTCTTGAATAGTATGAATGCCATGGTACAACCTTCACTTAAGGATCTCTGGGTAGATTTTGTGCTTACAATTGATTTACATTCCAAACAACGGAGGTGTTAGTGTCTAAAGAAGTGCTACCCAATAATTTGAAAAATCAAAGTGTGTCATTGGAAAATATTATTGGAAATAGGCAATGGGGAAGCACATCTCCTTGCTACTACAAAGTCTATTATAGATATTCATAGAGGAAGGTTAATACTAAGAGTGGAGTATAAAGAGGTCATCATTAAGATACCTGAAGGAATGAAACTTGCATCCATCCAAGATGACTTTTGTTTTATGATTGTTATTCTAGATTAGTGCATTAGAGAATATATGTAGGAGCATTTGGCTAAAAATCTTTGTGATAGCTTGTTGTTTGAAGAAGAGAAAAATGAATATGTGAAGGATAATATAGCATGCTTGAATAAGAGAGAAGAAGTCCCAAGTACTAAAAGATTTGAAAACACTGAGAAAATAAGATTAAGGAGAGTAAGGTCATCTATTGAAGACCCTCCAGAGCTAGAATTGAAGGAGTTACCAATCTATTTGGAATATGACTTTTTGAGTGACAAAGATAAATTACCAGTGATTAATGCAAAAAACCTAAGAACAGAATAGAGAGCATAGCTTGTCCAAGTTTTAAAGAAACATAACAGGGCTATTGCCTAGAGGATAACTAGCATTAAGGGGATAAGTCTAACTTTTTGCACCCACAAAATCTAATTGAAAGGTGTGAAACTGGTGGTGCAACTTTAACAAAGGTTTAAACCTAACACGAAAGATGTAGTAAAGGGTGAGATGATCAAGCTCCTAGATTTGAGAATCATATATCCTATCTCTGATAGTATCTGGGTAAGTCTAACACAAGCGGTGCCAAAGAAATAGGGGATGACAATTTCATCTAATGAAAAGAATGAACTCATTCCTATAAGATTAGTTGTATGACGGAAGATATGTATTGACTATAAAAAGCTGAATGAAGCAACAAGAAAAGATCATTTCCCACTCCTATTCATAAATCAAATGTTGTAAAGGCTAGTAAGTTACAAGTACTATTACTTTTTTAATGGATTCTCTGGCTATTTTCGAATCCTAATCGCCCCATAAGACCAAGAAAAGACCACTTTCACTTATTGTTTTCATTCATTTGCTTATCATAGTATGTCATTCGGCCTTTATAATGGACCATGCACATTTTAGAGATGCATGATGGCAATATTTATGGGACTGGTAGCGATATCATAGAAGTTCTCATGGATGATTTTTCTATTTTTGGAGATTCATTTGAGTTTGGCTTGCAACATCTTGAAAAGGTACTCAACAGATGTGAGGAAACTAACCTTATTTTAAACTGGGAGGAATGCCAATTCATGGTCAAAATGGGAATTGGTATTGGACACAAAATTTTGATAGAATGTTTGGAGATGGACAAAGCAAAGTTTGAGCTTATTGAGATACTCCTCTTACTTACATCAGTAAGGGCTATTCAAGGTTCCTTAGGTCACACGGGTTTCTATAAAAGTTTTATTCTTTATTTTTCAAAGAACGCAAAACCTTTTTACATCCCTACTTAAGAAAGATGCGCCTTACAATTTCGATGACAAATGTTTATCTACTTTTAATATTCTAAAGCAAAGACTCATTATTCCCCTATCTTAGTATCACCTGATTCGTCACTTTCATTTGAACTGGTATGTGATCCAAGTGATTTTGCAGTAGGACCTGTACTTGGCTAAAAAAAGAGAAAGGAATTTTTAGCCTATATACTATGCAAGAAAGACTCTTACAACAGTACAAGCAAACTACACCACTAATGAAAAAGAGCTACTTCCTATAGATATTGCTTTTGATAAATTCCGTTCATATTTCTAATGGTACTACTAGAAAGGTTCTTGAATATAGATTCTATTAGCCTTTGATATTCAAAGATGTGTATAAATTTGTTAAAAATAGTGATGGATACCAATGAACTGGTAATATTTCCAAAGCCTCTAAAATGCATTTAACAGTTTTTCAGGCTTGTGCGATTTTTTTATTATTGGGGGATTGATTTTTTAGGACCCTTTCCTAATTCTTTTTGTAATAAACATATTTTGATTGCGGAAGATTATGTTTCCAAATAGGTAGATACACAAGCTTTACCAACAAACAATGCCAAGGTTGTGAAAACTCATTTTAGAGTTCTTAGAGTGATCATTAGTAATAGAAGGGTACACTTTTGCAATATCTAGTTAGAGAAAGTGGTTTAATGTTTCAGTGTCCCACATAAGCTTGCAACACCATATCATTCCCAAACTAGTGGCCAAATGGAGGTGACTAATAGAGAGTAGAAATCAATTTTGAAGAAAGTGCTGAATCATAGAAGAAAAGTTTGGAGTACAAAATTAGATGATATTCGTTAGGCATATAGGACACCTTGCAAGACTCCTATTGGCACTACCCCTTACAAATTAGTTTATGGGAAGTCTTGCCATTTGCTAGTAAAGAATGAGCATAAAGCTTTTTGGGCAATTAAGCTTGCATATTTTGATCTTAATGCTACCAGAAACAAGAGACTAGTGATGTTGAATAAACTTGAGGAATGGAGGAATGATGCATATGAGAATTCTAGAATTTACAAGGAAAAAGTGAAAAGATGGCATGATCAGCACATCTCATCCAATAGGGAATTTAGGAAAGGTGACTAGGTTCTATTGTTCAATTCAAGGCTAAAGTTATTTCTTAGGAAACTAAAATCTAGATGGTCTAGACTATTCCTGGGAACTAAATTTGTCCCATATAGAGCAGTTGTGGTATCTCATGCAAAAAAATAGGGCCTTTATGGTGAATGGTAACAAGCTAAAACTCCACTGTGGAGAAAGTTGGGAAGAATTAGAAAGAACTAAGTGCACTTTTCAGGATTTGAAGAATTCTCCAACCGAATAGTTTGCTTTATTTTCTTTTTTTACATCTTAACACTTTCTTTTATTTATTAGGTCTTTAATTTATCTTTTACTTTTAGCCTAATTTTTCTTTTCATTTTGTAGGGCTGTTTTAGACTCTTTTGTAATCCTTCTTTCACAAAAAATGCTACCTTCTTCCCTAGTACATCTTGTAAAATTTAAGCCTCAACACACTTGCGAAGTATTATTTTTCCCCCTTCTCCCTTTCTTATTCTTTTAGTCTTTTTGGACGTATTTCTATGTTTATTTATGGCTAATAACGATATTATCCAATTTAAGTATAGAGAAGAGGTTTGGATTTTACTCTTTTCAAGTATTCATTGAATTATTCTTGGTACTTTACTATCTTATACCCAAAAAAATTGGTAAATTTTTTCAATTTTTGGCATATTTTAACTCCTATGGTATTACTTTCCTTTTTCTCTTGGCATGAAAATTTGGTATGAAATTTGTCTCGATTGGGATATTCTTAAGTAAATTTGTATATTTCATGTGATATAAACCAAGTCTTGAGAATTTTAATTAACATTATTTATGTATTTGTAACTATTGTAACATTTTGCTTCCTGGGAATAGATAAGAACTCTATGATGAAGTATAACTAGGGAATTTTGGATGATTTATATTCTATAATCCTTACTCTAGGTTTAAGTAAATGAGGATTAGGGTAAAAAGAAATAAGAGAATAAAGCAAGGTAATGCAAAAGTTGAAAATTATTAGTTACATACCTTTATTAAGCATTTGCCTTGCTTTGCCCCAAAAGAAAATGAGATTTTAAAAAGGGTTTTAGAAAAGCTGAAAATTATTATTTATCCATCGTTTTTAGTCAATTACATTATCTTGCAAAAATGAGCATATGGAGCAATCCCCTATTTACTACTTATGATTAGAGTACATTTGAAGTTATAGAACTTAACTTGGTTCATTATTCCTCACTTATATGAATCATTTGGTTTGCATTCTTGACCTAGGGGATAAGGTGAAGCATGTTGAATAAGTATAAACTTGTTTAATTCAACTTTGATGGCTTTGGTTTTATCTAATCAAATACATGAGTTTACACGAGTTTAGCTTGATTTGATATTCTTGAATTGAATTTTATCTTAAAAGAAAATGAATATCTTTATCATGATTGTCATTGTTGCCAAAAATCTACTCACTTTTTTCTACGATACTTTTTGCTTGCAGTGCTTATTGTTTTTTGTTATTTGATTGAGGACAACCAAAAATTTAAGTGTGGGGAGTGCTAAGTGCCTAAAATGTACAAATTTTCATGTCATTTTATGCCATAAATGCTTCGGATTATTGAATAGATGCCTACTCACTTTCTCTATTTTTACCTTGCTTGTGTAGATTGCACAAAAGAAAGATTTGTTGGAGAAACAAGGTGGAAAAGAAATCAAAGGAGCTTCACAAGGCATAACCGCCACCTATTAATACATCCTAACAACTGCCAATTCCATTTAAAGATCAGAAGACCAAAACTACTAGGAGTTACCCAAATTGGTTTGGGTCATTCTACAGATGCTAATTAGCAGCTCGATTTTTTTAAACAATAGATAAAATGGTGCTAAGTAGGAGATCCTAATAGATGCAAGTTTTGTGCGCTGAAGATATTATTTTTTTACTTTTGAGGATTTTTAAAGCACAACCTATAAATACATCTCTTAGACATCAGAACTATATTGAGGAGAGTGGGAGAAAACCATAGAACACTAACAGAGCACTAAGAAGGCACAAAAGGGAAGATCAAATTCTTCACTAAATGTGAAGAGGGCATCTTTAAGAGAAATATACAAGGGTGAAGAAGATCATATTTGTCTAAGAGTTTTCCTCTTTTCCCTTTTGTAAATTTATTTTGATTTTGTTAGATTATATGAATTTATATTATATTTCAATGATAGAACCTTTATATAATTTATTACAAATCTCTTTTAGTTTAATGGAAGTCTATTTCCTATATTCAATCACCTGCGTGGATGGATTGATTTTGGTTTGCTATTTTCTAATGATTTTAACAAATGGGGTAAGAATTTGGTGCCTAGTTGGTTGATTCACTTTATTTGCTTTCGTTCGATTAGCTCAAGCGAGGGGTTAAAGGAGTAAAGCATGGTGTTTGATAGATTGTGTATGTTGTTGTTAGGATTCGTGGACTCCTAAAAGCAGAAAACATCCACGAATCCCTTCTGAGGATCCAAGTAAACGATTAAGAATATTGTAGGTTTGCAGAATTACCTCTGGTTGGTGAAATCGATATCCTTCGACTCCGAAGGTGCTGCTGCTCATGCAACCCGAATGATCACCAGACGCTGTAGTGCACGAACGTCCTCTATTGAATACACACCGCGAACTCACTCGTCACCCGGGGAGTGCTAGCGCTTAGGGTTTGAAAGGGTTTTTTTCTGGTAGAGAATGGCATGAATGTTCTCAACAGAATTAGACTCTTGAAAAGACGGCTAGGGTTTTCTTAAAAAACCTCCGAACCTTTTAGAGTCCAACCCTAATAATATCTTATCATATTTTAATTTAAATTCAAATTAAATTAAAACTGATATGATAAGATTCTGCCATTATCTCAGTTATTTAAACAATTAATTTACTGAGTCAAGATTCTTATAATCTGGACATTATCCAGATACATTGAATGTGGACATATTTCCAAATTCATTGTATCTGGTAAATTTTCTAAGTTCGATTAACTTAGACATATTTCCAAATTCATTAAATCTGGTTACCAGAAAAATAACCTAACAAGTTTGCTTATTGTGTGACCCTATAGGTTCATTTAACACTGGCAGTGTGCCCAAATCATATTTAAATGGCGCACAAGTTATAAGCGGTTTCTAACAAAACATTATAACTGTCCAGGTAAAATGAAGACTGATGACCTCTTTGAACCAAACTATAATTTTATATTTGGTCCTTTTGTCACACGATATCCAGATTAAGTATAAGGCACGGAGCATGTCATCCTTATTAAGCTTAATCAATTATTTCTTGATTTCATAGTAGACTGTTTGTAACACCCTGCTATCTAAGCCCGCCAGGGTCGGGGATGTCACCCCGTCCAAAGGACAAGGGGTCTTTATAACTAGGTAACACAAATGAAATAGCGGAATAAAATAATACTTTAACTAAAAAAAAATTTATTACATCCCAAAAATACTCCAAAAATAAATCCATGAATTCCCAAAACAAAACCATAAATAAAATTATCCACTCTCGACTCCCCAAAGCAATACATAGAAATAAACGATAACAATCTCTTCCCAGGCAGATTACACTAGTTACTCATCCCCACAGCAGGATCGACCTGAAATCTTGGTAAAAAGGTGATGAGACAGAAATTTCAGTAAGTCCGTGTGTGCTTTGGGTGTTTAGTGAAAACAATTCATGGATGCAAAGTGCGAAATCTTTATAAGAGGAATATTGGCAAGCAATAAACATTAGTTAAAAGCAAGAGTGGCGTTTTAGCTATTCCAGCCATACATGATCAACAAAATCAACCACTCATAAGAAAGGATTATGGGTTACCACACGTTGGGCCCCACAACCAGTTGGTCAGTATACCACACTTTGTGCATACTGCCGATCAGAATGCCACACTTTGTGCAGACTGACAAAAGTAGGTGATCGGCCTACTGGGCAAGATACTCCTCATTCTCTATACCCAAGCAACAACCGGGTGTCCATTCCGGCAAAACACAGTCACTTGACTGAAAAGAACACTGCTAGCTCGGACCGGCATGACCCACTAGACTGACGTCCTATCCGGGAAGAACTCACCCCTCAGAGGTGGCCACCTACTGAGAGACTTACCCTAACCCCTCAAAGACTAGTCCTAGTAGTCCACCCTTATTGAGTACTCAACGACGTTTCCCACTTGGGATAAAATGAACAAAACATTGTTCTACATGAAAATGGCATTTTGAGGGTTTCCAAAGTCCTTGTAAAAATCAGCTCTAGAAAGAGTTTGAGTTTGGCAAATCTGCTCTTTGATTTTTAAATAATTCAATTGTTTGAAATAAGAGAGAGTTCAACCCTCAATTGCCTTTACATAAACGAGTGTCCATACACTCTACATTTGGCTTGCCATAAGGAAAACATTTCACATCAATCAGGTTTTATGAAGGAGCTTACCTGACTCTTGCTCACAAATAAAAGGTCTCCAACAGCTGACTTAACCCCACATGGGCAAATACAAAACACAATCAATTTCAAGCCACAATCCACTTTCTCAATTTTAAAACAACTCAACTTACTACTATCATGATCCTAGTGTCCCAAGCTTTAAGGCCACTCAATAAATAAATAGGTTTATAGGCTAAGGATAATTTGATATTTAAAATAATTAATGTTTTGGGAAATAGGTGCTGATAAGTTAAAGGTTTAAAACTTGCTAAGAAAAAATTTAGAGTTTATTTGTTAATGATTTATTAATAATTTAGTTGTTAGAAAATAATTTATGACTAAAGTTAGTTGAAAATGAATTTTAATGAATCTTGCTTGGAAAAATAATAAATAAGTTTTAATAGGTTTTGATTAAAAGATGATAATTAAATTTATAGAAATAAGTATTTTACTAACCATGGTTATTTCCATAAAAGGCTTTAGTTGATCTCATTATTTTATAAAATATCTATATATTTTATTTTTATATTAAAACTATTATTTATTTGACTAAATTTTCCTTTATATAAATATAATATTCCAAATCCACCCTTCCTAGGGTTTTTCGAAATCACTATCAAAATTATATTACTAAATATTTTATTCATGAAATAAAAATTTGCTTAGGGACAATTAGATCATGATCATAATTCTAAGGTTACTCATAATCAGGAACATATACAACCATTCAACTCATCAATTCATCCAAATCATACATACAAGTATAGATCTCAATTTATCAAGACATGATCTAACCTCTACTAGCATAGATATGGCCATGGCTTCAATAATCCAACATGAATATAAGTCCTAATCACCAATGGTGACATAATCTCTAGTATACTTCATCACAAATACTACCTATGACATGGAAACATGCATCAAACCCCAAATCATCATTCAATCAAATAATATAATCCTTCCATGCATAAATCCCATCTCTTTCACAATCATACATATATTAATGCTTCAATCTCTACAATGCATACTCAAATCCTATCACAATCCACATACTATCAACATCATCCTAGAGACATGAATCTAGAATTTAAAATAAAGATTGAAGGGACTTACTTGGTTGAGGGATGCCTTGAAGGAGTTTAGAATGGATCTCATCTCCTAGATGCCTAAAATCATCCAAGGAAGGTGGAGGGAGCATGGCCATGGAGGAAGAAGCCATCAAGCCAAGAGAGGGAGTTTCGACCATGAGAGAGAGAGAGAGAGAGAGAGAGAGAGAGAGAGAGAGAGACCATTAGCATGTCTATTCACATATATTTTCACTAGAGATCAAGATTGGAGAAGATGAAGTTGTTAGAACAAACCTACCTTGTAGGTGTTCTTGAACCTTCATAGAATTTTCTGGTTTTGGTCCGAAGTAGTGAGTTAATTTGTGGAGTTTGATGTTAAAAATAGTGTTGATGGACTCACAGCAGTGAGTAGGTCAAATCTGGAGATTTTAGAGAAGGTTTGAAGTGGTTTGGAGGGGTATTAGGTGAAAGGAAGAAGTAGGTGTTCTTGGTGTAGTGTGTGTGTTATTGAAGGTTGAAGGAATTTGTGAGATTGTAGTTTACAGTTGCCGAAATTCTATGAGCACTAGGGCTGGCCGAATTTTTGTAGGGTTTAGGAAGATGATTCTCTGATTTGGAAGGGAAAAGGAAAGGTTAGTTGTTAAAATCCTTGAAGAATATTTTTAGAAAGTAAATTTGAAAACTAAATATCCTAGAATATCTTGATTGTTGGAGAGCTTTGGAAGTCTGCCATGGCTAACTGCTTTGAGCAGAATTTCGGTGGGATTAATGCTAGCTTAAGGAATCTTATGGTGGCCGAAAATAGGGAGCATAATGGTGAAGAAGAAGTCTGGTTATTTGAGGGATACATTATGGAAAGTTGCTAAACTATGGTGGCTGGAAATTTGGTAGTCAATCAAGCATAATTGCAGGGATTTGTTGGAGAGATTTTCGGGCAGCCATGTCTGAATTTCATGCAGAAGTTTAAGGGGAAAAATGGAGCTCAGTTATTGGAGGTTTAAGGAAGGTTTATGCAGAACAATGATGGTGTTTCGGCTGGAGGAAGATTAGGAAACAAAGCTGGACAATTTGGACTGCCCAGAATTTCGCTAGGCTGGAATTTCTGGAGAGCTTTTTCGGCTGCCATTTTCCAGCCATCTTGCAGTGAGCTTGAAGGGGAATTTTAAGGGTGTTCAAGGCTGGTTTCTAGCCTTCTTCATGGAGGAAAAACATGGCTAAGGTGCTGCACAAATTCTAGAAGAAAACAGCCACTTATTTGTACAGGAATTTTTCCTGGTTTTGCTCTAGCTTTGAGCAGTCCGAAAATGGCTAAAGAATTCAGGTTGCAAGCTGATCCAAAAGACCATTTTTTTGGCAGCATTTGGGAGGGAATGTTAGCTAAGAATCTCGATTCCTTGATGGCACAATTAGCTGGAGAATTTTCAGTTCATTCCAAGAAGGAAGATGAACTAGCTAGAGTGAATTTTTCAGCAAGCTCACTAAAGGAATTTTCCTCTTGAAATCTCCCACAACTCTTTCACATTTTTAGACCATAAGATGTCCTTTACTAAGACATTTTGATCCTACAAGACCACAGAACTTCACTGAAATTTCTGGAAAGAAAATGGCTAGAACAATTTGCTCAACCTCATGCGTTGAGAACTATGGAAAAATCAAAGATCAAGGAAAAATGAATTCCTCTTAGGAAATTTGAGTAGAACAAATGAGTAGGATTTGAAGACTCCTATCATGCCTCCCCATAGGACAACATCTCTACCCTACTCCAAACACCACTAAGGCCGAAATTATTACTTCCCCAAGCAAAAATAAAATTTAACCAAGCTAAAGCTCCCATGATGGAATTTGAACCCAAGACCCCAAGAATTAATTTTAAGGCTCTAACCACTAAACCACAACAACTCTTGTTGTTATTTTCACTGGCAATTTATTTCCTATTCAATCCTCAAGCTATCTCCCTATTTTCACCTCAGGCAAAAATTACCATTTTGCCCTTCTCACTCAATATTCTCCAACAAGCCTCCAAGACATTAGAACTCGAATCCAAGGCACATAAAATCAAATAAAAATATATTTAATCATGCAGTAAAGTATGTTATGCATCCCAACCCCCTTACTCTAAGGTTAGTTTTAACTGGGGTTTCACACTGTTCAAACAAATGATATCAATATCTTAGATTAATATATTTGAGCACGGCCATGCATTTTAACAATCTAACTTATCAAAGGGCCCATGGATATCTCTTCCATAATTGAGAGGGACAAATTCCTTCACTATCATTCATATTCCTCTCATTGATTTATTCTATATCTAACAGTAGTCTAATTTATTATCTGATTAAAGACAACTTTAGATAATGTCAAAATATAAAATTTATCAAGTAGGAAACTATGATGAATTTAGGTCGAAAGACTTTTAATATCATTATGGCTAGAAAGTACTTATGACAAGTTCCATGAAGTACTCTCATAGTGGGTCATGTCCAATACAATGTTCTCTAACATTTATTTATGTTTTAACTCAATATCACAAATATCCATGGCCAGTAAAACATAGCCATCAAGTCACAAACATACTAATCTTAATTTATTATTGTTTCAATAATAATAATCGATCAGGGACAATTTTAGAATAGTCATTGTATTTATTGTAGGATTTTGCTATCAAGTCACGTACTTGATGACCACAAAATAAAATGCACTATTCATGGAAAGAAAAACCTCATATTATTATATAAAACATAACGACAAAAGTATTAGTACAAATTGACTCTAGGGCATATCCCTAACAGTTGTCTAGATATTAGGGTATAACTTTCTCCAAAATTGTAATGGGTTATTAATTTTGATGCCTATTTAGCTTTGGTTAGTGATGTAGATATGCCTATTAGTTAGGCAAAGGGTAGAAGGTTCATAACTCGAGAGAGGGTGAGTCTTATTTGATATCAACCTTTAGTGCAAGATTTGGATTTCTATTTACCTAATTTGGATATTTGATGTTCAATTTAATATGAGGGATTTCATTCGAATACATTAATTCTCTCATTTTCTTTTTCCTTGGATGACATTAGGACCATAAGTGACTTTTCTTTTGTGTGTGTCGGTGTTTTTCCTAGTTAAATAATCATTTTACATACATAGTTTGATTGGCAAAACAATGAAATGAGAGCAAAGTAGAGGTATTTACCGCTTACCTTGAGCTTGTTCAATACTTACCAATTATAACTATATTCTACACGATAGGTATACTTATCTATATGTGTATTGTAGGAGTAATTTTGGTATTTTAATTTAAAATTTGATGATTTTGGGTGATTTTGATATTACTTTTTGAGAGAATCATATGCACACAATGCACGGATCATCATATTTTCCATAGCTTTATCTAGTTTTATTGGTTTCCCAATGGCAGATGCTAGAGTGAAGAGAAATGGCTTGGAGAATATGTGAATGGGAAGGTGTTCCATAGAGATCCAGATTGGCACTAGAGAAGGGTCTTCTGTTACTCAAAATACAGGTTTCCATTTGTGTGTGTGCATGGCGAAACCAAGCACATACCAGATGCCCTTCAACCACAACTGAAATTAGCCCTCCTTGAGGGATGGGTGAATTAAGATGTGCCTACTCTCAAGCCATCCAAGTGAAACTTCTCCTCTCAAACCAATTATGAGGAATTCCTTTCTCAAGGATTCCTTTGTAGGCTTTGCTTGGGAAAATTTTCAATCAAGGCAAAATGGAAAAGTGTTACCAATTGCTCAATTTCTTTAAAGGAAAGTAATAAAGTTGGTTCACCCCATCTGTCTAAGATCTACTTGATGGAAGAGAATGGTGGAGTTCTTATGTGAATAGGGAAGCAAAAGATTTTTGTCCCTAATTGGTGGTAGAGGGTTAGGTGTTGGAGATGGAGATGGAGAGTGTGACGGCTTTGGTGATCAAATTTGAAATTCAAAGCTAACAAAAAGGAGAGAGAAGTGAGAAAAATATGTTGTCAAGTGATAAACTTAATATTGAAGTAGTATCTACTCACACACACACACACACACACACACACACACACACATACACACACACACACACACACACGCACGCACGCACGCACGCACGCACACACACACACACACACATAAGTGGATATTAATTTTCTTACATATAAAAAAATGCATATTCAATTTTAAATTGAACTAGAACACAAACTAAGAAGTAAACTATTCAGGTAAATTCATTTATTGTATGTTTTAATTAATTGATTATATTTCTTTATTATTATTATTCATTAATGATGCATAAATTTTGGGTGTATAAAAATCATCAAATTTAAACCCATCCCTTAATCAAGTTTTAATTAAAACATTAATCTCAAAATACACATATGAGCAAGTATACTCATTGTAAGCATAGTATAAGGAATTAACGAGTATTGATCCTCAAAGGAACAAGTGCACACTAATCACTTTTCTTTCATTGTTTAGCCGACCAAATAAATTAATGAAATAATAAAAAGAAAAATAAAGAAATATATTCTATTCAAGGATATAGGAATATGCAATTTAGACAACAACCTTAGAAAACATGATAGTGAATTAAACATCATCTTGGCATCGTGAAGGAATATAAAGTAAAGTACAATCGTTTCTCAAGTCATGAATTCACTTATATAGACTCTACTTCTTTCCCAATCCATGGAATCACTTTCTCTTGATTAAATTAGCAAATTTTCCAACCAAACCAATATAACCAAAATATGCATAAAATACAACTCCTCATAAACATGAAATTAGTTTACAACCCAATACTGTATGCAAAATTAACTAGTCTTTGATTACTTAAGTTCTTTAGTCTTAACTTCGTTTCCCAGGTCCGTTAAGAAATAACAAAAATCAATAAAATTAAATCAACTCCTAACATCGTTTTCCAAGTCAATTAGAAGTAAATCTAACTTCATCAATTCTTCCATAATCATAAGCAATCAAATACCAAGAATGATGAAAAATTGATCAAATAGCTAAATTAATACAAAAATCATGAATCCTAAGATATTGTCAAATTACAATAAAAGCATCAATTACATCATTATTCTAGAAAAAGAAAATGAATGTAACAGAAAGAACTCATAGACAAGCCTCATTCTTCTCCCTTGAAGACTTTCTTGAACAATACTCTTTGATTTAATGAATTCCTCCTTCAGTGAGTGATTTGCAGATTTGATCCTTGAATCCATACTCTTGTCTTATGTTTTTCTTGTTTAAATAGGCTTCCAAGATGCTAAAATTCGTCCCCTATGGGTTCTGGGCCGAGTAGAGATTGAAAAATACCAAAACTTTTGGAAATTACCAAATTTGGGCAAAATTTGGAAAGCTCGCCGATGTTGCACAGAGCGGAGCCGGCACTGGCTTGGAGGGTTACGGCCAGCCCGGTGTGCTCTGTTTTTTCTACCAAAAAAATCCCCTGTTTCCAGATTGGGGCTGATGCTGGCTCCGTGTGTAAACACAATACTAAACAAGACATATTCAGGCCCTTGATGTTGAATTAAACAAGTTTATACCCTAGTATAGGAACATTATTTCACCCTTCAAGTAAAAACATAGATAACATGAATCATACAAGTCCAGCTATCAACGAACTTAAGCTTTATAAATCCAAAAATTGCATAACTTAAGTCATGTTTTGAGGAAAACCCTCAAAATTTTTCTCTCAAAAATTTTCATTGACTTAGGGAGTTGATAGCCTCAAGTGTATGGATTTTTCTTCACACACTGTATTGGCCCCCTTTTAGTCACCACTCATCATTTATTTTTCTTTCAACAATCTTTTTTTTTTCTTTTGCTAGCCTGAAGAAAGTGAATTTCTCTTCATTATCCGTATTGGCTCCCATAATTAAGCAAAAACAATTTCTTCTCTCATCAACAATAATCATCGCATTTTTTTTCCTCCATAACAACAATCACAACCATTGTGCACAATTTTTCCACAATATTTTCTCATTCCTCAACATAGCTCAAAGTCAAGCAAAGTTAATTCCCATAATATAAGAGTTAGCCAACAACTTTTCCTATATTTCCTCACATTATCCATATTTAAACTATATATGTCAAATAATATTCAAATACTAATGCATAAACAAGATTAATTCAAATTCTCAAGTCTTAACATATCCTATTCAATAAACCATTTTAATGTTAATAAAAATTCACTAAATGAATAAGACATCCAATATCTAAAGAAGAAAGATAATCACAACCTTGCTAAGGCATTGAAACCACAAAAATGTTTTCTGTGAAATTTTGAAATTTTCAGAAATGATATGGAAAATACTTTCAAAACTAAACTTCCCCCCACATTTAAATTGGACATTATCCTCAATGGCCAAAAATATAACAGAGAAAGCAAAGCCAGGGAGACCAAAAATAATAAAAAGGAAGAATAGAGAAAAGAAAATACTCCCATTGCACTTAAACTTCAACATAGTTAAATTCATCACAAGAAGGGAGAAGGAAAATTGTACCTAAAAGAAAATAAAAGAAACAAAAATAGAAGCATAAATCTAGAAAAAGAACAAGAAAATCAAAATAAAGGAAAGACAATGAAAGAATGCAACTAAAAAAGAATCCTAAGAAAGGTCATGAAAAAAAAAAAAAGAAAGAAAGCTAAAGAAAAGAAATACATAAGAGTGGGAAAATTCTTAATCCTCGTCATCATCATCCTCAACATTGGCCCCCTGGCTACCTTCGCCTCCTTGAGTGCCCCAAAAATCTTTGCATCCATTGGGTCCATTGTTGTTCTTGAGCATCTTGCCTTCTACTGATTGTAGTCATAGATTCGCGTAGCTATAGCAATATCTTTGTTTGGGTTTCCATACCAACTCTCAAATGTTCTAATTGCCTACACACCTCAGCCTCAAAATCACCCCTAGGTTGGGTTTGGGAACTACTGGCACGAAATTAAGGTAGTGGTGCAGGATTGATACGTATTTTATTTGGGGTTTAAAAATCATATAAAAATACGCACATTCCCAATCAAGTTTAAATTAAAACGTTAACCACAAATTACACATATAAGCAAGCGTACTCATCATTAACAGAGCATAGGGTTCAAACGAGTGTCGGTCCTCAAGGAACAAGTAGACAATAATCACCCTTATTTCATTGTTTAACCAACTCTATAAAGTGAAAAAGAAATAAAAATAAAATAAAAATAAAAATAAAAATATATACATGTCAAGGATGGAGAAGTATGTAACTTAAATCATTATTTTGGCAAACATGACCTTAAAGTACCTAACCATTATTATAACTAATCATTCTCTTGGCATTATGAAAAATTAATATAAACTCACTGCATTTCCAATCCATGAATCTCTATCTTCTTGATAACTTAGCATCACATTCTTGTTTCAGCCAATCCTACCCAAAAGATGCATTAAACACAATCCTTTGATTAAATTTCCATTCCTGACAAACTTAAAACATGAAATTAACCAATGAATCCATTCTTGACAGACATCAATTAACCTTTAATTATCAGTTCTTAGCAATTAACCCCTTTTTCCCAGCAAGTTAAGAGACAACATATATGAAATCAATAAATTGAAATCACCATCAACTTCTTTTCCAAGCAAGTTAATGGAAAGAAACAACCAATTAATCTCATAAACTACCCAAGTAATTAAATACCAAGAAAACAATCAATTAATCAAAAGATTAAATAACTCTAACAATCATAAACACCTAAAACAATGTCAAATTACAATAAAACAATTAATACACTATTGTTCAAGAAAAAGAAAACAAAGTAAAAGAAAGCACTCATAGACAAGCCTCATTCTTCTTCCTTTGAAGACCTTCTTGCACACCCCTCCTTGAATTGAAGAATTCCTCCTTGATTTGAGTGATTTTCTATGATGATCAATGAATTCTCTCATTTTTTCTTATGTTTTCCATCTATTTATAGGCTTAGGAAGTGCCTAAATTCGTTGGTGTAATGTTCTTGACCGAGTAGAAGTAGGAAGATACTAAAACTCCACAGATTACCAAAATCCGCATAGAAAAATCAAAACACCGCCTTAACATTAGAGCACAGCCGGCGCCGCCTTGGCTACTGGAGCCAGCACCGATTGTGTTCTGTTTCTTCAATCATTTGCCGATTTTTTCTTGATTTCAGCACCATGTCGTCCAAAGTGCAGCTGGCGCCGCCTTAGCTACTGGAGCCGACGCCAGTTCCATTCTGTTCCGATCTCATTTCAACAATTTTTATCACTTCGAAGTTCGTGTCATCAACATATGGCCGGCGCCGGCTCCTCTATTCTGGCCAGTGCCTCCTGTATTCTGTTTTGAGACGTTTTTGCTTCGTTTTACCCCTAAAATCTGAAATAATGAACAAAATACCTTTCCAAGGGTAAAATCTCAAATATGAAGGAATATGGCTAGTTATTAAACAAAATGTATCACAAAAGAGCCTCGGGTGAAAGTTTGACTTGTCCCAGGTACTGCACATCAAAAGGTCGTAACCAACGCCTTACCACCATACTATTCTGAGAACTATAGCTAGTAAGTGTCTACTCAATATCCATATCACACTCCATTGTGGTTTCAATAAGTTTTCCTTCCAAGCTAATGATGAAGGCTTCAAGAATTTTCATGATCATGAGAGGGAAGGTAAAGGCTTTGGTAGAGAGGCAAGAATAGACCACATCCTGCATGGATTGAATGATTAAAGGAGTAAGTAGGATGGTAGAGTGAGCATCATCTTATGAAGAATATACAAGTCAATAACTATGGACTCATTGAACCCACTAGCTTTTGAAACAACATTATAAGCAAAGATATAGACTAGGGCGTGTAGGTTGGCTTCAAGATCAGTGTTAGAGTAAAAACCTACGGGACCTCTCCTATACAGTCTCAAGGAAGTTCTAGGTTTACTTACTTTTCACTCAGGATCAGATAATATCTTTTGATTGTTGTGATCTACAGCTAACCAAGGACCTTCATCATTCAAATGGAGGATGGCAGTTTGTCTTTCTCTATGTACAAAGATAGGGGTACCCTTACTCTAGTCTTAATGGTCTCAAGATGGCTACTGCATTTTGGACCATGTTAGCAAAAAACTCTTTGATCATCACAGGGCAATAGGGTTCTTTAGCTGAATAATTTGCCCCCACCCCAACCATCTAAACATGATGCCTAACTTGAGGGCACTGTCTAATGAGGATGCAAAAGTGAATTCGACTACAATCCTATTGTCAGCCCTCTTAGTGTACCATTCTTGGCAGGATGGATCATTGAAATTAGTCGGGTGTAAGATCAATAGGTCTATGGAAGTAGGAGTAGAGGAAGAGGAAGCTCTAGCCTTTTCAGACGATTGACTCCTCTCTCTAGGCATCGTGAAAGGATATGAAGATGGTTAAGCAGAAGGATGACTAAGTTACCACTCAAATATCACAACAACACTCAATATAATTAAATCACTACAACACAACTTCACACACAATCCCACACTCCACAACCTTTAATCAATCCAACACAACCACAATCCACAACAACAATTAACCCAACGTTCTTTCAAAACCTGCAAGAACAACAATAAAATACCACAACGTAAACTATAATATGGTTCCCAATGACTTCACAACTAGATTATAGCATGAAAAACATATCCATATTCCTAGATAAAAGTAATATCTAAGCATAGCACATGAATTCATCAACAAAACAATTGTCATAACCAAGAATATACTGTCTATGATCATACTATGGACATGTTGCTATAAAAATAACCTAAAGAGTATACTCTCATGCTATTCCATTCATAATAATGCAAGGAAGATAAGCCAATTCAACCATCAATTCCTAGACATGCAATTTTAGGCAAAAAATAGGCCTAAAAATAAGAAATTCCAATTGCAAGAATTTAAATGTAGGAATGCAAGAAAAATCATACCTTTGTGTCCTACAATGCATGCACAAGTAAAAAAAGTAATCTTTTTGATGAAATCCTTGCTTGGTAGGAGGGATTTGAAACTGGTTTTTTGAAGAAAAATGTGAAAAATTTCAACTTTAGTTCCATAGATTCAACAAAAACAAGAGGATTTTATGTTGGATTGATGTTTTTGAAGGAAAAAATGGAACCAGTGGTGTTTCGGGGTATAGAAACGGCGCCAAATTGAGAGAAAAAATGAAGGAAGTGAGTGGTTTTGAAAGCAAAGTGGCCAATTCAGCCACTTTTATCGCCGTCCTCGACAGGAGCCGGCGCCGGCTCCATGTGGCCGAGCCTCCACCTGCCCTGCTTAGGGCCAAAAAATATTTTTTAAAATAAATAGATATGAAAATTGGAAAATGAAAACTACGAATTTATGAAGAAAAATATCATCAATAATCATAAATAAAAAATACATGGGGATTAAAAAAAAACACAGTAGAATTAAATAGATGTCCTAAAGTAAAAATAATAAATCACTCAAAATCATTTCTTTCCACAGTCGAGATCACCTGGATTGGTTTTAGTATTACCTGGAAGGGATCCCACTTGACGATCTCCAAGGAGTTTGGCCAGTTAACCAATTTGATTCTCAAGGTTGTGCATGGATGCCTCCAAGTTTCTTCTGGTGGCATTTACTCCTTGAAATCGTGTCTCCGTACCACTTACTAATTGATTCCCGAACTCTTCCAATTATGGATTAGGTGGTGGTGCATTGTAAGGTAAACGGGGTTGAGTCCTTTAGTTCCCAAAATTAGAAAAAGTCTACTAAGGTTGGTTTTGGTTGTTCTATGCAAAGTTAGGGTGATTCCTCTAACCAAGATTACAAATAGTGCTACAAGGATTATTATCTTGTCAACCATTGCCCACAAATGTAGCGTGTTCTAATGATTCTTATGATGATCCCATATTTTGGCACTCATAGTTTAGATGCCCTTCCCTCACAAAAGTCACAACTTACACGCATTATCTGCCCCTAGGAAGAAGACATTACCAATTGATCCATCTTTTGCGTGAGTACTTCCTTCTTTACCTCTAAAGCTGCCATTTCATCCACTTTGTGTACTCCATGGACGTAAGCTCTTGACCGTAAACTACCCCAAGCATAATTGTTTGAGGACAAATTTTTTATCAAATCAAATACCTCTTCATGGATTTTAGAATTGATAAAGCCTCCTATAGATGCATCAACTAATTGCCTAATAGCAAAGTTCAAACCGCTATGAAATATTTGCATTTGCATGCCCAACTCAAATCTACGATGAGAACACTTTCTTAGAATTTCCTTAAACCTCTCCCAACACTCATAAAGGTTTTTAGACTCTAATTGTTGGAAGGCAAAAGTATCAGTCCTTAGTTTGGATGTTCTAGCTGGAGGAAAATATTTGGCCAAAAATTTTTCAGTTAAAATATTCTAAATAGTAATGGATCCAATTTGTAACATCCTATTACTACGTACCCCAAAAGGATGGGGGATGTCACCCCATCCTTAAGAGAAAGGGTCTTTATAACTACGTAATAGAACACATAGAAGAAAATAAACCAATAATAAACTTATTACAATCCCGAAGCCAATACTTATATAAGTCTCAAAACAAATAGAAGATAACTAAAATCTCCAACAAATAAATACATCAAAATAGATCTTCCAAGCTCATGGCAACATAAGTAAATCAACATTCGAAGTAGGATCGACCTGAAGGCATGATATAAAAAGGTGTGAGAAACATTTCTCAGTAAGTTTTGTGTGTGATCATGATAGTTTAAGAAAACATTTCATGTATGCAAGTCCAGAAATTTGTCTTTGAATACTAAGTGGTGTATTATCAGTATTTGTAAAGTAAAAGTGCTCAACTTATAAAGAAATAACCACCTAAATAAAATTGACTATGAAACTGTGCATCATGAATAGACATGGCACCACACATTGTGCACGAGAACAAGAGAATGGTCAGGATGCCACACTTTATGCATCGTGACAAGAAAATGATCAGGATGCCACACTTTGTGCATTTTAATAGAAGGTGAGTGCATGGCCCACCGTGTGAGATACTTCTCCATTTCTACACCTAAACTTACCGGTTGTCCACTCTAAAAATAAACAGTCCACCTGAACTGTACTGCCAGCTCGGACCGACCTGACCAACAAAAAGTATCATTTTGTCTAGGCAGAGTTCGCCTCTTAGAGGTGGCCTCCTACTGAGAGACTTACCCAACCATTCAAAGACCAGTCCTAACAGTCTACCCCTATTGAGTACTCAACATTAAACTTCTCCCATTTGGAAAAAGTAGAATCATCCAAAGAGTTTTCTGTGAAATAGCAATTATGGTTTACAAAACAACCTTAGTTAAAAATTTGTTTAAGGAAAATTTATTATTTTGCATGAAAAATTGCTTTTCTTGACTAAAAATTATTTTATTTTGGCAGAAGAATAAATTGTCCATAATTTCTTTCCAAAGTAAATTTTCCACACAAATTCGTGCATTTGACATGCAGAAGCACTTTTGTTCACAAACATCTTTATGCAAGGACTTACTTTGAACTATTGATTGCACTTGGCAAAATAATCCCGCAAGCCATTCTCAAGGCAACCTAACTCTGTCTGAGGTAAACACAAGGTATATATCACCATTGGTGCACAACTAATCAACAAATTGCATAGGTACAAATAACTCTCCCAACTTTACATAAACATAATCAACATCAACACTCAAATATAATGTTAATGGTTTGGGGGTTCTAAATTTAATTAATAAAATAATCTCGAGGTTAATAAAAATAATTTGATATTACAGTAACATAAATAGGTGATATAAGTATTACTTGAGTATAACCAAAAATGGTAATATTGTCAAAAGTATAAAATAATAATATTCATATAAGGATAATAAAAATAAATATATAAATTGTAATGATGATATTATTATGTGTGTGTGTGTGTGTGTGTATAAAGAAAAATACAATGTTTGATATAAAATAATAATATTTATAATAATAATAATAATAATAATAATAATAATAATAATAATAATAATAATAGGACTAGTACCGATAATAATGATAATAGTATAAATTCTATTAATATTTCCCTAAAGTAATGATGTTTAGTAATAATAGTAGTAGTAATATTAATACTATCGATGCTACTCAAAAATAGCAATATCAGTAATAATACTTTTAAAGTTAATAATATTATTATTATTAAAAATAATAAGGTTAGCAGTAATGATAATAAATAATTATCGTGCTTTAAATGTCAAAAGTAGCAATAATATTGCTATTAGTATTAAAGGTAGTAATAATTTTGCTATTAATAAATAAAGTAGTAATCATACAAGTAGAGTGAGAATAATAATTTTCATAGCGAAAGTTGTATCATTAGCCATATAAATGTTTGCATGGAAATTGATGGCTAGATCAACAATATTAGAGCTTTAGCAATATCATAATACCAACAATCTCTCTATCCACCACATCATCTCATGCTAGTGCCATGCAGACCCAATTCACAAATATACTAATAACATATCATAACCTCGTGTTAAAATCAAAATCCAAATCTACTTTATAAAATAGTCTTAATACACATCTCAATCTATGTACCATAAAATCATCCATCATCACGTGCTTTAATAAGTCCTCTAATGGTTGAAGTTGTCCAAAGATGGCCACCAATGATTCGGCCAAGAAAGAGAGATTGAGATGATAAAGAAAAGAATAAAAATGAGATAGTTGCACTTATTTTACATTTGTGGTGTTAGTTGCACTTATTTTACATTTTTTGTGTTCTTCTTGTCTTGAACAAAAAGGCTTGTTTGATAAAAAAGAAAGATCAACTTTGGTCATTTTGGTGTTATAAAGTGACAAAAGGGAAGAATATTATGATCTCTAATTGATTCAAAGGTTTTAGAGTGGTTTAGGATGTTTAGAAGTGACTAAATAGTTGAAGGTATGTGAAACCCCAGTCGAAACCAACCTTAGAATAAGGGGGTTGGGATGTATATCATATTTATTTGCATGTTTAAATATATTTTTATATGATTTTATGTGCTTTGGATTTGTGTATTATAGTCTCGAGGGCTTAATTATGTTTATTGAGTAAGAAGGGTAAAATGGTAATTTTTACTTGAGGTGAAAATAGGGAGATAGCTTGAGGATTAAATAGGAAAAATATTTTGGAGAGAAAATAAGAAGAAGAGTTGTTGTGGTTTAGTGGCTAGAGCTTTAGAATTAATTCTTAAGGTCTTGGGCTCAAATTCCATCATTGGAGCTTTAGCATGATTAAATTTTATTTTTGTTTGGAAAGGTTGAATTTTCGGCCTTGTGTGCTTTAGAGAAGAGAAGAGGTGATGTTCTAGGGGAGGCATGATAGGAGTATCCTAATCCTACTCTTGTGTCCTACAAAAATTTCCAAAGGAATTCATACCCTTCTTGATCCTTAGTTTTTCCTACTTCTCAATTCATTAGGTTAGTCAATTTGTTCTAGCCAATTTCATTCCAGAAAATTTCAGTAAAGTGTTGTGGCTTTTAAGGTTCAAAAATGTCTAAGTGTAAGATCTTATGGACCGAAAATGGGTAGGAGTTGGGGAAGGTTCCCAAGAGATTAAACTCCATGGTTGAACCTTCAAACCCCCACTCTAGCTATGTTCATTTTCTTCATGAAGTAATCTGAAATTTTTTCCAGCTTCTTGCGCATTCAAGGTGTTGAAATTTTCAGTCATCATTCCCTCCCAAATATTGCCAGAAAATAGCCCTCTTGACCAGCTTGGAATCTGAAATTTTATGGCCAAATTCGGACTGCACAAATGCTGTCCAAACCAGAAAATTTTCTGGGCAAATTCGCAGCTTAGGTGAGCTTAAACCAAGCTGTTTTCTTCCAATTTTCTCCCAGTACCTTAGCCACATTTTTCCTCCATAAAGAAGGCTGGAAACTAGCCTTGAAAGACCTCTGAAATACCTTTCAAACCCGCTGCAAACTGACTGGAAAATGGCAGCAAAAGCTGCCCAGAAAATTCCAGCAACTTGCGAAATCCTGTACAAAAATTTTCCAGCTTTGTTTCCTTTTTCAGCCCTGACTGAAACTCCCTCATCTTTTTGTTCAAATTTCTCTTGAATAGCCATGAACTGAACTCCATTGTCTTTTCCAACCTTCTCCTTGAAAAACCAGTCATGGCTGCCCCTAAAATATCTCCAACAATTACTCCAATCAAGCCTTGATTGAAGACCAAAATTCCAGCAATCCTAATTTAGTAAACTTCTATAAAACATCCATTAAACAACCAGACCTTCATTCACCATTGTACTCCCTCTTTTCGGCCACCATTAAGCTACTTCAAATAGCTTTCATTCCAACAGAATCCCTAGCCAACAATCGGCCATTACAGCTTCCAAAAAGCTCTCTATTGATCAAAGATCTTCTTGCCATATTTTGTTTCCAAATTTGATTCAATAAATTATTCTTTTAGGATTTCGAACAACCAGCCTTTCCTTTTCCTATCAAACCAGAAAATTCAATTGCCAAAACCCCTCAAACAATTCAACCACTTCCTTCCCATAGAATTTCGGCAGCTTCAGTCAATCCTCTCCATTCTCTTCAACTTTAAAAAACACATAGAACACCTGCTAGCATCCATACGCCTAATACCCCTCCAAACCACTTCAATCTTCTTCAAAAAAAATTCCAGATTTCACCTACTCACTTCCATGAATCCATTCATACCATTTTTAACATCAAACTCCAAAATCCAACTCTCTCCTTTAGATCGAAACCAGTATTTTTGGTGAAGGCTCAAGAACACCTTCAAGGTAAGCTTGTTCAATCAACTTCATCTTCACTAATCCTCAACTTCTAATGAACATATATGTGTATAATCATACTAATGGACTCTCTTCTTCTCTTTTCCCTCTCTCTCTTTCTCTCTGTCTTGACCGAATGGTGACTTCCACCATGGCCATGTTTTCTTCATCTCTCTTGGACGAATCTAGTCTCCTAGGAGTTGAGATCCATTCGAAACTCCTCTAAGGTACTCATCAATCAAGTGAGCCCCTTCAACTCTCTTTTTAAATTCTAGATTCATGTCTCTAAGGTGATATTGAAAAGAGATGGATTATGTTTGAGGTTTGAGCATGTATTGTTATGATGAGTTGAGATTGAAGCATGAATAAATGTGTGTATATGATGGAGATGGAATTGATGCATGAGTTGGTTGTCTTGGTTGATTGTATGATGTTTTTAGGGTTTAGTGCATGTCTCCATATCGTGAGTGCTATTTGTGTTCAAGCATGTCAGAGATTATGTCACCTTTGGTGAATAGGATTTTTATTCAAGTATGATTGTTAAAGCCATGAATATGTTTATGCTAGTAGAGGTTGGATCATGTCTTGGTAAATTTAGATCTATGCCTTTATTCATGATTTGGATGATTTGATGAATTGAAGTGGAGTGTATGTTCATGATTGTGATTAGCAAGTGGAAATATGATCATGATCTAGTTGTCCCTAAGCTAATTTTATTTCATCAATAAAATGATTAATATTATAATTTTTGCTAATAGATCTCGAAAACCCTAGAAAATGTGGATTTGGTCTTTTGCATAAAATAGTGATATTTTAGTCAAATAAATGATAGCTTTTATTACAGAAATAAAATATATAGATATTATATATAATAATATCAAATAAAGAATTTTATATAAATAATCATAATAAGTAAAATATTAATTTTGTGAGTCTTATATTCATAAATACCATTAAAATTTATTATCTTTAAATTATTATCTTTTAATCAAGACCTATTAAAATTTACTTGCAATTAATTTTAGTTATCAATTATTTTCTAACAATTAATTATTAATAAATCATTATTTTAGCATGGATCAATCCAAAAAGGGATTCTTACCCATGTCACACGGTGTAAGCCTTTCAAAGTCAATGTCTCCCAAGACACAAGTTGAAAGGGATCACATGAGTAAGATTCCATATTCTTCGGCAGTTGGATCTATCATGTACGCTATGATATGTACGAGGTGTTGGGGATATGCCCTAGAGTCAATTTGTACTTATACTATTGTCATTATGTTTTATATAATAATATGAGGCTTTCCTTTCCATGAATAATGAGTTTTGTTTTGTTGGTCATCAAGTACGTGACTTGATAGTAAAACCCTACAATGAATACAATGACTATTCTAAAACTATCCTTGATCGATTATTATTATATGGAATAATGATAAATTAATATTAGTATGTTTGTGACTTGATGGCTATGTTTTACTGGCCATGGATATTTGTGATATCGAGTCAAGACATAAATAAATGTTAGAGAACATTGTATTGGACATGACCCACTGTGAGAGTACTTCATGGAATATGTCATAAGTACTTTCTAGCCATAATAATATTGAAAGTCCTTCGACCTAAATTCATCATAGTTTCCTACTTGATAAATTCTATATTTTGACATTGTCTAAAGTTGTCTTTAACCAGATAATAAATTAGACTACTGTTGGATATAGAATACATCAATGAGAGGAATATGATTGATTGTGAAGGAATTTGTCCCTCTCAGTTATGGGAGAGATATCCATGGGCCCCTTGATAAGTTAGACTGTTAAAAATGCATGGCCGTGCTCAAATATATCAATCTAAGATATTGATATCATTTGTTTAAACAGTCTACTATGAAATCAAGAAATAATTGATTAAGCTTAATAAGGATGGCATGCTCTGTGCCTTATGCTTAATCTGGATATCGTGTGACAAAAGGACTAAATATAAAAGTATGGTTTGGTTCAAAGAGATCACCGATCTTCATTTAACCTGGATAGTTATAATGTTTTTCTAGAAACCGCTTATAACTTGTGGGCCATTTAAATATGATTTAGGCACACTGTCAGTGTTAAATGAACCTATAGGGTCACACAATAAGCGAACTTGTTAGGTTATTTTTCTGGTGACCAGGTTCGATGAATCTGGAAATATATTTAAGTTAATCGTACTTAGAAAAAATTACCAAATACAATGAATCTAGAAATATGTCCACATTCGATGTATCTGGATGATGTCCAAATTATAAGAATCTGACTCGGTAAATTAATTAGTTAAATTACCGAGATAATGGCAGAATCTTATCATATCAGTTTTAATTTAATTTAAATTTAAATTAGAATATGATAAGATATTATTAGGGTTGGATTCTAAGAGGTTCGGGGGTTTTTAAGAAAACCCTAGCCGTCTTTTCAATAGTCCAATTTTTCGGTTGAGAATATTAGTGCCATTCTCTACCAGAAAAGAAAAAAAAAAACCTCTCAAACCCTAGGCGCTAGCACTCCCTGGGTATCGAGTGAGTTCGCGGTGTGTATCCGATAGAGGACGTTCGCATACTGCATCATCTGGTGATTGTTCGGGTTGAACGTACAACAGCGCAATCAGAATCGAAGGATTTTGATTACAGCAACCAGAGGTAATTCTTAAACCTTAGATCTTCTTAATCGTTTACTTGGGTCCTCGGGAGGGATTCGTCGATGTTTTCCGCGTTTAGGAGTCCACGATGTATCTTGTGCTCTCAATTTGACGAGCAAATTCCAATCTGACCCTGGTGAGGGTCATTCGACGGCTAAGGATGTGTTCTTAATATATGGAGATGGTGATTTGTAAATAAACGGGTATACTGATGCCAGTTTTCAATCTGACAAAGATGATTTCAAATCCCAATCCGACTACATGTTTACGTTGTATGGAGGGGCAATAAGTTGGAAGAGTTCCAAACAAGAGACTATTACTGACTCTACGACATAAGTTAAGTACATAGCAGTTTCTGAAGTAACTACAAATAGAGAGAGAGTTCCCACGGATGAAAACATAGCTGGCCCGCTTACAAAAGCACTATCCCAAAAAATACATGATAGTCATATTGAGTTATTCAGTATTAGATACATGAATGATTGGCTCTAGTGCAAGTGGGAGTTTGTTAGTGTTATGCCCTAGAGCCAATCATTTGTACATTGTATATGATATATTTTATTTTAATAAAAGACATTATTTATCTTACATTTTCTTTTATTTATTTTGTGTAAAATAACTGTTAGATAAAGCCCCTAGTACAACACTATGTTAAGAAAATCATGATATGAAATTCCTACTTTACTCTATAGTGTTAGTACTGAAATAGTCCCTAGTCATAGTATTAATGAGATAGGACATCATTAATGCGTTAATACTAGTATGTGTTAGACTTCCTCATTTGATCAGGCGATAGTTCTCATATCCGTGAGTATTGAGATCCTCAAAGTTAATACGTGGATGCTTGTTAATGGAACAAGTACATTGGATGACCTAACTTTGATATTATCACATGGATAACTATTTAGTGCCAGTGACATAATCAAAATATAGCAAACGTGCAAGTATCCTTAGACCTAAGATCTCCAAGGTACTTTGTTTGTTGAGCACTGTGCTTTGATTCCAATCTCTGGAGCCAGATCAAGGTCCGTCTATGAGATGGATATTGGGTACATTGTGAGGTAAACGAAAGTAATTGAAAGGGTCAATAAAGGATTCACCACTCCTAATAGTAGGGGCGAATATCTCACGGCCACTTCTAGGAATTACTACTTCAGAAGTCCTTGGCCAAGGCGACTGTGTATTGGAAATAGTTCCAATTGATACACATCTAGAGTAGTAGATTCCTAGTACAAGTACTATTATATTTGGGCCAAAATTAATATATTCTGGAGGGAGTTGGCACTAATTCCGTACTCCAAACCGAATAAGATATTGTATGGTGAAAGGAGTTAATTGCATTGTAGTTTGTTATTAAGGGTTCATGTCAAACCACTTGACTTTTTGAACTATTGGGTGGTCATGATGTATTGCTAGATACCGCTCATGATCTGGGAATATGGGTTTATTGATTAATGAATTAATACCAATGCTAATTAGAATCAATATGATTAATTCTAATTAATTATAGATTATTAATTTCAAAGACGTTTGGATTAATTCATGTTCGCTACCAATTGACTGGGAAACCTAATAGGTCACACACAATAGAGGATTGTATACTCAAGATGTTATTTGATAACATAGTGGGGTTAATTGCGAGAAAGAGAACTTGTTGTGGCTAAATTATAATTAGTTATAATTTATGGGCCAAATTATAATTATGAGAACTTGATGTGTCTAATTATAATTAGGGAATTCCAATTGTTTTTGAATTCTTAGCTGGAGTGTTTTTTTGGGACTAGGGTTTTTCGTGTGATATGTGTGTGAGACACACACGATTCCTTAGGATTAGGAGAGCAATTCACGAAAAACCTAGGGCACACACACTCTCTTCTCTTTCTCCCTTTAGTTGACCTTGATCAAAGAACCCTAGCTGCCATTGTTTTTCTGCTAGCACATAAAAGTTTGGTGCTTAAGTGTGATCCTCCATGTGGATTTCTGTTAGAGATAATCACACACTATGATTATAGTGGTTGGACGTTCAACTGTTGTGGTGTACGATGAAGAGGATTGCTGGATTGCGTCTCGACTTAAAGAAGAAAAATTTTGTTTTCCACACGATCGAAGAAAGGTAAAAAACTATAACCTTTGTTCTCTTTACGTGTTGTTTTCCACACATATGTGGATCCTGGGTTGGTATCTCGTTCTTATTTTTCAGCTGTGTCGTATATGATACGCGAGAGATACCCAACAAGCACATATTTGAGCTTCTCAGCAATGAGTACGATTATGTGGTTTCATTTCCAATCAATAAATTTTTTCTCCAATCAGTTAGTGTTTTGTTAAAATTTGGGATAAAGTGTTGGAAGTCATTTTTTGAAACTAAATAAAATAAAATATATGAGCGATTCATCATATCATGTTGCATGATCAAAATATTACAGTATGATGCATCATTAATACGATAATATTTTAAGTAGTAATAAAAATTACTATCAAATAATGACAACCTAACACCCCAAAGTAACATGCACCTCTATAGGAGATAACAATGTAACTTATAGTTAGGCCAAGATCCACAACCAAAAACCCCAAAATAACATGTACCTTTTTAGGAGATAACAAAGCAACTTACAGTTAAGTTTGGATTCTCCCACGAAAATTAATATGTCTTGCAACAAATGCAATATTAGTTTTAGTGTAGTTAATATTTTGGTCATCATAGACATTATTTGGATATTCTATAGGAAGTCCTTATAATATCTTTGATTTAAGTGTATAACCCTATATTGATATTTTGTCCAGTTTCCAACCCAAACACATCACCTATAGGGTAGTTTTGAATGAATTAAACTTAATAAAAATGACACCAAATATTTTGGACCCAATCTAGTAACCAATAAAATATAGCCTTCCTATAGGGAAACCATTTAAAATGGCACGAAGTAAACGTTAATTTTACTAATGGGCTAATAGGGGAGGCCTAAGGTTAATTAAAATTAACCATTTCATACTTAATTTTTTTAATATAATAAAAATAATAATTTATTTATGCATAATTAAATAGTACCTAGAGCGGTGTTAAAGCAAACTATATGGCATGTTAACATGAATGATACATAATTCAATCAATATTAAATAGTAAAAACTATAACATAAAAATAAAAATAATTTTATGGCCAACCTAGACTTAAAAATTAATATTGCAAAATTATAATTGAAAAATTAATTGGTTAACAAAACAGCCAACTCTTTAATGTTCTGCATTATAATTCAGTTGGAGCAAGTCCTTGTAATATGATCTTCACTAGAGTGTTGGTTAGAAAGTTGCACTTCCAAGCTAGTGTTCTGGGTGCGAAACCCAGCACTAGCATTCCTCCTCAATTTTATTTTACTTTTTTATTAAAGAGAAATGCTATTGCTGGCCCAAGGCCAGCCCAACGACAGTCAAGGCTAATTCTTAGCACCAGGCCATTTCCTGTTGATTTGCTGGCCCTAGGCCAGCCCAGTGACAGCGAAGCCTAGTGCCGGTACTAGGCTGCTAGCCCAGTCACTGGGCTAGCCTAATGATATACTGGGCTGGCAGTTTGCCAAGGGCTAGTTGCTGTTCTGCCCTACAAGGTTGGACTAACACTAGACCAGCCGCTATTGGCTCACCTTATCTCTAGTGATGAACTTCGGCTTCCTTTGAAGATGACGCAAACGAAATTTACTTCATCTCTTGAGTTTCTTTGTGAGAAATATTTACATTTTTTTAATAACAACATAAAATAAAATTAAAAGAAAACTCAAAAGGAAAACATGGAGACGTAATCCACCCCTTTTGTTACAAAACTCGATAATACTTATACATATTCACCAAATAAAAAACTATAGCCATAAAATTATTTTAAACAAAATTAATCAAATCATTCACCATGAACATAAATGCATTATTCCTACACCACTCAACCAAATATATGCATAAAAGATTTAATCTTAACACATAAATGCATGTCAAAACCTGGCTCTGATACCAATTCTTAGTTATAGGATCGATATGCTTATGTGTCAATTAGATTAAACATTGAGAATGTGTGAAAACGAATCATACAATTGTAGATATAATCTTCACCAATACGATTCTTGAAGTCTTTGGCCTTCTGATAATGCTCCGGACCCCAAGACTTCTTCAGTGTAATCTTTCGGACCAGAAAATTACTAATCGTATTTTCCTTTCTCTCTTTGTTGAGGGTGGACTCACACAAAAATTGAGAGAACAAAAATGTTGTTTCTCATGTATGTCAAAAATAGAGTCATAAACCAATACGTATAATTGACTATACCTCAAAATATGAATTCTGATAGAATAAGAAAAGTATAATTGGGTACAACTATTTTCACTTATCATATTCCATCTCAAATACAATTTTTGGTTTCCTACAATTTTTATTAATAAATTATAATTTATCATTATCCCATAATTAGGAGCCACTAAAAGGACCTGACCAAATATAGTTAGACTAAGTTCTAGTAAATTAATTTGTCAACAAAAATAATTGATTAATTACATTCCACTCCACTAAAAGAACATAAATGCATTATTAGTCTAATTGCAATTACTAGAGTCAATAATTATATCCAATGATTAATTGATCTAATACTCTGAACCTTATGTTGGGTTAGATACACATAAGGGTGAGATTCAGATCTTCTACCAAGGAATATCTTGTTGATGCGGTTGTAACTAACCTTATCACTAGACATGTGAAATACCACATGTAGTTTATATGATGATTTTCTTATTTATTTCGTTAATTGATATTTCTTGCTCTTTTTAAGTAATATCTAAATATTTACACACAAAAAAAGAGTATATGATATGTGTTGTTTGTTTGTATATTCTTGCATAAGAAGAATTGTCAATATTTTACACAAAAAATAACCAAGTCTTAATTTAAATACCAAAAATCACTTATAAAACACACATATGGGTAAGTATACCCATCATGTAGTATAGAGTTCTAGTTGGCAAGTGTCGTATCCCTCGGGTAAGGTAGCAAATACTTCTACTACTCCCTTATTTCATTGTTTGGTAAATTACCCCATTTGGAAGGTGATGAATAGGAAAAGGGATAAACTAGCCTAAGTAAACCTAAGAGTCCTTCTTCGATCACCAAACATCCTTAGGAAGAGAAGGATAAGTTATGCAATTAAAAAGGCATTCCACATCATTAAGCAAAACCTCAATCAACTAAAGAACTATTTATAGAAGTGCTTGAAACCCTTGAAATCTACTCTGTACTGATTTTCCCAATATGAACCGGTGCCTATCGTAATGCTAGACTAGTGCCGGTTGTGCATTTTTTCTTAAAGATCTTGAAATCCTACTCTGAACCAATACCTATCTATTCTTCCATCCGACATTTGTAGTCTTGTTGTTGGAGCACCTAAACTTCTTGGAATAACCGATGCCTCTTTAGCTAGTGAATCGGCAGTGCCTGTATATGTCCACATTATTGGGTCTGAACTCTTTCTTCTAAACCAACGCTTATTTAGCTTTGTACCTGGCATCGGTTTAATACCCTTTTTCTTTGTTTTACCCTGTTTCTCCAATGATCTTCTATTTATGTATTCTACAGAAAACAAGGCAAAAATAAGGGGAATAAATAGTCATCTAGTCACTAATTTAGCATAAACCAAAATAAATGAATAATAAATATAACCATAATGAGCACTCATTGAAAGATCATGAGAAAAATAAATACGCAATGAAAGTATGCAAATTAAAAAAATTTTTGAACCAAAATCTAAGAATACTTACATTTAGGACGCTTAAATTGAATAATTGGTGGAATAAGGTTTGACAAAATGCTTTGATTAGTTACGATGACTTATTCCACAAGAATTTTAGTCAAGTGTCAACTTATTTGGATCAAACACGCATACCAAGATTGCTAACTTTCAATCTTCCAAAGTATTGTTAAACCTTCTATCTACTGGTGAAAGTAGAATAAGAATAAAAGAACAATAATTCCAAGAAAAATTGGAAGAGTATTTGCAAAGGAAAAATGAATGAATTTTTTTTTAAGACGGATGGAAAAAATGGCGGCGGCCTTTTTTCCCCGAAGATAGAAACCAAAAGCTATACTAGTTTTTCGTGTGACCTAACGTGAATCCAACTTTCACATATGCATGCCCACAATAAAACTAATCCATAGATTTTTCAATTTCCTTTTTCTTTGTTTTTCCTTTTTCCTTTTCTTTTTTTTCTTCTTGAGGTGGCAACAAGTTTCTGAAAGAAACTTTGCTATCTTAGTTTCCCTGGTAGGCCAGGGTTTTTCCTAATTAGCCCAAGACTAATTAAATAATACTTTTATTAATTAATTGATCTACTTAAGCCTACTATAAAAATACTTAAGATAATTAATTAATAAAATAATTTAATTAAATTGGTTCAATAAATTTTCTAACCTAAAAAAAAAATAATTATTGGACTCCTAGAATAATTCTTCCAAAATTAATTTCATCGAATAAGCCCATATCATAAATAAATTTTACTAAAGTTACTTGAGCTACTTTGGAGACCAAAAGACATATTATTCTTGGCTACTAAAATGGCCAAAATACCATTGCTAGCAAATAATCATATTCTGTCATTTTAAATATTCAATTTATCACCATATGAAAATATTGACCCTAATAATAATATTGTAAATGCAATGTCTTTGACCTATAGGCGTAGTAACGAAAATGCCCATCTACATAACACCTATCATTAACATAGAAAAATTGTACCAATACCTTTCTCAATGACGTCTACCATCCTTTGATATCGAGTCTGATAATCTATGACTTCGAGTATGTATCCATTTATCTTAGGAAGCTACATAAAAGCATGCATACTTAGTCATGTTTCCAAGATCCTGGATTATTTTTATTATCCTAGACAACCACAATAGATGATATCTTTACTAAGAGAAGTATAGAAATTCTATTATATAAATTTGTCTTAATTAACTAGAATCATATATCTAACATATAAGGTTATTAGTCTTGCAATACCACCCATCATATCTCAACATGTACACAACCAGTTTCGCCAGACTATCAACATATACTCATATCTTAGGGTACTCATCCACATAGTAGTAGTGATAGACCAGTCTTTATTTATTATAGTACTTTATGAAAGATTACTATCGTGTGGTCTAATTCTATATATTTTAAATACGCTTATACTATTGGCGTGAGTGGACTACTCGCTAGTTAAAAATAGACCATCGTATTTAGAAATCATAGTGTAATAATCTAAACATTGATAAAGTACCCAGCCTCATCAATCGATCAAGAATATTTTTCGCTTATGTGTTAGTAGCCCATAATTTATACCTTACTGTGAAAGTATGACCCAATCACATAGATTATTTACAAATACATTTAGACCTTTAATGTGTTAATATATGTATATAAATGACAATTTAAATGAATTATTTATTAATCTCTAAAATACAGAAATACATAGCCCGTTTTGGGTATATATTCCAATAATCTCTCACTGGCACTAAATAGACTATTAGAGTCCATATGTGCCTACCCCTATGACGTTAAATTATCTTCTGAATACTTTCTTTGTCAAAGGCTTGGTAAATGATGTTGGTTTGATAGAAAACAGAGGAGCATGTTGCAGCAATAGAGAACAAATAGAGGTAAAGAAAAACCATTAAAAGTAGCAGCATGTAAGCATTTAAAACATACCTCTGGGTGCCTTAAACCTCTTAGGCTGTGAAAGAATTGATTGAACCACAGGGACAGTCCCTTCTTGCTCGCTTGATAAAGCTTCCGGTTGAAAACCTGCTAACCTCCTACTCTACCTTGTTTGCATGAACGATGAACGCCAAAGCTTTCCGATTGTCGAAATATTCCACTGCCTAAATTCCTGTTAGAGAAATAAAGGATGAAGAGGAATGATCTCAAGAGAAGGAATGAAATGGTCTCAACCTTCTCCTTGTTTTGTGAAAAAAAAAACTGTTGAGGAGGAATCCTCTCACCTTTCTCGGTGAACTAAAGGGTGAGCAAAAAATCAACCACCTTACAACCTCTTGTATTCTTTGCTAATATAAAGAATAAGAGAACTAAGGGTCACACCATCAAAAGAAGGAGAACTAAAGGTCACGAGAGGGAGAGACCTTAGGAAAAGAAAACCAGGTTTTTTTTCTTTCCACACACAGAGATGTGAGCCTCAATTTCCATAATTCTGAGAATTCCAAACAATTATCTAATTGCAATTGGAAACCATGAAGTTTTGAGAATTATAAACTGGCCCATCAACTTCTCTTTCTCACAATAAACCCCACTATGTTATCAAATAACATCTTGAGTATATATTCATCTTTAATTGAGACCAATTCCTCAACCCAAAATTAATTAGGACTTACGGGCTATTCCGAGGACTAAAAAAACACATCACCTTGGCTACTACAATGACTAAAATATCTCTGCTATATAAATAGTTGTATTTTGCATTTTAAATATTTCCTAACATTACCATAAGGAAATATTGACCCCAAGGACAATGTTGCATTAGCAAATTCTCCGACCTACAAGTGTAATGACTAAAATATCACTTTATACATCACCGTACATTCAGAGAGGAAGAAGTATACTAACACCTCTCTAAATGACATCTGCCATCCTTAGACTTCTAGTCTAATGATCCATGACTTTGTGGAGTGTTTTGGCTTTCCAAAGGAGCTACCCTAAAGTAAACATCCAAGTCATGTTTCCCAGGGCCCTGGACATTTAGATCATTCAGACTACCACAAGGGGCAATATAGTATAAAAACTATCTTGTATAAGTCTGTCTTAACTAACTAGTCACATATACCCAACATGCAAGTATATTGGCCTGACAATAGAACCTCAACTATATCATATCAAAGTATATGCTTCCAACTTCGTTAGACTATAAACTCATACTCAAGGTGTAGAGTACTAGTTCATGTTGTAGCGGTAGTACTCAGGTTTCTACCATATAGTACTTTTAAGAAACAACTAGTATAGGTCCTGTTCTACGTACTCAAAATACGCTTATGTCATGAAGTGAGTGGACTACTCACTGGCTAAAGGTAAGCCATTCTCTATTTGAAATTCATAACATAATAACCTAGACATGATGAGATTTCCATTCTCACCAATTGGTTAAGAACGAATGTCTATGTGTTAAGTAACCCATGATCCATACCTTACTGTGAAAGACCTCAATTCACATGGACCACTTACTTAAACACAATGGGTCTTTTCCAAACGACATTGTGCACAAAAAAGTAAATTCATGAACGATTTCTGAAAATAAATTCTTTTATTCAAACATTCTATTTTTTATATCAGAAACTAGTCTAAGAGGGCATAATTCCCAACAAATGAGTCTGCTAGATTGTTTGTGGAGGAAATCTGATCAGTCACTATCTCTTGTTCTTAGATAAGCTCTTGGATCAGGTGATACTTTATCTCAATGTATTTGCTCTTCATATGGTTCCTTGCATTATGACACAACTCTAGAATTATCACAATCTATGGGAATGGTCTTGTTCATTTGTGGCATAATTCCAAGTTCTATGAAGAACTTTCAGAGTCAAACCGCTACTTTTAAAGCTTCTGAAAACTGTCACATATTTAGCTTCTATAGTAGAATTAGTAATGCAAGATTGCTTAACACTCCTCTATGAAATAGCATATCCAGATAAAAGTGAAAACATATCCATTAGTGGATTTTCTTTCATCTTTATTTGCATGTAAGTCTGAGTCAATGTGAGTGATATGAATCAATTCATCAGCTATGTAGAAATTCCTCAATCCCTTCAGGTACTTGAGTATATATTTTACAACTTACCAATATTGTTCCTCTGGTTTTGACTAACATCAACAAGTTATGCTTATAGCAAAGTAGATATCTGGTTTTGTACAAAGCATGGCATACATGAGACTTTCTACTATCAAAACATAGGGAATCTTACTCATCATTTCCTTTTCATCCTGTATCGTAGGACACGCTTGAAAAATAAGGTCAATCCATACTTAAAGGGTATGATTACCCCTTTACACTAATATATGCTAAACTTAGCCAATATCTTATCGATATAAGCAGATTTAGATAAGCTTAACATTTTTTATTTCATATCTCTAAGAAGTTTTATACCAAGAATGTAGCAACCTTCTCCCATATCTTTCATGCTAAATTGACTTGATAGCTAAACCTTTAGGGATGAAAATGTCCTTATATCTTTTGCAATGAGTAGAATATCATCTACATAAAGTACCATAAAGGACACGTTATTCATTTCTGACTTCCTATACATGCATGATTTATCTACGTTTTGTATAAAACTATAGGACTTTATAGACTCATCAAAATGTATGTTCCATGCTTGTGATACTTGCTTACGTACATAAATAAACTTCTTAAGTTTACAGACTATATGTTCTTAGCCTTTCACATTGAAACTTTTAGGCTGGATCATATAGATGTCTTTACTTGAATAGCCATTAAGAAAGCGTGTGTTGACATCCATTTGTCATATCTTGTAGTTATAATGACATGCGATGCCCAAGTGAATGTGAATAGACTTAAGCATGGCAACAAGTGAAAAGGTCTTTTTATAACCGATCCATTCTTTCTGAGTATAACATTTTGTAACCAACCTAGCTTTATTAGTTTCTACCTTTCCATCTACACCTCTTTTCCACTTGTATACCCATTTATGTACTATCGGTTTAATACTTTAGGTGTAGTGACAATATCCCAAACTTGATTGAGATATCTAGACTCAATATTAGCATCCATTATTATTAGCCATTTGTCTACATCAATATCAGCAATTGCCTCGTTGTATCTAGAGGGATCTTGTTTCGAATGGTCCGGACTACCTAAAAAGCCTCTCTTGTCCATCTTTCTGAAACCTTAGATATCCTCCTACTATGATGTAGCTCAATCTACATAGGAATATCTAGTTGTGTCTTTTTTTTGTTCCTTAACTGGGGTACTAGAAGTTGAAGCATCACTCAACTTTTCTTCTAATTCCACCTTAATCGAAACCTTAGTGTGCACACTTTGTTCATCCTCTAAGTATTTAAAATAAGTACTTACAAGTACTTTTTTGTTCTTGAAGATGACAAAAGTATTCACCCTTTATTCCTTTAGGATATCCTATAAAATAGTATAATTTTGATCTTGGGTCCAACTTACTTCCCTTATTCAGTACATAAGTTGGAGAACCCTGTACTTTGAGATGATTCATACCGGGCTTGTGTCCCATCTACATCTCATAAAATGTCGTAGATAATGACTTGGAAGGCACCAAGTTCAGAATATATATTGTTATTTCTAAAGTGTATTCCCAAAAAGAAACAGGAACAGTTGCATAACTCATTATGATTCTGAGTATCTATATCACAGTTCTATATCTTCTCTAAGCTATTCTATTTTGCTAAGAAGTCCTAGACATAATTAGATACTATTCCCTTATGTACCAAGTAGTCCTTGAATTCACCAACAAGATACTTTTCATCATGATTTGATCTTAACTTCATGATTAGTTTACCTGTTTAACACTCCATCTCAACCTTAAACTATTTGAATCCATCAAAAGAGTTAGACTTATGCCTCAACAAGTAAACATAACCAACATGCGTGTGATCATCCGTGAATATGATAACCTCCTCTAACTAGTATAAACAAAGGACCACATATATCAGTATTAACTAAATCTCGTATTTCCTCTACTCTTTCTGCATTTTAAGTAAAAAAATTTTAGGTCATTTTACCCATAAGATAAAATACTCACAGAGGCCATTCCTATAATATAAATGAGTCTACGGACTCATTTTGGATTAACCTTTAAATTCAATTAGGATTTATATGTACCAATCTTAAATGCCATAAATAGGTTTTGTCTGAGTTATTTGATGTGGCCATTCTCTTTTTATTATTAGGTTCTATCTGAGTATTATTCATTTGACGACTAATAGAATTAACATAGAAAATATTGTCATACATGTTTCCAGAACAAATAATTTTTTCATCTCTACTCATTAAAATACCATAATAGAAAGAAAAAAAATATCCTTGATTAATCAATCTTAAAATTAACAATCAAATTCTATTTAAAATTAAAAATATAAAAAATATATTTCAAAACTAAAATCCTATCACAACTATATAAAAGCTCCAAGTCTCCCACTCTACTTCAGCCCATACTTGTACTTGTTGCCCACTCTGAGTCCATGCTCTCCTTTATTTAGTCATCTTATCTTGCTGAACCCCTGCAAGGAGTTACAAATATGGTCGTGGCTTTGGAATCAATAATCCAAGTGGATGAAGATCAAAATATTAAAATAAACTCTAAGTAAAGAGCAATAGCTAAAGAGGATTTGACCAACAAATCCGGACACTCTTTCTTGAAGTACAATAATTTGCACACTTGAAACACTTGCCCATGGATTTTACGTTTTGTTTGGATTGACTGAGCTTAGATCCCTTAGGCTAGGCTACTGTATTATTTTCGGCCTTTTTCTTTTTGAACTTCTTCAGCTAAGCCCTAGTTTTGCAAGATAAACCAGAACAAGTGACCAAAATTTTTAACACAAGCTTCATGATTTGTTTAATAGGCTAAAGTTCTTTCATCAACTCTGTCAAAGACATACTCAACTTATTCATGTTATAGTTTAACTTAAATTGAGAATACAAATTTGACAAAGTCTCAAGAACCATGTCAATTTGACTCTCATGGTCTATCGTTATTCCTAGGACCTCGGCCTTCTCGAAGTAAGCAATCATCTTGAGCATATGCTCACGAACCGATGCCCCTCAGACATTCTTGTATTCATGATTGCTGTAAAAGCTTTCTACCTAGTAGTCCAGCTCTTGTCAGCAAATATGGTGAGCAATGATATATCGATATCATATGTAGTAGGCATGTTTTCATACTTAGACTAAAGAACATTGGACATGGAAGGCAACATATAGCATCACACCATTTCATCGGTTTTCTTCTATACCCTTTTAGCCTTGCGATCCTGGTCCATAGAATCTTCCCCAATTTCAAGACATGAGTGGGTCAAAATATACTTGTACTCTTCTGTAGTAAGTATTATGTTTAGATTCCATTTCTAATCTATGTAATTTGGTGCAGTAAGCTTATTCTCCTTTAGAATAATGGACAATGAATTGAAATCAGACATTTCTGTAAATTGGAAAACATCAATTCATTCTGAAAAATGTTTGTTTTGAAAAGCGTATAAGAAATGCACGTTTAAACATCATATTATATCTATGATGTAGTTAACCTATTAAAACAATTATCAAAAATATGAAAAATTTAGCTCTTAGAAAGATGACAAAGTTTTGTAGGAAGGTTCACAATTTTCTAAGTTAAGTGTGTAGCCTTCACAAATTAAACTTCCTTGATTGTTAATGATCTAAAGATAGTTCTATCGATAGGATGATCACTACTCACATTACCTACGGATAATCTGATATTAATACCTCCAACGTACGCTACCCGATACTAATACATATATCTACGACTTTAATTATATTTTTTCCATTAGTTCTAAATTCTCATGAAAATTCATCTTAAAGGGGGTCATACTCAAAATGATATGAGGATACTATAATTTCTAAGGGAATCCATGATGGAAGTCGTGGAGACGTTGGAACCTATCACCCACTTAATCTTTTAAGAAAAATAGGGTTTTTGAGAAAAAAAAACATTTTTCTTTTAAAAAAATAGTTTTTATTAACTTTAGTAAAAATTCAAATATTCAACCATTATTCTGTATGTTAAGGATAAAACACTTTAAGAAAATAAATTATGAATTTTTATTTTTTACCACTTAAGTTAAAAGCATTTTGTAGGAACTAAATTTAAAATACTTAAATTCAAAATATTTTTCATGTCAAGGATAATACTTTTTGGAAGAATAAATTATGAATTTTATTTTAAATTCCCATTTAAAACTTTTTTCCTAATTGTTTTATCTAGAGAAAAAATTAATTTCTAAAAAAATTGTGCATTTGAACACAAAATTAAATAGATAATCATGATTTCAAAAATAAATTTTTTACATGTTATTTCTATCATTTGATTCTTATGTGGCCAAATAATAGATTAAACATCATAATAATAATAATATTAAAATGATCTTGTTTAATCCTAAGGTTATTCTTCCTTTACCAACCACTTTCAGTCAACATTATTTATCACTATAAATAAACCGTTGCAATAACATAATCTCATGTTATATGGGAGCAAACCAAAAAAAAAAAAGAAATTACAAGAAAATTGGAAAAACAAATTGGTTTCAGATTGCCCGAACTAAACTAGGAATCAAACCACCAAGACTGACATGAATTGCACTATTTTCTAGACAAAACCAATCACACTGTTTGTAGAAGCCGGTCATGGCTTGGATGCAAGTCGTTGCGGCTTGTGCAACAAGATTCCACCAATTTGGTTGCAACTTGAAGGCAAGCTGGCTACAGATTAGAGAACAAAATTCCACCAAGCTTGCCACAGCTTGGCTCTATCTGAACTTCTGTAATGTTTCTTTTTCGAATTTCCTCCAAGCTTTTCTTCAGGGATTTTTCAGTATTAATCCGACGCTAATATTGTCACATAAATTTGAGTAGAACAAATTTAAATACAATACACAAACGTCTATGCCTTTCAAAATGAGGTATACCTGAATTCTATTATAGCGATTAATAATAAATTACAGGTGCATATGCCTCCACGTGAGGCTTACACAATATCTACCCCTATAAAAAATCACCAGGGATCCATACAATTACAAAGATTATATTTTTATTAGTAAAGGAACCACCTTTCTAGTTATTAATCCTAAGCATACTCCAAGATTATACCATGTCTCTAATGCTACTTGAAGGATGGCAAGAAAAATAAATGCGCAGCGGACATATGAAAATTAAAATTTTTCCTAAGCCAAATCTAGGAATACTAACTTTTGAGATGCTTATATTGAAGAACAATTCGAATAGGATTTGGAAGAATATTTTGATTAGTCACAAGCACTTGTTCTGCAAGAATTTTAGCTAAGCGTTGACTCATTCGTATCAAACACGCGTACTAAGATTGCTAACTTTCAATATTCTAGAGTATTCTAAATCCTCCTATAGATTATCCACCAGTGAAAATAGAATAAGGATGAAATAATAATATCTTGAAGAAAATAGCTTATGCAAAGGAAAAATGAAGGAATTTTTTTTTAAGAAGGAAAAAATGGTGGCAGCCTTTTTTTTTTTTTTTCCAAAGCTAGAAAATAGAAAGCTATATTAGTTTTTATTGTGACCATACGTGAATCTATTTTTCTCGTATTTGTGCCCATAATAAAATTGATCCATAGCTTTTCAATTTCCTTTTTCTTTGTTTTTCCTTTTTCCTTTTCCTTTCGTTTCCTTTTCTTTTTCCTTTTCATTTCATTTTCCTTTTAATTTCCATTTCTTTTTTTCCCCCTTCTTAAGGCAACAACTAGTTTCTAAAAGAAACTTTGTTCTCTCAATGATCTCGGTAGACCAGGTTTTTTCCTAAGTAGCCTAAGACTAATTAAATAGCTCTCTTATTAATTCACTTCAGCCCAATATAAAAATAACCAAGACAATTAATTAATTAACCAACTTAATTAAATTGGACCAATAAATTATTCTAACCTAAATAAATAATTATTGAACTCCTAAAATAATTCTTCTAATATTAATTTCACCTAATAAGCCCATATAGTGAATAAATTTTACTAAGATTACTTGAGCTACTCTGGGGCCGAAAGAAATATCATTCTTGTATACTAAAATAACCAAAATACCCTTGCTAATAAATAAACATATTTTATCATTTTAAATATTTTATTTATCACCATATGAAAATATTTACATCAAGAATAATATTGCAAATGCAATATTTTTAACCTAAGGTGTAATGACAAAAATACCACTCTACGTAACACCCATCATTAAAATGGAAAAATTGTACCAAAACATTTCTTATTGACATCTACCATACTTTGATATCTAATCTTATAATCCATGACTTCCAATATATACCCACTTATCTCAGGAAGCTACCCAAATGTATACATACTCAGTTACGTTTCCCATAGCCTTGGATTGTTTAGATTATCTTGGACAATTATAAGGGGATGATATCCTCACTAAATGACTATTGTATAAGTCCATTTGAATTAAATAGAGTTAGACACCTAACGTACAAGGTTATTAGTTTTGCGATAAAACCTCACCCATCATACATTAAAACATATAAGTCCAATTTCACCTGACCATCAACTTATACTCATGTCTTAAGGTACTCATCCACATAGTAGTAGCAATAAACCAAGTTTTATTTATTACAATACTTTATTAAATATTACTATCGTGTGGTCCAATTCTACATATTTTAAATACACTTATACTTTGGCGTGAGTGGATTACTCACTGGTTAAAGGTAGGCCATTCCATATTTAGAAATCATAGTGTAATGATTTAAACCTTGGCAAAGTACCCAGCCTAATCAATCGATCAAGAACAATTTTTGCTTATGTGTTAGTAGTCCATAATCTATACATTACTTTGAAAGCATGACCTAATCACATTGATTACTTACTAAACACTTGACCTTTAATATTCACACACACACACACACACACACACAAATAACCATTTGAATGAAATATTTTATTAATCTCCAAAATATAAAATTACGTAGTCTATTTTGGGCGTATATTTTAATACTCATCACTCCCATACACTTAAATCTTTGCTTGTCCTTAAGTAAATTTTCAAACCTCAAGTAAATTTTGAAGCTTATCAATACTAGATCTTTGGCAACAATGATTTTCATGACAAAGATATATATATATTTTTTCTTTTGAGATGAAAATTCAAATCAATATCACTTGACCAAACCAAACTCGTGCAAAGATATGTATTTGAATTGATAAAGTCAAGGTTATCGAAGTTGGATTAATGAAGTCTATGCTTATTCACCACGTTGTAGCTCATCTCCCAAGTCAAGAATACAACTTAAGTGGTTCATATAAGTAATGAATAATGGTTAAATTTAAGTTCTCTATCAACTACCTCCCCACTATCCTATCATTTTAGAACCCACAATTGATCAAGGTCCTATTAGAAATAATATCTCCTGAGGTGGTGGTGATTGATATCTCTTCCTTAATGAATACATAGAATTGTTGGAGGATATGGGTGATCAAGAGATGGAAAATAGAAGCTTTGGAGGGGTAGCAGGCTACTACCACCTCTCTTATGTATGTAAGGACAATAAGGGCTAGAGGGATTGGCTCAGAGTGTAGCATCTTATGAAAAGTGTATATATCTATCACTTTAGCCTCATTGATGCTACTGGCTTTAGGGACTACATTAAACACCTGAAAACATATGTGAATTCTGTGTCTGGGGGTATATTAGTAACCTAAATGATCATTGTTTGCCTTGCCTAAGTATACTAGAGCTAAAACTCCTAAAGGGCGTCAGTAAATCTCCAGGTGCTCTTAAAAGCCACCCTCTTATTATATGTATTTATATTTACCTGTAGGCCCTCATGCTCTACCCCAATAATCCTAGCTAGTAACCCCCTAGTCAGATCAAGGGTACTCTTCTAACCACTATATTAATAGACTCAAGCATGTTATGACGCTTCTAATATATGTTGGCAAAAAACCCCTTTACCAACGTAGGAAAATAAGCACCACTCCGACCTAAGATATAAGCCCATCCTATCTTTCTAAATGTATTAGCTAATCTAATTTCTCCCCTAAAATTAGGTTCTGCAATTTTCTCCACCACGGTCTTGTTGTAGAGTCTCGTTATATACCATGTCTTATAAAATGCATTTATAAAATGTCCAGGAAGGATGGGAGTATCAATAGTGGTGATGAGCTGAGAAGAAAAAGCTTCACCCCTCTTCCTCTTTAGGGGAAAGTTTAGAAGATTTGAGAGGCATATGGGAAGATAAATAGGAAAAAGGTTGTAGGAATATAGGTAAGGTCTCCTGCCAAATCAACCACATAATTTGCTACAATAATCTTACTCCAAACCTTCCATAAATAAACCAACCCAAATTACAACTTCTCTAATATCAACTCAATTCAATCAAATTACATCACAATCACAACCAAGCCATAATACTTATCAAATCCACAAAAGTAGAGAAAATGAAGTAGAGCAAATGAGACATTGAAGTTAGCATAGCATCATATCAAAATCCAAAAAAAAAAAAAAAAAAGATACCATCACTAAGTTTATTCTCTATTTAAGTTCAAAGAACAAAAATCAATTCAAATCACTGCCCTAAATTCTAGCCATTACATAAAGACCCAAAATAAAGTTGAAATTAAAAAATAAAAATGAACAAAGGAAATAGAACGGGGAAATATTTAGATTAGCAAAATGCTAGGAATAAAATTCGGCAAAATATAGCAATAAAAGGTTCATTATATATTCAATTTCATAGAGCAAAAACTTATTCCAAGTGATTCACCCATAACACATACCATTTAGCAATCATTGGATTTATGATAAAAACACAATGCAATCCAATCTTCAAAAACAAAGAAACATAATACAAAATACCCCACTTTTTTGCATTTAGCCTTATTCATGTAATCTAAGCATCACTTCCAACAAATACATTTTGTTTAAACAGAGACAATCCCAACTAGTCACAAATTTTCAAAGAAAATCATTACAAGGCCAGCACTATTAAAAACTCCCATCAACAAGAAAATTCACACCGGTTATCAATCCTATTCTTCACCAAAACATCAAAATTCACAAAATTTTGTCCTATCAACACAGTCACACTTCAACAAAAACACAGTTTAGGATTACCACAGAATGGAATATAGCTCCATAATGTAAATTAATCCCAGTTAAATAACAGTCTTCTCTATTTGCACACTCCATATACAACCTCTTTCAAGTCTAAGTCCATTTTAAGAGTACACATTTCAAACTCAAAAAGTAGTATTGTGCACCATATGAACTCCCTATACAAAATAGAGCAATTTCCAAGAAATTTATCAATAGGTGCATCTAAATTCAAAACAAGGCAAGCCAAAATTAATATGCCCACTGAAATACAAATTATCTCAACACAATCTAATTATATTGTACTTTATTAAAACTAGAAAAC